>JARQOC010000009.1:87087210-87589710 GCA_033576535.1 Allobates femoralis
GCAGTTACTGTTGCAAGTCTTTTGGAGATGTCTCTTCCAGCTTTGCTCATCTAGAGGTGACATTTTTGCTCATTCTTCTTGCACACTCGCTCTCGCTCAGTGAGATTGGACGGAGATGTCTATGATCAGCAATTTTCAAGTCTTGTCACAGATTCTCAATGGGATTTAGCTCTGAACTGATTGGGCCGTTCACATACACGAATATGCTTTGATCTAAACCATCCAGTGTAGCCCTGGCAGGAGGTTTAGGGTGCGGACACACTGGTGTGAACCTCAGACTACTGCAATGCCAGTTTTTCTCGCATTGCAGTTGGACCAATGTTAATCAATGTCCGAGAGCACATTGGCGAGTGTCAGACATTTTTTGCTGCGAAAGTATGAGATTCACGTGCGAGACTCGCCAATGCAAGTCTATGGGTCCGACAAAACTCACAGACCGCAGTCAGACCGCACATGGACCAATAAGAGTCGGACATGTTTTTTTCACTGATACTTTATCATTCTGTAGCTGAGAACACTGTAAAATGTTCCTGTAAATGATTATACAGTAAATAGCTGCTGAGATGAAAGCAGATTGCACACGGACAGCACACGAATGTGGTCTGGGAGAAATGTTGGACAGTCGCATCGCAGTTGGATGCAAAACAGACCAAGAATCAGACAACAGTCATACGACTCTCGGATATGTCATTCGGACTGTTTTTTTACACACCAGTGTGTTTCCAGCCTTAGGGTCATTGTCCTACTGGATGGTAAACCTACGTCCCAGGTTCAAGTCTTTTGCAGCCTCTAACAAGACTTCCTCCAGGATTACCCTGCATTTAGCTCCATCTAACTCTGACCAGCTTCCCTGCCCCTGCTGAAGAAAAGCCTCCCCACAACATTGTGCTGCTACTGCCATGTGTGATGGTGGGGATGGTGTTTTCAGGGTGATGTGCAGTGTTAGATTTCTGCCACACATAGTGTTTTGCATTTAGGCCAAACAGTTCTACTTTACTCTCATCTGAGCAGAGCACCTTCTTCCACGTGCTTGCTGTGTCCCCTACATGGCATTTTGCAAAGACATGGAACTTCTTAGATTTTGCTTTCATAAATGTCTTTCTTCTTGTAACTCCTTCATAAAGGCCAGATTTGTGGAGTATACGACTAATAGTTGTCCTATGGGCTGATTTTTTCCCCCTAACCAGTGATTTCTGCGGCTCCTCCAGTTACCATGAACCTCCTGGCTGCTTAACTTATTGGTGGAAGTCAGCTTAGGGGGATGGCCATGTCTTGGTAAGTTTGCAGTTGGGTCACACGTCTTCCATTTTTGGATCATTGATTGATCAATGCTCCGTGACATGTTCACAACTTGAGCAATTTTTTATAATCTAACCTTTCTATACTCTTCTCCACATCTTTATCCTTGACCTGCCTGGTGTGTTCCTAAGTAATCATGATACTGCTTGATCTGCAATGTCCTCAAACAAACTTCTGATAGCCACTTTACACACACCAACTTATCTGTCCAACTTCTGAACAACTTACTGGTTGCAGTGAAATCATGGACACATTGTTACATTTGTACACAGCCACAAAATGGAGCAATGTGTCCATGATTTCACTGCAACCAGTAAGTTGCTCAGAAGTTGGACAGATAAGTTGGTGTGTGTAAAGTGGCTCTAAGGGCCACTTTACACACACCAACTTCTGTGACCAACTTCTGAACAGATTTCTGGTTGCAGTGAAATCATGGACACATTGTTATATTTGTACAATGTGTCCATGATTTCACTGCAACCAGAGATCTGTTCATATGTTGGACAGAGAAGTTGGTGTGTGTAAAGTGGCCATAATGGTGGGTTTACACGTTGCGATATCGGCGTCCAACTCCGACCAAAAATCACGTGGTTCTATCGTTGGACCCGATATCGTTCATGCGTTGTACAGTGTGAACGTCCAATACGATGCACGAACGATGTCAATCCGATATCGGGGGTCAAATGAGCGTGCTATTCAACGGTCCGATATCGGATGCCGGTTGGAGCCGGATCGTGCTGTGTGACAGCCCAACTCCGATGTGCAGTACAACGTCACCCATTCACTCCCATGTTAAATGGTCGTTCCTGGGTGGGGGGGTCGTACACATCGTAGGGACGTTGTATCCCGATATCGGGCTGTGTAAACCCCCGATGCGATACTGGAAAAACAGGGCACAAAAAGCACGCTCCCGCGCCGTTGGATCCAATATTGGACCGACGTTGGAGCGTGTAAACCCACCATAAGGCTTTCACAGAGCAGCTCTAGTTATACTGACAATAAATTACACACAGGTGGCTCAAATTACTAATTAGGTAACGTCTGGAGACAATTGGTCACTCAGGATTTTATTTAGTGGTATCAAACTACAGGAGGGCTGAATACAAACGCATGTCCCAATTTGTAAGTTTATAATCTTAAAATAATTAGAAAACCCTGTATCATCGCCCCTACACTAAGCATCTGATAAAACATTTGCACAGTACTGTAGTATATGGAGTTCATTTGCCGGCATCCAATATAAGTATACAGGAGCATCTCAATGTATTAGAATATCATCAAAAAGTGAATTTATTTCAGTAATTCAATACAAAAAGTGAAACACATATATTATATAGAGTCATTACACACAGAGGGATCTATTTCAAGTCTTTATTTCTGTTAATGTTGATGATTATGGCTTACAGCCAATGAAATCCCAAAGGTCATTATCTCAGAAAATTAAAGTAGGGAGGATGAGGGGTTAAACACCGCTCTGCCATATTCCACGAGACATCAAAGGGTGAATATAATATTGATTTTTTAGTCAACGCATTTCAGGACTCCCTGACTTATGGCAATATGATATTGATTTGTCCTAAGGGGCGGGGGAGCCGTGAAACACGTTGACTAATAAATCAATATTATATTCACTCTTTGATGTCTCGTGCAATACGTCAATGCAGGTTTTAACCCTTCATCCTCCCTACTCTATATGCACCACGCTGGGGACTGCAGCAGCCATGATCTGCTTTTATAGTGGTTGTGTCTCTCACAACCACACAAGGTGAAGCCTCTGATACCTATTTAGGTCATATTTTATCTCGCAGACCCTTCATCCTCCCTACTTTAATGACCTTTGGGTTTCCATAATCATCAACATTTACAGAAATAAAACTTGAAATAGTTCCCTCTGTGTGTAATGACTCTATATAATATATGGGTTTCACTTTATGTATTGAATTACTGAAATAAAGTAACTTTTTGATGATATTCTAATTCATTGAGACGCCCCTGTATATCCTGTCTGTGTTAAAGGAATCAAAAGAAGGGTCTGCCTTTTCCTGAAACAGTGCCATGCTGCGTTAAATATTGCAATTCTGGCCTAATAATGTAAATTGGTGCCAAGGCCCATGGACAAGGGGGGTACTATATGTTTGCAGGGAGATAAATGATTTATTTCTTATAATATTGAATTCCTTTCTAGCACCAGCTATTACAATGTATCACTGTAATGCAAGAAGTGCACTTCTCTATGCAGCTTCTCATAATCCCTTCCATTAGTAGGTTTTTTTTTTTCGCTCCTGTGTCCTCATGACAAAACCACAAAGCTCCACAATCTGTCACTGGAAGTAGCCAGGGATAATCCTTTCACAGCACCAAATGTTGTGAGAGGCGAAGAGAGAGAGGGCGACGAGTGTTTATAGATTCTGTAAAGACACGTTAGCCAGGATTTGGCAATTCCTTCCCGCTCCTCCAGTCCTGCCCACGCAGCGGGGGCTGGTGAGAACACGTGCCGCATACACTAATCGGATGATGATGTCAGCAGGTGAATCACTAACGAGCATTGGAGACCGTAAGACTATCTGGACCGGGCCGCATTATAATGAAGGCAGATTGTACTGTATGCATAGTAAATAATATTACATATTAAGTCATACAGTCATGGCCGAAAGTGTTGGCACTCTAAGGACCGAGTCACTTTGCACCTTAAAAGGGTTGTCCAGGTGTTTGCCATAATTCATATGTGTATCTAGGCTGCAAAATGTTGAGTTTGTACTATACATCCTGCATAGTTACCTAGATATCACATATTTGCGGCAGCCAGAGAACATCCAAGGGAGAGTTTGTATTGGAGCCTGCATGTAACTGGGAAACTGGTCGTTTCCTCCCAGTCTCCTCCAAACACGCCCCCCCCCCCCAGGCTACACTATGCCCGACCACCCCCAGGGCTCCTACAGCCCGCCCCAGCCCCTAATGTCACCACCCACCCCCATTGCTCCACAGCAGCCCCTGCTCCACTGACACATTGTGCCAAATCTACTGCTTTGAAGGCGATTCGGCACACTGTCAATGCAGGAGGGATCGCTGCATGTGTGTGCACTCACCCTGTGGTCTCTGTGCAGGGGAGCTGAGGTACGCAGCTCGGGACTCTGTGCTGTGAAGCCCAATGCTTCTCTACATTAAATAATTAAAAAAAAAAAAAAAATGACGTGGGCTTCGCTGTATTTTTAGTTTCCAGCCAGGTACAACAAGACAGTTCGAGGCTGGATTCCTCAGCGTGGAGAGGCCCAAGCATTCTGGTCCCCCCATGCTGCGAATTGCAGCTCGGAGTCACCCTAGAAAATGGCGCTTTCATTAGAAGCTCCATTTCCTGGCGCTGTACCCAGACTCTTCCAGTTGCCCTGGTGCCAGTGGTAAACTGGGTAATAACAGGGTTAATGCCAGCTTTGTATTGGCAGCTGGCACTAAGCCAGAGGTTCATAATGGTGGGCCAATCTTAGACCCGGCCATTAGGAACCTCTAAATCAGTGGTAAATATGAGACCACACCGTGAAAAAAATAATTTTATTATAACAAAAAACACAAACACATATTTGAACTCCATCTTTATTACCCCCACTTACCCTCATGTAGTCCACAACAATGGTCCTACATCGTTCAGTCGCCTCCAGACACTGCAGCAAAGGATCAAGGTTCCTTTTGCTACAGTCTCTAGGGGTTTACACTAATGCTGCACTGTATGGCAATGATCTGCCATACAGTGCAGCTGTCAGTACTGCAAACCCAAGTCCGAGAGATCACATGATCTCTGAGGTTTGAGTCAGGTGATCAGATGTTGCTATGGCAACCTCAGGTCAGGTTACTATGGTGATCGGTCCATTGCAATTACATTATGATGGGGCGATCACTGCAGGGAAAGGTGAGTGACTCTGCGCTCCCTCTCCCCGGACCCTAAGTGCTGCGATTGGAAAGACCGCAACACTTAGGGAGTGACACTGAGGCAGGGACAGTGACCACACAGATCACTGTCCCTGGCTGTCAGATTGTTCCTCCTCAGCCTCATCTCCTTCATGCCAGGGATGAGACTGAGAGGAGTGGGCACAGGCGGCAGGTAAGCAGGCACAAAAGTGGAGCAGACAAAGGAGGAGAGTGGGCACAGTATGGGAGGTCAGAAGACAGAGGAGGGGAGCGGAGGGAGGGAGCAAGGAGCAGAAGGAGGAGAGCAGGGAACAGAGGTAGGAGTCAGAGAGTGGGGAGAGGAGGAAAGAAGAAGGGAGCAAGCACAGGAGTGGAGGGGCGGCGGGCACAGGCAGGTGATGAGTGCAGGAGAACGTGCAGGGAAATGCTGATATTCAAAGGTCCAGGGAGATTAGGTACAGTGCCATGGGCTGATTTTGTGGGACCATGGACAAAGGAACATCAAGATCTCTGGAGATGGACTTGTAACCATGAGATTGTTGATATTTCAACAATTTTTGTTCTCAAGTCCTCAGGCAGTTCTTCTCATTCTTTTCTCCATGCTTATTGTGGCTCACACAGATACACTATGCAAAGATTTAGTCAACTTCTCCTTTTTTTATCAGGTTTCAGGTGTGATTTTCATATTGCACACACCTGTTACTTTCTACAAGTGAGTGTGAATGAGCATCAAATGCCTGAAACAAAGTTGTTTACCCAAAATTTTGGAAAGGTGCCAAACATTTTGTCCGGTCCATTTTTGGAGTTTGTGTAAAATTATGTCCCATTTAAATTTTGTCTGAGTTTTTTGTGATGGTCCGATAACACAAAGGAAATAAACACATATCACAAAACGTGTGACTGCAATCATTTTTTGGGACAAATACTTCATTTTCTGGAACAATTTTAAGGGAGCCAACACTTTTGGTCATGACTGTATGCAATGTTATGGTCATAATCAAAAGTAGAGACTCATCTGAAGACAGCTCTGTTTCAGCCTCTTTTTCCTCCCTCATGGGTGGGTACACATCACCCTTATTACTGGCACTTTCCTGAAGTTTTATTTTTTTAAATCCATTCAACAATGAAAAAACTACTACGGTAGCAGTTTATCAGGCAAAACACTGGCAAAATATTCAAGTAGTGGCCAGGGCATCTTTGGAGCCTTCACATTGACGTATATTGTGAAACACAGAGCGTCTTCTGAGCAGAGAACACCAGACAAATGGTGCAGTCACTTTTTTTAGCTGTTTTGCGTCTTTGGAAATCTGAAGCTGTTAAGAGATACCAAAAAGACTAAACATTAGAATAGCAAATAGTTATTTGTATTCAGTATTATTAGTTAACGTTGTTAGGGTGAACAGTTTCAAATTTTCACTAATTGCCTTCTTCTGACCTAATAGATATGGAGCAAGTGCATGCATGAAAGAAGAACATCAGACACACCCAGTCAGATGTAAGCTCTCCTCGGTCAAGCTATGGCACAGCTCCAAGTAAATTTATTTAACCAGGCATGGACTTATATAAACTCAGAAAGGGACTCGGCCAGCCCTACAATGAGAATACTCATATGTATTCATTGGTTAGTGGGTTGTATAATGGGCTAGTCTATGGGCTAATCCATGAGGTCATCAGGATGGGTTGGTTCGTGAAGTCATCAGGCAGGATGGGTTGGTCCGTGAGAGTATCTCCAAGCGACGTGTCGTTCTGTGATTGGTTAGTCCTTCTGTGGAATTCAGCTTCCTCCCAAACTTCCTTGTACAACAGGGTGCAGTCATAGATTCAGTCGCCATCTTGCATACCAGGGCATGGTTAGATGAAACAGGAAATGGCAGCCATCGTTAGATATGTGTCACACTTTGATCTAAACAGGCTTATGTAAGGGGAAATAATATACTTTATAGGTTATTTCTCTCAATCTCCTATTTCTTGAGGTTAACGAAGTATTTGATCCTATGGCTCTCCTCAACAACCATTTTTCAGGTAAGTTTTACAGCGGACCCCACCTGAAAAAAAATACATTGTGTGGGAATATGCATAGAATGGCAAATTTAAGCCATGGTTTTCCTGGAAAGAAGTGATTATCAAATTATATTTTCCTTGTAGTTGAACCCCCTTTTCTTAAGACCTCTGTGCGCTGTTTACCGCACCCCTGAGTGTGCGAATAGTCTGATGGTGGACATATCGGCATTGCACACTAGAAACCTTCCTGCTGCAGTTTGTTTTGCCATCTCTTCCAGGAGTCCAGAAGGTCTTCTCCTTTTTCCAAAAAATCTCTCAGACATTGTAGAAAAGTTGGAAAATATGTAGAATCCAGATGTAACATTCACCAAATTAAATTCATTTTGTAGCAGTCCTTAGATCTGGCTTATCCGGAGTGTGGTCTATCCATTCACTTTAGTAAGGTAATCAGTATTGGCCACTTTACACGCGGCAACAGGAAGATAGAAAACGGCAGGTGTCGGAGAAAATTGTACCTTTTACCTTCAAAACACCTTGAAGTGGCTGCGTGTAATTCAGGTATCTGCAAGGTGTTTTGAAGGTAAAAGGTACAATTGTCTCCGACACCTGCCGTTTTCTATCTTCCTGTTGCCGCGTGTAAAGTGGCCATATGAGATTATTTAGCTTGTGCAACACTAAGTACTATAGTACCTGTAGTTGATATGTCACAACCGAAGGGTCTGATGAGGATTCAGCAGGTCATAAACTGAAGTGGAGTCAGAAATCAACTAATTCAATACGTTCTTTACTCAAGGAATCATGGAGGAGAGTATAGGGTATGATTAAGTATATAAACTCTATGGTTTCACCATAACTATATTCACACACACCCAGCCGAGGAAAGGGATAAAGGTGCTGACTCTTAAGGCCAGGTTACATGCAACGATATCGTTAATGATATTGTTGCAATGTCACCGGTTTTGTGATGTTGCAGCGACCTCATAGCGATGCCGCTGCGTGTGACATGTACCAACGACCAGCGATCAGCTCAGTGATCGTTGGTAAATGGCCAGGACCATATTTCGTTCATTGGTCTCCCGCTGTCACACACGCCGATGCTGGCCACCCAGCGGGAGACCAACGACCAATGACCTCCCAGCGCCGCACAGTACACGCTGGGAGCTGGTAATCAGGGTAAACATCGGGTAAGTAATTGCAGCGCTCTGCTTCCTGACTGCCTTCCCGGCACTGTCTGAGGTAACTGTCAGTCAAGTACTTCTTCACTAACCTAGGCTCCACCCCCTTTCTGGACCTACTGAATTATCAGTCCCTCTATACTAGGTGGCCTAGTCCTGTGTGTGTGTAACTTGAGACTCCATAGGTTAAATCCTAAACCCACAACTTACAGAGATACCACATATATATATCAGGTCTAATACCTCTCTGTGGCGCCTAGCCAGAGGGGCGCCACATACACATATATTTACATCCTAACGGGAGAGATACCCAGGTATCTAGATTTTGGTACCATAAGAATCTTTCTTTAGTCCGACACAGGCTGCAACCTATCTCTACACATTTGGCGCGAAACAGGGAGTCCCTATGATTATCCCCCAAAATGTTCGTTTGCAGGACCTGAACTTGGGGACACATGATTTTGTTGTAATCCACAGATGGAAAGGGGCTCATCCAAAGTCTTGTTTCACATGCACAAAGGGGATCAACCGCAGTTTCCTCCAGCAGCTGAACTGCCTCCACCAGGCTCCTCACAAGGTACAATCATCCGCCGTCCCGCCATCTGGCTTCCCGCCATCAGTACCTGGGGTTTTCTTCTTGATGAAACCATCCCTCTGGTAGCACAATAACTGCTTCTTCTCCTGAACCAAAGAATTAACACACAGTCTTTATTAAACTTGACAGGGACGACTAGCAAAACAATAGTCTCCTGCCACAAGACCATACACCACTGGCTCCAATGTTGTCACGGGTGTGTCAGGAGTTACGTATGAGGCTGTAGAGGCCACTCGCAGAAGGTCGCAGTGTCTGGTCAAACAGCCAAAATCCTAAAATATCTCTCTATCCCTTTAAGAGGCATTTCTCTCAGTGAGAGATGGAGGTCACTAGGATCTTCAGCTGTCTTTTTATACCTCTTGACTCCCAGGATGCACTGCTGGTGATAGCTTGTCAGGTGTTGGAGGTTGCTTCCAAGCTCAGCAGTGCCTCCAGGACTTTCTGTTAGATTTCTGTTTGGATCTTCATAAGCTAACTGTTTCTGCCTTCCCTCTTTGTTTGTTTCCCTGGTGTATTTCTTTAGTAGTTAGCCGGGTCGACTAATGCTTACCCGCTCTGATCCCTGTGTACTCTTAGTTAAGGGATAGCAGGGTCAGGTATCCGGTTCAGTGACAGTTGTGGAGACTGTATAGTGTCATTAGGGAAGCCAGGTGTCAGTGCTAGTGTATCTAGGGGTCACTATCTCGCCTTTTCCCTTAGCATCAGGGACTTCTACTCTCCCGCCGTCATACTGCGCTGGGTGTCTCACTACACCAAGAGTGACAAATGTTCTCTCAGCTGTTGACGTGCCTGCATCGGGCCTTTTATATCTGCTCTACAGTAGTCCCCCTAGTAACCAGGAAGAGTCACTGCGGGCGGAATCCTCTGCACACTCCCACAGGTTATTTGGCTCTTCTGTCAAGTATTTTGTAGGATACTAGTGACACACCCCAGGGCCGGGAACTCAGCTCTCAGGCGGTTGCAGTCTGGGATGTCACGGGTGGCTGCCAGAGGCCGTGGCCCTGGTGGTCAATGAATAAGGGGTGGGTTGTAAATTATGTATATACAAGTTTGTGACGCCACCTGAAGCACCTGGTGATGCTCACCAGTGCCCCTACAGTCCTCCGGTGGTCGATGGTATTGCAGTCAGGTTGGTGTAGTCCTCCGCAGGCAGGACTGGACCGCCGGGGCAGCGATTCTGTAAGAAACAATTTATGCAGGAAAGAATGCAGCAGAATCAACAATTCACTTCACCGGGTATTTTACTGGAAAGCTTTCAATCATTACAGTCTTTCAGCAGCAACAGATGTTACTTGGCAAATGGCTACGGGTGCTGCAAGTGGAATTTCTGGCTTAATAGGTGGATCCCTCACTGTGTACCATTCCTGTTCCTTCTTTCCTTGCCTCCCAGTGGCGGTGAAGTCTGATCTCCTAAAGATGAATCTGACCTCCTGCTGTTGCTTATTCTCCTCTCCATTATACCTGTCGGGTGAACCTTCTCTTGGGCTCCACGCAGTGTCCTGCTACTCCTGGCTCCCCTCTCTCTGGGTTCTTCGGGAGTCAAAGGCATACATATAGATACCCCAGGTCTTCGGATTTTCTGTGGGCAGTATAGGTTCTCACAGGTGCGGGCTCCGGTACCCGTTTTTTCCTTGGGATAAACTCTCGGTTACTCTATTCCCCACTGGAGTAAACTCCGGCCATCGAGTTTCTCTCTACCTCCTTCTGTTCTGGGATCTTTTCTGTCTTTCCTTTCCTGGGCCCCTCAGCCAAGGAGGCCCTGCTTGCTCCCTACAGGCCGGCTGCCTGGCCTCTACTCCTCACTGCCGCTCACTAGTTCCCCCTAGAGGCCTCTATATACCCTCCCAGGGTCCCTCCCACCTACTAATCTAGTGTGTGGGTGTTAGCTCTAGGGTCCCACCTACTGGCCATAGTTCCACTTGCAGTGGAGTGACTACACCGCTTTTATGGGTGTAGTACCCCTTTTATGGCACCTACATGGTGGGGCGCTGTAATAGCCCACAGGTAACGGGATATGCAAGTACTGCACGGAACACAGAGTGTTAAACAAATGCACTTTTAATGCAACTGAGGGAAAAGTGTGGGAAAGGAGGGGAAGGAGCGGGAAGGTGTGCAAAAGTAAATACAATATATATATAACCACTGTGACTAGTTTGCCGAGAATGCAAGGTCTCTGAATGTCTTTAAATAAAGAAATGCAAAGTCTTTATCGAGCGAGACGCAGAGTGTTTGTTTTCTTTCTATTCCTTGTATATCGAACTGCTGAGTCTTTTCCTATCTGTCCCTAACTAAAACAGTGTGCACACTTTACTGCGAGTTTTACTGCGAGGTACCTCGTTGCCGTTGGGGCCCGTAATTCGCTGACAGGCGTCTCTGGAGTGCAGTCCTTGTCCTGGATCTCTGTCCTGGATCTCTGCCTTGATCGTGCAGTCTGGTTCCTCACTCCACATCCAGTCTCTTTAGGTCTTTCTCTCTCTGCAACACACGTGGAAGTTGTCTCTCTTCTCCTTCTGGAGACCCCACCCATCCATCTCCTGGACTGTTCCATCTCACTCTCAGCAGCAGGTTTTTTTTATCTCTGCTATCCTTTCCTTTTTGGCAGCAGGTGGCAGTATAACACAAGGAAGAGTCCACAAAACAGTCCTTTAACCATATATACAAATGTTAACAGGTCTTACAGCGCCACACTAGTAATAAATAAATAAGGTATTGTAAGTTGTCAACATTCTTCCTTATCCGTCCTAGTATAAGGGTTGTCCCCACATTTCCCTCAGTTGTTGGATGCAACGATTCCAAGACTATTGACCTTCACCATACACTCACAAGCATAGGGGTCTTAGCTCCATATCACATGGATATCTTAGTGTTAGCTGATTTAACCCCTCTCTAAGGCTGCAATGATGATGCTTTTTACCATCTGTTCACATATCTTTTCATCATTTACCTTTGTCATTTAATAATTATTTGTTTGTTCCTGTTGGGTTTGTGGCTCACCCATATGCACAGGTGCATCTGTGTCGCCCCACCTGGTCAGGCGTTACAATTGGGGTACTGCCCGCATAAATGAGTATGCGGTAACCCCTGTCACAGTGCAAGGCAGATGTCTGTGGGAGGATCCCAGTACTCCCACATCCGAGCTTGGGCAAATGGTAAGGGCACATTTCCCTAGAGGGAGAATTAGGGGAGAAGGTAGGACAGACAGTGAGTTCTAGTTGGCACTGAGGAAAGATGGAAAACGGGGAGCATCCGAGTAAGAGAAGGAGACTTCCAGAGAGGGGACTGGAGAGAGAGAACAGGCAGCCCAGACTAAAGGAGGGGACCTCCCGAGCGCCCATACTCAGGGAGGGAACCCTAGTCCACTTTACCGGAGTGCCAGTTCCGAAGACGATCAGGGAGTCTAGCCTCTGAGCTGAGAACACCGGAGGTCGTGGATCCATTTACTGGCCCCGACACCCTGTCTGGCGGGATTAGTCACACCAGGATAACCCACCGGGGTCAAGTCCCAGAGCAGGAGGGAGAGAGAGAGTGGAAGCCGGGATCCTCAGAGCACTTCAACGGGCCTAGTACTAAGCGGGCTACCCCAGGACAGCCACCAGCAGCAGGACACGGGTTAGATCCAAGAAGACATACCACGGGAGACTTCCAGAGACTCTGCAGCCCACTGTGATTACCTGCCGGATAAGACTGTTTTTGCCACTGTGAACTGTATCATAATCTGCATTGTTCTAGTAAAGTACTGGGTAGAGTGACTGAGTTTCCGTGTATCTATTTCTCTGCTATACCATGCTCTGCTCGCTTTCATCATCAGCCCCTCCATTACACTGGTGCATCCCTGCCCGGAGGGCCAGCTCTACCTGCAGGGAGCTGTACCATCTTGGCCGCCATACCACCACCTCCGGAGGTCTGAGGCGGCACTGGTGCTCAATTACCAGAAGCTGCGGGTGGCGTCACGACAAACTTTATAAACTTTTATTTCTCCCATTCAACTTCCCCCTTTTTAAGTTGACCACCAGGGCCATGGGTCTGGGCAGGCCACCATTGACATCACTACCGCAGCAGAGGGCCCTGATACCCGAGTCCCCATACCCTGGGTTGTGTCACATCTTAATGAATTAGAAAATCATCAGGAAGTTATTTTTTTCAGTACTTAAATACAAAAGTGACACACATATGTTATATAGAGTCATTACACACAGAGGAATCTATTTCAAGTGTTTATTTCTGTTAATGTTGATTATTATGGCTTACAGCCAATGAAAAGCCAAAGGTCATTATCTCAGAAAATTAAAGTAGGGAGAACAGTCGCTGCTCATCTTTTCTGGCTCTTTGCACATAGCTGTTGTCCACCCTTCATAGATATCATGTAATGGACCCGGTTTCACAGCACCAATCTGGTGCTCCACTTCACTCGCCAGCATTAGTTTCCAGACTGCTCTGCATTTTTGCTATTCATTGCCCCTTTTGTACTTTAGTGATATTTACATAACAAGTAGTTAATCTGGTAACCAGGATGTGCTCCAATGGTGACAGGGTCACAAGTGACACATAGTAATGGACAGTGTCGTAACTTGAAGCTCATGGGCCCCAATTATTGCAAGTCTTCAATAGCATTAGTCTGCTTCTATAGTTCAAAGGGACTTTTGGGGTCCCCTAGGCTCCAGAGCCTGGCTGCGATTGCAACCCTGCACCTACTGTAGTTACACCCCTGCTAATGGATATTGCAGTCCAGATTATAACCGTTGAACCATACAATGTTAGATCTTTTTTGCAGAATGGGAAGATCTAATCAGCGACTGTAATAAATTTGGGCCATTTGACGATGGCTTAGTCTAAGTTTATCGTTTTTGAAAAATACACAGGATTAGTAAATCTGAGCCAAAGTATTTGGAGCTCACGTGAGTAGAGCCAATGGCCCCTGCTGCCTACAATAAGTGGGGAGCATCACACTAGATAATGTGACAATGCTGCCATCTAGTGGTCAACTACTAGAATGCATTCATCATTCTGTAGCAGCTCAGGCTAGAGTGTCTAGTACAGTTGTGGACATACCATTAATAATATAATAATATTAATCATTGATATACATAGCGCTATTCATTCCATAGCACTTTACCTACATCATCATCATTGTCCCCATTGGGGCTCACAATCTTAACATCCTGTCAGTATGTCTTTGGAGTGTGGAAGGTAACCGGAGTGCCTGGAGTTATTTACAGGTTTATGACCACTTATAAAATGTGTTCACAGTGCTGCCCATTGTGTTGGATTGTCAATACAGCCCTCTTCTCCCACTCTTGACACACTGATAGCAACACCATAGGAGAAATGCTGCACAGGCTTCCAGTATCCATTGTTTCAGATGCTAACCCTCAGTGGATAGATCCCTCCAAGACTGCTGGAACACAAAATTGATGATATGGTGTGGGATATGGGGTACAAAGATAGTGGAGCCATTCATCATCAATGGAAACCTCAATGCCACTGGATATCTGGATCATGTAGTACAACACAAAACAATGGGCAGCACTTTGAACACATTTTATAAGTGGTCATACACTTGTAAATAACTCATGAAATAATAAAGTTACATTAAAACCAAGCACACCATTGTTTTTCTTATGAAATTCTCAATACGTTTGATGTGTCACATGGACCCTCTTCCCATTGAAAAAATAAAGTTGGATCCAAAATGGCCGACTTCAAAATGGCCGCCATGGTCACCACCCATCTGGAAAAGTTTCCCCCCCCATATACTAATGTGCCACAAACAGGAAGTTGATATCACCAGCCGTTCCCATTTTATTTAGGTGCATCCATATAAATGGCCCACCTTGTAGATTTAATAGTCCTGTATTATTATTATTATTATTGTTATCATTATCATTATTATTATTATAGCACCAATAATTCCATGACATTTTACATGCAGAAGCGGTATACAAAGACAAGTACAAGGTACATGGACAACATGGCATACAGGTACAGGAGAGAGGACGCTGTCCACGAGGGCTCACAATCTACTAGACCTGTAGTGATAATTTCCTGCTCATAAAACAATGACTCTATAATAATAAAAAACTACAACAATCTGCCCATCGCTTGATTTCAGTGGTTGTGGCCACTTATACTGCTCCTATCTGTTCCCCATTTCCTCAAGTTGACTATACAGTCATTGTAAATAAACACCTGTACTTTGTCTCCCCCACCTCATTGTTAGATTGTAAGCTCTTATGAGCAGGACTGTCATTATTTTGCTTTAATTATTGTATTGTATTTTGTATTGTATTGTATTTTCTGATAACTGTTTCTTATGATTGTTTGTACATGAACCTCTGAATTGTGAAGCCCTCTGAAATATGTTGGCGCTATATAAATAAAGATTATTATTAATATTATTTTAGGGACTCCTGTTTTCAGATTAGGTAAAAAAAAATCTAGCAACTAAATTTCCTTTATTTGTGATGATTTTTTTCGGATGATAATGTGGCACCCCTGCATCTGGCCGCCACAAAATGGTAATGCTATAACATGTCATGCCATGTCTGATAGGAGTTGGAGTCCCTGTGCTAGATGTTTGAAGCAAACTCCAACTGCCTGATCTCTAACTGTAAAGCTGAGTGCTTAAAGCCTGGGTTGGGCTGTGACTCAGCCTCTGGTTGGAGGGGAGTTAATTAGGGTATAGTAGGACAGGGTAGATGAAGGAGAGATCCAGTGAGGAGGCTCTAAAAGATTCAGCTGCAGTCAAGGGACCAGACACAAGTCATCCAGGCTTATAGTCCGTGGTGGCAGTACTGAAGGCTGGTGGGTTTTATACTTACTAGCCACTCCAGTAATGATTTTCTCAGTGACAGTGGTACAGAGGATCAGGAAAATGCTACAAACACGACTGCAGAGTCCACATTACCAGCATGGCAGTAGGTAATCCACAGGAACCTAGAGGGAGTACTAGACAGCTAAAGGCACCAAGAAACCTATAACTCAAGGGGAGTCAACAGGAAAGCCATATTACTCACTCAGCAGAGCGGACTACAGTTCTCATCAGACTTGCCAGGCCACCAGACTTGTGGTGGTTGTCTTCTCTAGATCTGCTTCAGAAACCTGCAGTAATGAGGTAAGAAAAGGCTGACTCCTGCTGTTTACCTTCTCCACTGCACCCAACACCATCACCCCCATCATCTCCCTGGGAGTCAGTCCTGGTTGGGAAGGGTTAAACATCTGCTCTGCTTTTTACCACCTATCTCCCAGGGAGCCCCTGCTAAACATCTGCACTGCTACTACCACCTATCTCTTAGGGATCTCTTGCAGTACCAGCCACATCTGGTTAATGATCCCAACTGGTGTTACAAACAAGCTTTATCACGACTACTACCCCCTTTCCATATGCGGTCAGGACCGCAGCTGCTGGGCACGGCTACCATGAACCAACTTCTGGCACAGCTGCTGAGTAACCTGGCCCTTGCAACCAACACAATAACACTATAGTTAGGGGAGGGAAAAGGGAGGGAATATCTTAAAGAAACACAACTGGTGGCAAACGCTAGCCACCAGGTCAAAGGCCAGCGATCATTTCCTGGTAACGACCTTGTTAAAGCTTGAAAAGAAGCTTGGAATTCTCCTGACTGAGAGAATAAAAAGGAAGGGTGGAGAAGTATCCTCCTAGGTTACTGTGGTGCCCCTGTGGACCGGTCGCCACTAGTTGGCGAAGTAGCTGGGACTGGTAAGTCGGTCACCCCACACACACACTCACCATACTCCAGATCCCAAGTCTAGGTACTCTATGTCCAGCAACGTGATAGTGGGAGGAGACAGATAGTGAGTGGAAAGTTAGAGAAGGACCTGGTTAGGGGAGGTTATAAAAGGAGAGGCACACAACACCAAGTCAGTGAACTTGGAGCACAGGAGTAGACAAGACAAGACCAAACCAACCCAGACAAAGCCAGACCAGTCAGAAGGAAAGTCGAGACTATCAGACCGGACACGGCAGCCTGTGCCACTATGGGGCTTGCCCGAGTCCAAGGCTGTAGACCGTGGTGAAAGACAGAAGGAGTCCAGGTGTGCCCGAGGTAGCGGGGACACTGGTGGACTGGGCTGGAACCAGAGTGCCGTCTCTGCTGAAGTGGCAGGGAAGCTTTATGCCCCAACCACGAACTCCGACAGGGTGCGGGGTCTTTATGTCCCGAGACCCAACCTCCGATGCATTGAAATGAAGGCCATTGTATTAGAGCTAGGAGACCTGGAAAGTCACCCAATGAAAGCCTGTGACCGCTGGACTGTAGTATGCGGAACAGACCGAAAAGGCCCGAAAGAGACATGACAGGGAAAGTCGCAGATAAACCATCCCGGCTGCTGAAATGACACCGGATCCGCTTCTGAACTGTTGTAAAATGTACCATCTGTCGAGAAAGGAAAGTAAAACCCAGTTAAAGCTTGATACTGCTTGAGACTGTGATTCTTGTGCCTGAGAGGAGACAGACTAATTTGAGAATTGGCAGCGAGAAACTGCCTGTGACGGTAAATCCTGCATCCACTGCACCACAATTACTACACGGCTGCCCTGGGGACCAGCCCTGCCCGTGGAGCGCTCAACATCCTTGCCGCTACACATGTACAGCACATTGGCGACACATGGACGGTACATTGATGCTATCTGTTTGCTGTATGTATTTTTCACTGACCCATAGACTTGTATTGGCCCTTGTTACCTGCTGCAGAAACAAAAACAAACGTCAGCAGCAACATAGATTATAATGGCTGCGTGTAGTATCCGTTAAAAATGGATCCCGCACATCCTGGAAACATAGGGGCTTTAGGTACATCCAAACAGAGGAACAAGTTGTGACGGTTGTCCATTGACTTTATTTAGAATTTAACTAATAGGAAAGATCAACTGAATATCTGGATGTTTAATATAGCCAGTAGTCGTGGGTGAGGGCCTCATCTTCCACGCCCAGGTACTGTACAGAAAATTGTAGGTTTCAGGATTGTTGTATATGATGCAACTCACTTCAAAGTCTCCAATTTCCATTTTGCTGCAGCACTACAGAAAGAAGACAAGGTGGCAAATACATGGGCGATCATGTGGACGTGACATACCTAAATATTGTTCCAGACCATGTTTACCCAATTCCGTAAAAACAATGAGAAGAGAGTGTTGTGTTGCTGTGGGGACACTACTCATCACAGATGCGGGCAAGTTGGAGTGGACTTGAAGAAGACGAGAGGCACAGAACTGAATGAGTCCAGTGTTGCTCAGGCTTGGGGGCCTAGTGAAATGAGGGTGCTGCCTGGCTGAGAATATAGAAGAGAGAGAACAGCTCTAGAAGCTACTATAACAAAAACATTCTTTATCATAGCTATGGGGCAAGGGGTATAAAAAAAAAATAGAAAAAGTATAAAACAGTTCACAGTTCATGATTGTCCATTGTCTTGTTAGTCTTCGGGAACCCACCACAAGAAAAACCCATTGGTAGCCCTGGGACTAAACTGACCGATTCATCGGCCGCGCCAGTGAGTTTTTAAGCAATGCGTTCATTAGTGCTAAACGTTCACAGTTCAAGAGTCATATACATATTAAATACACATTATAGAACTGGAAATCAAACCAACAGGAGGCGCATCGAGATGCGCTAACTATAAACACAGTAGGTCAGGGTTACTCATTGTCCATAACCTCAAAGGTTAAAAGGGGCAGTCACTCAAGGAAACATTGGGGAAAACACAAGAAGTTCACTCGCACTGTCCACAGCCCATCCGGGACTTACAGCTTCCACCACATGATCAGAACAGGTGCAGGGCAGGACTGAACCATATGCCGTACTTGATCACAGCGATGACAGATTGGTTGTCCAGTGGCATCAAAGTAATCTGTGTCCTTCCAGGCCTGGCTGGCGTCTGCCGGACAGGGGCTAAGGGGGCTGGGAAGGTTTATAGGGAACAGGGTACCTGCTCCGATACAGTTCTCCATCTCATCCCCCTCCATGGCCAGGCAGGCCCATTCCAGCTGATGGCCCAGTCCGTCATCTTCCTCCTCTTGCAGGTGGCCGGCCTCCGGGAAACCCGGGGAGTCCTCACATCGCACCCATTGCCAGGCTTTCACACACACGCCTCTTGCAACCACACTGCTTGCTGCTCGTGGCGTTATCCTTTTCTCCTTCCCTTCGTGGGCGTTGCCGGTCTCGGTTATCGTTGGCTGTCGTACCCACTGACGGCATAACACAGTCTCTGGAGCCGCCCTCCCAATTGTTGGGAAATGGAATGAATGTGGGCAACTTTTTGCGCCATGTGCTGGCCTGGCCCACGATGAGGGGCTGCGGCATGCCCCTTTGCCAGCACATGGTCTTAATTTCTCAGAACCGCCATTGGTCTGAACCTCAAAACAGTTCTGTAGGCGCACTAGACCCGGCTTTACCGGATTGGTAGATCCTGTTCGTAACACCAAAAGCTGTCTCGCCCATGACGGGGACCGCGAGGATGATGGGAGTTGCAGCGCAGGTATATCAGCTCTGCACAGGAAGAGCGGTTCCCCAGGGCACCATGTGGAAGTGTAAAAGTAAAATTCCCTGCACCCTCAGGCTGGCTCCTGCTGCCGGCTCACGGCTCTCAAGTTCACAAACCAGTCTCACACAGTTCTGAACTTTTTACCAGGTTTTACTTCTCCACTCGCAGTTGTAACAGTACAGTTCGGTACATTAGCGGCTCCAATGTACTATCAGCAGCTAGAACAGCTCGTCTGCAGCACCCCTGTTCATGTACCTTTCGGACCTCTGTTCTCTCTCTGTTCCGCCACTAACTACGATCCAGCGGTTACGTGCTTTTTTGTGGTCTCCCTTCCGGGTCTCCTAGCCCTAGTTCCATGACCTTCCTTTTGTTGTGGCAGAGGTTGGGAATCGGGATATGAAGATCCCGCACCCCGCCGGGGTTTGTGGTTGGGGCATGCAGCTTCCCTGCCACTTCAACAGAGCTGTGAAAGAAAGAATGCGCATATAGGGTCTTATCTCAATTAAAAACTCTCACTTGTCGATGTGGAATTGCTCACCTTAGTCAGTTGTGAAACCCACAACTGGTAGAATAGCATACAGGCAGCTGCTGCAGGGACCGCACTCTCAACGGTGACCGTGGTCGTAATACAGAATCCTGGACAAAGTGCTTCGGTGTCCGCGCTGCTGCTCCAAAGCCAAAGAAACACAGACACGGGAATGTCTGGTACAGCTACAGCCTTTATTTTCCTCCTACGCGTTTCGGAGCCTCCTCCCGAGCTCCTTCCTCAGGGAACATCACCATTACACTGAACAGTTACACTTTTATAAGAAAAAAGGCGCCAAAAACATGATGGAAATTACATCAGCAAAAAGGGAGGATCTACCCATGACGTCACAATGTTTACAAAACAAATTGCCGTGACAGCCGATGAGAGAGATATCAAGATAAGCATAGTGTGTGTATTAATCAAGTGCATAAATCACATATAATATAGATGGAAAAAAACAGAACAAAACTCACAGCCATATAAGAAAATGGGAGAAGAAAAAAAGAACAGAAAGGTTCTTGTGTGGAATCAAACCCACAGAAATAAAACAATGATGTGTGACCAATATTTATAGTCTCTCTGCCAGGTGTGCTATATGTCAGGGCATATTAAATCAAAGTATTATTGGACTCAAAATCCTTCAAACGATTATCCATTACATAAAATACATCTTAAAAGTGTATATAAAAGGAAAGGAAGAGTGTCTAAGATGTGCCTAAATAAATAGAATAACTATCTTAGTATCATTTAAATATATGTATACAGAGCAGGAGGAAAATTGAAGAACAGAAAATAGGACTCGATCTAGGAAAATCGAGGTGGTAAATCAATATGTGTAAACATCAATGGTATATGTGTTGTGCTAAATTGTCTGTGATAAAAAAATGTCTCAAAAGAAGGTCAAAAATGTCTGTTAAGAAGATAATGGTGATGATTGCATATTTCTTTCATTCATATACAGATATCCACTTTATGGACAAATGGGACAATGAAGAATAATAAAAGAGGGGGTTCCCCATCAAAAAAAAAAAAAAAAAAAAAAGGGAAATATAAATATATATGAATAAAAATAATATGAAAAATTATTATGAAAAAAATATATATATATATCTGTATATAGAAACATATATGTTTTTCAAAAGAATAATAATGATTTTATTACTTTGTTAAAAAAACTCATCAAATAAGATGAATTTATCTATAAAAAATGGGTGAGTCTTATTACATAGTAGAAGAATATATGATTAAGAAGGAACTATTAAAAACCGGACATTTCAAATACTAAAAAAAGGGGGATTTAGAAAAACAGGGTATCATTTAGTTGAAAATAATATATATACATATATACTCAATTTAGGAACAAAAATTCTATTCATTGGGGGATATCAACTATGGAATCAAGTTAGTATCACAGAGGATTAGAACTATTAGAACTAGTAGTAGATAGTTGAAAATTCATTAGACAGGTCACAAAACATGCTATTAAACCCATCAGCTATAAGAGCAGTTATTAAAATTTATGAAAGAATATACATTTATAATGCCAAACAAATGTTAGGGATTCATGTGGGGAAACCATTATCGCAGGCATACGCTGACAATTATAGCTGAATAGTTTTTTCTTGTGCCGATCTGCCTTGCACTGTATTACAATTGTAGCTCCACATAACCTAATGGTTTCCCCACATGAATCCCTAACATTTGTTTGACATTATAAATGTATATTCTTTCATAAATTTTAATAACTGCTCTTATAGCTGATGGGTTTAATAGCATGTTTTGTGACCTGTCTAATGAATTTTCAACTATCTACTACTAGTTCTAATCCTCTGTGATACTAACTTGATTCCATAGTTGATATCCCCCAATGAATAGAATTTTTGTTCCTAAATTGAGTATATATGTATATATATTATTTTCAACTAAATGATACCCTGTTTTTCTAAATCCCCCTTTTTTTAGTATTTGAAATGTCCGGTTTTTAATAGTTCCTTCTTAATCATATATTCTTCTACTATGTAATAAGACTCACCCATTTTTTATAGATAAATTCATCTTATTTGATGAGTTTTTTTAACAAAGTAATAAAATCATTATTATTCTTTTGAAAAACATATATGTTTCTATATACAGATATATATATATTTTTTTTCATAATAATTTTTCATATTATTTTTATTCATATATATTTATATTTCCCCTTTTTTTTTTTTTTTTTTTTTTTTTTTTTTTTTTGATGGGGAACCCCTCTTTTATTATTCTTCATTGTCCCATTTGTCCATAAAGTGGATATCTGTATATGAATGAAAGAAATATGCAATCATCACCATTATCTTCTTAACAGACATTTTTGACCTTCTTTTGAGACACTTTTTAATCACAGACAATTTAGCACAACACATATACCATTGATGTTTACACATATTGATCTACCACCTCGATTTTCCTAGATCGAGTCCTATTTTCTGTTCTTCAATTTTCCTCCTGCTCTGTATACATATATTTAAATGATACTAAGATAGTTATTCTATTTATTTAGGCACATCTTAGACACTCTTCCTTTCCTTTTATATACACTTTTAAGATGTATTTTATGTAATGGATAATCGTTTGGAGGATTTTGAGTCCAATAATACTTTGATTTAATATGCCCTGACATATAGCACACCTGGCAGAGAGACTACAAATATTGGTCACACATCATTGTTTTATTTCTGTGGGTTTGATTCCACACAAGAACCTTTCTGTTCTTTTTTTCTTCTCCCATTTTCTTATATGGCTGTGAGTTTTGTTCTGTTTTTTTCCATCTATATTATATGTGATTTATGCACTTGATTAATACACACACTATGCTTATCTTGATATCTCTCTCATCGGCTGTCACGGCAATTTGTTTTGTAAACATTGTGACGTCATGGGTAGATCCTCCCTTTTTGCTGATGTAATTTCCATCATGTTTTTGGCGCCTTTTTTCTTATAAAAGTGTAACTGTTCAGTGTAATGGTGATGTTCCCTGAGGAAGGAGCTCGGGAGGAGGCTCCGAAACGCGTAGGAGGAAAATAAAGGCTGTAGCTGTACCAGACATTCCCGTGTCTGTGTGTCTTTGGCTTTGGCAGCAGCAGCGCGGACACCGAAGCACTTTGTCCAGGATTCTGTACTTCAACAGAGCTGGCACTCTGGTTCCGGCCCAGTCCCTCGGTGTCCCCGCTGATTCGGACACAGCTTGAACACTTTCTGTCTGCCCTCGATTCTCCACTCCAGTCAGTCAGAGTATCTCAGGCACACAATAAATGAAAAAGAGTGTGCCTGAGATACTCTGACTGAATTGACTTTAATTTCTCATGAGCACCTAGAACCCCAGTGAGCCAGATTTACTCCTGTTATTGCTCTTGATTCTCAGCCTGGGACCCAGTCCAGCAATAAGGTGGCACAGGCCGCCGGGTCCAGGTTCTTTCAGTCTGGTGTATTTGGCTGACGGGTGCCTCTGTTGTTCTCCACAACTCAGAACTTAGCTTAACTACTAGCCTTTGGCTGACTAGCCTGCCGGCCTCCTGGCTAGCCCGAACTTGGTGTTGTGCGTTCCCTTTTATTGTGTCGTTTTTCCACCCTTTCCTGGGTTCTTTACTAACTCTCCACCCTCCATCTGGCTCCTCCTGCTATCCCGTACTAGACATGAAGTAACTTAGACTTGGGATCGGGAGATGTGTCGGGTGTGTGTGTGGGGTGACCGACTCACCGATCCCAGCTGCTGCACCATTCTGTGGCGACTGGACCGCAGTGGCGCCGCAGGATCACCATCTGTGGCAGTGGCCCGGTAAGTCAGCGTAACACATTGACCCGTGGGTTACGACTTCAATGAGAAAGAGGGCCGCACGGTGGCCCAAGTGGTTAGCACTGTCGCCTTTGCAGCGCTGGGGTCCTGAGGTCCTGGGTTAAATTCCCACCAAGGACACTAAGGACAACATCTGCAAGAAGTTTGTATGTTCTCCCCTTGTTTGCGTGGGTT
Source organism: Allobates femoralis (assembly GCA_033576535.1). Classification (NCBI taxonomy): domain Eukaryota; kingdom Metazoa; phylum Chordata; class Amphibia; order Anura; family Aromobatidae; genus Allobates; species Allobates femoralis. Next base: position 87,111,213 of record JARQOC010000009.1, read on the forward strand.
TCCTCCGGGCACTCCGGTTTCCTCCCACATTGTAAAGACATACTGATAGGATATTTAGATTGTGAGCTCCAAGAGAGACAGCATTACTGATGTATGCAAAGTGCTATGGAATTAATAGCGCTATATAAATGAATAAATATTATTATATTATTATTGTCTGCCAGTAAACCATTCACAAGAAAACTTTCATTACCAGTGACTATTGTTTCAGCTTCTGTGCCATGTAGAAGATAAAATTAAGTGTATTGCCTGCTGCAGTCTGTTCACAAGTGTTGTGCCCCGTAAAGACGGCCTTGTTGTCAAGAACGTGCCTGTCATCCTGATCTGTGATTTCTGTGGACCGGATGAGGAGTACAACAGGACTAGCCTGAAGGGATCTAAAGACACAGCACCAGCACACACCCTCATCTATAACTCTCTGTTTAATGTAGCGTGTCGGGGTGGACACATAACAGCGCTAGACTATGGCAACAGCAAACTCCGGCATCACTTCAATAGCACCAATCCCATTCAGAGATTTGCGGAGTTCATGTGTCAGGAACCTTTTTTTTTGGCATAAAGGGAGACCTCACAAAGCACCCACTGACCTTGTGGAGACCAGCGGAGGATAACACTGCGGGCACCAGTTAAAGCACTCAAACACAGTGAAACCCAAGGTGCAATGCTCCCTAGAATTTGAATATTCAGATGAAGTCCATGGAGCCTCGGTTAAGAGTCTACAACATGGACACCAGCCAGTTATTCCACCAGGGAAGGACCTAGCCCAGGGTATTAGTAGCCCTTAAGTCACTATCCAGCCCTTGCAAGCTTGAAGATATGGCCAGGGGTTTACCATGGTCTAGGTATCCAACCACAGACAGCTGTTTCGGGGTTGTTGCCCCTCATCAGTGTGGCACAGGATTCTGGCTGGGTGGGAGCAATGCTTGATAGACAGACATCACAAAGCACCCACTGACCTTGTGGAGACCAGCGGAGGATAACACTGCGGGCACCAGTTAAAGCACTCAAACACAGTGAAACCCAAGGTGCATTTGCTCCCTAGAATTTGAATATGCAGATGAAGTCCATGGAGCCTCGGTTAAGAGTCTACAACATGGACACCAGCCAGTTATCCCACCAGGGAAGGACCTAGCCCAGGGTATTAGTAGCCCTTGCGAGCTTGAAGATATGGCCAGGGGTTTACCATGGACTAGGTATCCAACCACAGACAGCTGTTTCGGGGTTGTTGCCCCTCATCAATGTGGCGCAGGATTCTGGCTGGGTGGGAGCAATGCTTGATAGACAGACATCACAAAGCACCCACTGACCTTGTGGAGACCAGCGGAGGATAACACTGCGGGCACCAGTTAAAGCACTCAAACACAGTGAAACCCAAGCTGCATTGTTCCCTAGAATTTGAATATGCAGATGAAGTCCATGGAGCCTCGGTTAAGAGTCTACAACATGGACACCAGCCAGTTATCCCACCAGGGAAGGACCTAGCCCAGGGTATTAGTAGCCCTTAAGTCACTATCCAGCCCTTGCGAGCTTGAAGATATGGCCAGGGGTTTACCATGGACTAGGTATCCAACCACAGACAGCTGTTTCGGGGTTGTTGCCCCTCATCAGTGTGGCGCAGGATTCTGGCTGGGTGGGAGCAATGCTTGAGGGGCAACAACCCCGAAACAGCTGTCTGTGGTTGGATACCTAGTCCATGGTAAACCCCTGGCCATATCTTCAAGCTCGCAAGGGCTGGATATTGACTTAAGGGCTACTAATACCCTGGGCTAGGTCCTTCCCTGGTGGGATAACTGGCTGGTGTCCATGTTGTAGACTCTTAACCGAGGCTCCATGGACTTCATCTGCATAAAGGGAGACCTACATAAAATGATACTGATCAATGTAAATAATGAGGGAGTAACTAAATCCCTAGCCTGACATTGTGCAGAATGAATCCCAAGAGCTGCAACCACTGACTCAGACCAAAACAGACACTGGGGAACGAGCCAAAAGAAAGGACGCGGCTTTATTATTTATTTTTTTTTACAAAGTTGTAAACAATAAAATTTTGCTTTGCTAAACATATTTTGCAAATTGCATGGTCAATTCAGAAATCAGTTCACCTTATATTACACTGTATGTACAGAAATAATCTACGTGAGAAGATGTAAAACTCTACAAACAGATAGAAATGTAGGCTATAACCATGCAATGTCAAATACATTGCTATAGGTACGGCCACACAGGACTGAAATGGGTTGGATTTTATGACTCACGTTTAAGTATAGAAAATCTGCTGTATATTAAACTATTAATAATAGGGAAGAGATTGAGAAATTTTAACCGTGAGAAAAACTGCTACAGAAATTGACCTCTGATCGGATTTATAATCTTTAACATGTCAATTTATGCAATAGATTTTCTGGTCCTACTGAAATTGATTTTCTGAAGAGCACTTCATCACAACGCAGTAATTATTTACTTCAGAAGTTAATATTTAAGTAAATTTATATCTATAGACATATTTCCAGATATTATTAAAACTGGAGAATGGTGAATTTATTCAGGGGCATTGAATTCTACTTGAATTTTACAAAAATTAATATTCTCTTTTTCAGTATGGTTTGCACTAAATTCAGCAATGATGGTCACCATAGAGGGCCAGAAAAAGGTTAAAAAAACTAGAAAAAAGGAATAGATGACACTGTCTGTGCTGCCGGCAACTCAAAGAAGTTCAGAGCAAGGAGTGAGGAACATGCGATTTGTTACGATCCACGTGTTTCAAAACCCACTTGTTTCTTCATCAGGACACCATCACCATCGCTGTTGATGGCTTGTCCTCGTGAAGAAACTGGTTGGTTTTTAAATGTGTTGACCAGTAAATCGCACGTTCTTCACTCCTTGGTCTGCACTTCCTTGAATTGCTGGCAGCGCGGACCATATCCAGACTCTTACCCTTTGATCTTTGCACTTATTTTGTTTTTCCTGGCCCCTTTATACTAACAATCAAGATAAAACACACACATCGCCTCTCTTGCCAACTCTCCTGCCACCATTGCAGCTCAATGTCCCCTATATGGTTTTTGGCACCTCTTCTTATGCCTGGTGCATCCTAAAACCTCTTCACGCTAGGCCAGGACTTCCACCTGTGACCAGCTCTGAGAGGTCTCCGCGTATGCGCGTCATAAGGTGGCAAGGTTATGATGTCTCCATGTGCTTAACCTTACAATGCTCACTCTAGGTTGATACTTCCCTGGGACATTTCTGAGCGTGCGCAACAAAGTGATGTCACGAAATGTGCTGTAACCTTATGATATGCATGTGCAGTGGCATCCCGGTTTGGCCGAGTTCCAGCGCATGACGACGGTAAGAAATAGCATTGAGTACCATGTGGAAGGACAGAGAGCGTCAAGTTTGGCTGAAGAGGCGAGCAGTAGGAGGCAGAGTCATGGAGTCGAAGTCTGTGTCCATTTTGGTAAAGCCTGATTCAGGGAAATTGATGAGTCGGAGTTGAAGACGAAGGTTTAGCTTACTGACTCTACAGCCCTAGTGAGCAATGAGGTGAGTGGTAGTTTTTTTTCCCCCTAAATCTTATATATACTATGATCTGTGATCTTTTCATAAGAAGGGACCTTCAATTCATGGAGAACTAAGTTCCCAACTAATTTGGGGATCGTTGGTAGATATGCTTATCTCTAGTTAAGACACAATAAAAAATATCAGGAACTGTAGTGAGGCTTAATCCTCTATATAAGTCCACGTCATTAGATCTGGATACAAATCTTGGTGGCCCAACAAATCCAACTCCAATTATGAGCTTATTAAATGTGTCCACTTATCTGACTTCAAGAAACCAACTTTTATACACTTCACTCTAGACAAGAGTAGCTTTAGCTTGGTGGACAGATGGTTTGTTGCTTTATGGAGCCATTTGGATGATCTGATGTAGGTAATCGTTTGTTGAGGTGTCCTTGGGGGCTTCTACCCTGTAGTCCCCTTTAGTTTCATAGGTTTCTGTTTTCGGACATTTGTGTTGTGGTGTCGGAGCCGGAGTCAACTCTGTATCCCTGAAGGAGAAGAAGTCAAGGTGGTCTACAGGAATGTCCAGGTGCAGCACTGTCCAGAAGAAACACAGAAGACAAGTCAGCAGGAATTCAGATAAAAGCCGAGGTAACCATTAACCAATAGTAAACTTCATCTAATCTGAGAAAATACCGGATTGTCAGAAAAAGTTGGAACATAAATAAAATTAACCATTGGGCCATGTTCACATTGAGATATTCAAGTTTTTCAAATGAAAACCAGTTCCTGAAACTCCTTTTTAGGAGACATTTTGGAGAGAGTTTCTTCATCTGCGATGAGTTTTGAACATTTTTGTCTTCCTAAAGTATTTTTATAGCCTTTTATTTGACAGTGCCCAGTTTGGAGTGGTTTTAATAAGTTCAAAGTTTGTTATTCTACCATGAGTTTCTTTTTTAAACCTCTTCTGTGGTATATGACCGGCATGATAGCCCATGGCTGGTATACATCACATGCACCTTGAGCCATGCACACAGGGTTAATGGCATTTGGACTTGAGTATGTGTGAATGGGCGTTTACTTTGCTAGACCTGACTGGTGCATATAGGGTTAACTGCATTCAGGTCTGTGTGTGCTGATTGCTCACAGCGTCCCAGGTGTGGGTGTGACAGGTGGGATATAGTCTGCCTGCTTCTATGATGTCAGAGCACATCCGGTTTCTCTGGAGAGAGGAGCCTTGAGGCCAGATGCAGAGGGTTGTGGAAGTGTGGCGCCCTGCTCATGCAGGAAGCCACAGACTTTCCTAATGCACAGCTGGGTTTCCACAGCAGGTACCTACTACATGGAACACCTTCCATCCCGGTACAGTAGGGGTGGCAGCACTCACCGACTTTAGGTGAGTTCCCCTATGAATACTGCTGCTGGGGGAGGACTTAGTTAGAGTGTTCAGACGCTAGGAGAGCTGCGGAGACGTCCTGGTGATCGGTGCCGCGGTTTGGCCCGAACCAGTGACCTGGAGTGGCCGTTCTGCCGTTCAGCAAGCCTGGGAGTGGGGACAGAAGGCAAGGAGCAGAGCCAAGGGAGCGAGGAACTAGTGGAAGTTCACCCAAAGACGTACCAGACTTCGGGGATCCGCACCTGTAGGATTACTTCAAGACTACAGAAAACCCCGTCACACCGTGGAGACTTCAGTCACCTGATTCCCCTGCATAACCAGAGAGAGGAGCCAGACGCCGCAGTGTAATACAGCAGTGATCAGAGAGGGTAACCCGTGGACCGCGCAGGAGGGAGAGAGAGGACCCGAGAGGGGAGGCCAGTCTGGCTGCAAGCAGACAGTGCTTCAAGAACTGTATGGAAACTGAGGAGGCCTTATACCCACTTGCTGTGGGGACCCACTGTGCACCTGGTGACCCAACAGTGCACTGGACATCTTTACCTGCTCATACCACCAGTAAAAAGGTAAATAGACTTTCTACAGTGTGTGTGCTTTATTCCTCTCCGTTCCCGATGCCCCTTATAGACTGCTCCATCACACCCTATACTGACTTAAAGTTCAGTCCAAACTGCCCCTTCACACTACGCTGCCCCGGAGGCCCAGATCCACCTGTAGGGGGCTTTGCCATCTCAGCTGCATTACCATTGACCTCCGGAGGACTGTGGCGGTGCTGGTGACCCATCACCAGGTACTACAGGTTACGTCACATGACAAACTCTAATCCCCTGTACATACACCCCTTATTGAAGTGTCACCCAGGCCACGGGCTCAGGCGCTGCCACCTGTGACATCCCCGCGAAAGCATTCACCGAGCCGATACCCGAGTACCCCAGGGCCTGGTACTCGACAGAAGCTCCTGAGGTTGGGAAGATGGCAGAACCTGGAGGGGGCTCGCTCTGAGCATGTCCTGGAGGCCTGCCTGGTATGGAGACTTGGAAGTGGCTGGCGACCTGTTAATACTCATGGTGAGGAGACCTTGGGGATGCCAGGCTTGCCCTGGAGCTCAGGTAGCTAAACCCTTGTTTGGCCCTGGATCTGACAGTGGTCATGGTCACATGCATAGGCGGTACGTAGGTCCCAGAAGGTGCTCAGGGACTGTATAGAGCAGCAAGAGCTCTGTGTAGTGGCTGTGTGCGATTTAGCCCAGCCTGTTAGCATGGATGTGGCCTTTGCAAGAAATAGCCTGGTCGTAGGGCAGAGACTTGTGTGACTGAGTGAAAAGGGGTGTGTCCCATATCTCTATAGGTCTGTAATGTCTTGTATGTCCTGCGTAAATATGATCTGTGTATCATATGTAATTGTGGCGCCCCTGCGACCAGGAGGCCACAAAAGGGAACTGCAGCCAGGCAGGAAGGATACACCTTCTTTAGGAACACCTTCAACACACCCACACAGCACAGCACCCAACCCGAAGCCCGGGACTTTAGGCGGGCAAAGGGGTGACAGGGTTTAGAGGGAGGTGGGTGGGAATGTAGGTCAGGTGACGAACCCAGTACAAAAAGGAGAAAAGTAGTTGGAGTGAGTTAGTAGGCCAGTGGGTGCCGAGAAGCCAAGAACAGGACAGCAGAGTGACACTTTCCTGAGAGACAGGGCTGCCCAGAGGTGCAGAATCCACAGAGTCACCGTTCCATGGAGAGAAAGCCTGCTCGATAGCCTGTAGCCCAAAGGAAAGGAAGGACAGGGACCGGAACGGTGCCACCGGGTCCGAGGAGTATGGCAGCATTGACTGACTACAGGCGGGACAGGTTTCTCTTGAGGTACTCAAGTAGTCTCACGGGTTGGAGAGAGCCTGGTGATCCCTTGCAAGATAGGGACACCCAAGGCTAGGCTGGGACCAGAGTGTCGGCTCTGGGTGACCATAGCTTTACGCTGGGACTCTAACACACCGACGGGGAGGCGCAGATTCCAGATCTTGTCACCCAACACATGGGCTGGAGGATCAGCTGCATATAGGACTCGGCTTGCCACCTACACACACAGGGGGAAGTCAGACAAGGGACCGAGCTGCCCCCATACAGCCCACAGGGAAGAACTGAGGAAAGGAAAGCTGGAAAGGTTACAGAGAAAGTGAAGGGTCTCAGAGAGGAAAGCTGGCTGCAGAGGGTTCAGAGACTGTCCGGAGTTAAAGGGAACCTGTCACCTAATCTATGGCCCCTAAACTATCACTACCTGCCCCTACAGACCCTAACTAGCTCCCTAACCATCCCTGCCTGTCCTAATAGGGCTTTATAGAAGGTGAATAAACCACTTTATAAACTTACAGTTTCTGTGACAGTGGGGCGTTCCTGTGGGCTCTTGTCCGAAGGGCGGGTTCCCCAGAGCCGCGCTCCCCCCGCCTCGCTCCCTTCCTAACGCCCTAATGGGCGGCATTATCGATTTGAAGAGCGGGGAGCCCATTGGAATCATCCCGCCCCGCTCTTCATGACGCGCGGCCGGAAATGACGATGAGAGCGCGTCATTTCCGTGCCGCGCATGCCCAGTGCAGCGGGTGAAGCCGATGCGAGTGCCGTCGTCGCTAGGCAACGATCGGCGTCTTCGGAAGGTGAGTATCGGCGGCCCCCCCACCCTCCCAAAACTGCACATATATATGTGTGTGTAATCCACATGTACATATGGATTACACACACACATATGTACATTCACTTTTATTAGGCACATTTCATATGTGCATCTATATATATATATATATATATATATATATATATATGCACATATATATAGTTAGATTGTGTGTGTGTATACGTGTTGTGTGTGTGTGTGTGTGTGTGCGTGCATGTGTGTGTATACATACTTGTCTGTGTGTGCATGTGTGTGTATACTTACGTTGTGTGTGTGCATGTGTGTGTATACTTACGTGTGTGTGTGTGCATGTGTGTATACGTGTGTGTGTGTGGTGCATGTGTGTGTATACATACGTGTGTGTGTGTGCATGTGTTTGTATACATACTTGTGTGTGTGTGTGTGCATGTGTTTGTATACATACACTGTGTGTGTGTGCGTGCATGTGTGTGTATACATACACGTGTGTGGTGTGTGTGCGTGCATGTGTGTGTATACATACACGTGTGTGTGTGTGTGTGCATGTGTGTGTATACATACACGTGTGTTGTGCGTGCGTGTATACATACTTGTCTGTGTGTGCATGTGTGTGTATACTTACGTGTGTGTGTGCATGTGTGTGTATACTTACGTGTGTGTGTGTGCATGTGTGTGTATACGTGTGTGTGTGTGTGTGTGTGTGTGCGTGCATGTGTGTGTATACATACACGTGTGTGTGTGTGTGCATGTGTGTGTATACATACACGTGTGTGTGCGTGCGTGTATACATACTTGTCTGTGTGTGCATGTGTGTATACTTACGTGTGTGTGTGCATGTGTTTGTATACATACACGTGTGTGTGTGTGCATGTGTGTGTATACGTGTGTGTGTGTGTGTGCGTGCATGTGTGTGTATACATACTTTGTGTGTGTGCATGTGTTTGTATACATACTTGTGTGTGTGTGTGCGTGCATGTGTGTGTATACATACGTGTGTGTGTGTGTGTGTGCGTGCATGTGTGTGTATACATACGTGTGTGTGTGTGTGTGTGCGTGCATGTGTGTATACATACGTGTGTGTGTGTGCATGTGTTTGTATACATACACGTGTGTGTGTGCGTGCATGTGTGTGTATACATACTTGTGTGTGTGCGTGCATGTGTGTGTATACATACACGTGTGTGTGTGTGTGTGTGCATGTGTGTGTATACATACACGTGTGTGTGCGTGCGTGTATACATACTTGTCTGTGTGTGCATGTGTGTGTATACATACGTGTGTGTGTGTGTGTGCGTGCATGTGTGTGTGTGTGCGTGCATGTGTGTGTATACATACGTGTGTGTGTGTGTGTGCGTGCAAGTGTGTGTATACATACGTGTGTGTGTGCATGTGTGTGTGTATACATACACGTGTGTGTGTGTGTGTGTGCATGTGTATATATATTTTGTAGAGATAGAGAGACTGAGGGTGAGAGGGTCTGTGAGTTTTGTGTAACGCTGGGACCTGGGTGACGCAGTAAACTTCACCTGAGGTCAGAGTTAATCCTCGTCACTCTATCTGACCTCAGGTGATCTACACTGATGTCACCCTGTTCACATCGGTAACAGAAAACTCACTCTATGTGGGTCACGCTGTGAAGTGGGAAGTTTCACATGAGGTCAGAGAAACACATTGCTTTATCCGACCTCAGGTGACACAGACCATGAATGCTTCACTGCACGAGCCTTCAAATATAATTGTTAGTGAATCTTCACTAACGGACGGACCTCTACCAGGATCCTGGATGGGTATGTGGGAGTAATAAAGATGGAGTCAAAATACGTGTTTGTGTTTTTTGTTGTAATAAAAAAATTTTTCTCGGTGTTGTGTCTTCTTTAATACTAAATAGAGATTCATAATGGCCGTGTCTAACATTGGCGCGACATTATAAATCTCGGGCTTAGTGCCAGCTGCTAAAAGAAAGGTGGCATTAACCCCTTATTACCCAGTCTGCCACCGCCACAGGGCAGCTGGAAGAGCTGGGTACAGCTCCAGAATATTGCGCTTCTATAAATGCGCAATTTTCTGGGGCGGCTGCGAGCTGCAATTCTCAGCGGGGGTGGCCCAGAACGCTTGGGCCTCCCTACGCTGGGGATTCCAGCCCTCAGCTGCCTAGTTGTACCTGGCTGGCAAAGAAAAATGCGGCGAAGCCCCACGCCGTTTTTTTTCTTGTCAGCCAGGTACACCTAGGTAGTTGGGGGTGGATGGCAGCTCCTAGCTGCCTAGTTGTACCTGGCTGGCAAAGAAAAATGTGGCGAAGCCCCACGCCGTTTTTTTTCTTGCCAGCCAGGTAGACCTAGACAGCAGTGGACTGCCATCCACCCCCTACTACCTAGGTGTACCTGGCTTGCATGAAAAAATGGCATCTGTCTTCACCACATTTTTCTTTGCCAGCCAGGTACAACTAGTCAGCTGGGGGTGGATGGCAGCTCACAGCTGCCTAGTTGTACCTGGCTGGCAAATAAAAATGCGGCGAAGCCCCACGCCGTTTTTTTTTCTTGTCAGCCAGGTACACCTAGGTAGTTGGGGGTGAATGGCAGCTACCAGCAACCTAGTTGTACCTGGCTAGTAAAGGAAAATACAGCAAAGCCACATGCCATTTTTTTCTTGCCAGCCACATACAACTAGTCAGCTGGGAGCTGCCATCCACCCCAAACTACCTAGGTGTACCTGGCTGGCAAGAAAAAAAACGGCATGGGGCTTCGCCGCATTTTTCTTTGCCAGCCAGGTACAACTAGGCAGCTGTGAGCTGCCATCCACCCCCAGCTGACTAGTTGTACCTGGCTGGCAAAGAAAAATGTGGTGAAGACAGATGCCATTTTTTCATGCAAGCCAGGTACACCTAGGTAGTAGGGGGTGGATGGCAGTCCACTGCTGTCTAGGTCTACCTGGCTGGCAAGAAAAAAAACGGCGTGGGGCTTCGCCACATTTTTCTTTGCCAGCCAGGTACAACTAGGCAGCTAGGAGCTGCCATCCACCCCCAACTACCTAGGTGTACCTGGCTGACAAGAAAAAAAACGGCGTGGGGCTTCGCCGCATTTTTCTTTGCCAGCCAGGTACAACTAGGCAGCTGAGGGCTGGAATCCCCAGCGTAGGGAGGCCCAAGCGTTCTGGGCCACCCCCGCTGAGAATTGCAGCTCGCAGCCGCCCCAGAAAATTGCGCATTTATAGAAGCGCAATATTCTGGAGCTGTACCCAGCTCTTCCAGCTGCCCTGTGGCGGTGGCAGACTGGGTAATAAGGGGTTAATGCCACCTTTCTTTTAGCAGCTGGCACTAAGCCCGAGATTTATAATGTCGCGCCAATGTTAGACACGGCCATTATGAATCTCTATTTAGTATTAAAGAAGACACAACACCGAGAAAAATTTTTTTATTACAACAAAAAACACAAACACGTATTTTGACTCCATCTTTATTACTCCCACATACCCATCCAGGATCCTGGTAGAGGTCCGTCCGTTAGTGAAGATTCACTAACAATTATATTTGAAGGCTCGTGCAGTGAAGCATTCATGGTCTGTGTCACCTGAGGTCGGATAAAGCAATGTGTTTCTCTGACCTCATGTGAAACTTCCCACTTCACAGCGTGACCCACATAGAGTGAGTTTTCTGTTACCGATGTGAACAGGGTGACATCAGTGTAGATCACCTGAGGTCAGATAGAGTGACGAGGATTAACTCTGACCTCAGGTGAAGTTTACTGCGTCACCCAGGTCCCAGCGTTACACAAAACTCACAGACCCTCTCACCCTCAGTCTCTCTATCTCTACAAAATATATATACACATGCACACACACACACACACACACGTGTATGTATACACACACACATGCACACACACACGTATGTATACACACACTTGCACGCACACACACACACGTATGTATACACACACATGCACGCACACACACACACATGCACGCACACACACACACACACGTATGTATACACACACATGCACGCACACACACACACAAGTATGTATACAAACACATGCACACACACAAAGTATGTATACACACACATGCACGCACACACACACACACGTATACACACACATGCACACACACACACGTGTATGTATACAAACACATGCACACACACACGTAAGTATACACACATGCACACACAGACAAGTATGTATACACGCACGCACACACACGTGTATGTATACACACACATGCACACACACACACACACGTGTATGTATACACACACATGCACGCACACACACACACACACGTATACACACACATGCACACACACACACGTAAGTATACACACACATGCACACACACACGTAAGTATACACACACATGCACACACAGACAAGTATGTATACATGCACGCACACACACGTGTATGTATACACACACATGCACACACACACACACACGTGTATGTATACACACACATGCACGCACACACACACACACACGTGTATGTATACACACACATGCACGCACACACACACACGTGTATGTATACAAACACATGCACACACACACACACAAGTATGTATACACACACATGCACGCACACACACACACGTATGTATACACACACATGCACGCACACACACACACAAGTATGTATACAAACACATGCACACACACACACAAGTATGTATACACACACATGCACGCACACACACACACGTATACACACATGCACACACACACACGTAAGTATACACACACATGCACACACACACGTAAGTATACACACACATGCACACACAGACAAGTATGTATACACACACATGCACGCACACACACACACACACACACGTATACACACACACAATCTAACTATATATATGTGCATATATATATATATATATATATAGATGCACATATGAAATGTGCCTAATAAAAGTGAATGTACATATGTGTGTGTGTAATCCATATGTACATGTGGATTACACACACATATATATGTGCAGTTTTGGGAGGGTGGGGGGGCCGCCGATACTCACCTTCCGAAGACGCCGATCGTTGCCTAGCGACGACGGCACTCGCATCGGCTTCACCCGCTGCACTGGGCATGCGCGGCACGGAAGTGACGCGCTCTCATCGTCATTTCCGGGCCGCGCGTCATGAAGAGCGGGGCGGGATGATTCCAATGGGCTCCCCGCTCTTCAAATCGATAATGCCGCCCATTAGGGCGTTAGGAAGGGAGCGAGGCGGGGGGAGCGCGGCTCTGGGGAACCCGCCCTTCGGACAAGAGCCCACAGGAACGCCCCACTGTCACAGAAACTGTAAGTTTATAAAGTGGTTTATTCACCTTCTATAAAGCCCTATTAGGACAGGCAGGGATGGTTAGGGAGCTAGTTAGGGTCTGTGGGGGCAGGTAGTGATAGTTTAGGGCCATAGATTAGGTGACAGGTTCCCTTTAATTGTGTGAACTATACCGTGATCTGTTTGAATTGCACTGAGAACTTGCAAGTAAACCCGGTGAACCCTGCTTCAGTCTCCCGTGTGTGATTCCCTGCAAACAAAACTCTTTACTACACCTTTACACCCTGTCAGGAGCAGCCCCAACCCGCGGCGGGCTCATCCACCTTGCAGCACCATCCATCCTCCTGACAGAAGTACAATGCAGCGGTGGTCCCCCCTCATTGACCACAATCCGTGGGTGACGTCACGACAAACAACCCTGTAAATATTCCCCTTTTACTTGTGAGGCTCGGGACACGGTCTGGACCAAGACCACCGTGATCAACCCCAGTGCAACCCCGGTCCGGTACCGAGTACCCCATCCCAGTGGGCCACACATAATATGTAGATATGTGATGATGTGTGAAGTGTACTGTAAATTGTGTATTATAACCGGTTTATGATGTTTGCGAATAAACTGGTAGACGTTTTGTTACTTTAAGCATGACTGATTGTAACGATTGCGCCGCCAAAGTAGTGCGGTACCTCACAATCTTAAAAAGGAAAAATCTAAAAAAATGCATTGCATTGTCAAATCAGTGCAACAGGTGACTGATGTGTGCAGTAAAACATCACTATTTGGGTATTTTTTTTTTAATTCCTTCCCTGTGAGCTTGTCTTTCTGCTATAAGCTGACTCTCATCCAGACTCATTCGGGGGGGTTGGGGGATTTCAGTTTACAGCAAAAACACAAGCCCATAGGGGAGGGGTTAAAAACAAAAAACAAATAGTGATGTTATGCTGCACACGTCAATCCCCTGCTGCACCGATTTACAGGTGGTTAAATCCTGGTGGTTGGTTCCCTTTAAGCAATGTACAAAAGAGAGTACCCCAGAACGAAAATCAAAATAGTGCTCTCATCCTCATTCTTGTCTATGATCCCTCCAACCCCATGGATCTAATATTAGTTGGTGCCCACACCTTTTTAGGCAAGGATACCTTGAACCCTGTTCTGCCGGCTCCCAGTTGATGGTACTGGGGGACATCCTGAGCTATCTCTAGGGTATCTCTTTCTTGGCACAAAACTATTATATGATCATGGCCAAGGTATATGGTTCATCTGGGGTCCCAAGTACCTTGCCAATATGGGGACCTTAGATGAATCTTAGTCTTGTGGGTTTCATCAACTTTGCTAGGTAATGACAACCTGTGGATGGCTCAACACGGTTTACGACGTTGGCAAACACGGGATCTTATAAAAGACAACAAAAGAATCAGTGCTCAAGGTTAAGGTTTTTGAGGCTTTTGGGGCATTTTGTGTTAATCAGCACCAGAAAAAGACTTTATTTAATCTTTGCAAATAGGCTCCTTTGCCTTTCTGTTTGCCCCGACATTACATATTATTGCGCAGGCTTAAAACATTATGTCCAGGTGGTCTATGCTGAATGTGACCGCCATATATTATTTCAATAAATCTACAATGGAGCCAAAGTATGGGAAAACAAGCGCTAATATTAATATTGGTAACACACAGGATATGCATATCCGCGCAGCTGACTACCAGTCATTATTTTATGCCATGCGGCAGGAATATCGCTAACCTCTGTTTTGTTCTGTCTCTGCAGCACAGTTAATAGCCGCAGCTCATTAAATCCTTAGATGTTAGAGTTCGCCCTGGTTTATCTGTGAGGGTTAGAGGCCAGTAGAGATCCTGTGTGCTCATCTTTAGAGTGATGACAACAGTGGGGAGCTGGTTGTTACTGTCAAATCTTGTTATTTTGGTCTTTCGGTCATTGGATTTGTTGTGTTCCAGCACTAAGCAGACGCTGCGCCATCTACAATTAGTTAATTGGTAGAAATGTTTTGTAGCCAAGTCCTTGGTAATATGGATACCGACCAGGTTATTCTAAAGCATGGTGAAAAGTGGGCCTGGTTCATGGAGTTAAAAAAATCCCAAATTATTTGTATGTTAGGGAGGTGCACACTTAGCAGTCCTTTTGTTAGTTTTTTCTATGGGGAGAGCAAACTAAAGCAACCTAAACCCTTAGATGGCTGTCAGCTGAATAGTGGTTTGTATGGCAGCTTTCTCATACAGCTTACCTATACACAAAAGCGTCAGCTTGGCTGGGCCCTCCTGTGTTCTCTATGAGAGATCCATGGTTAGACATCATTGGCGACAGCTTATCTCCGGGAGCACAAAAGGATCAGCTGTCCGATATTGGACAGCTGATTCCTCAACTACCCCAACAATCATCTGTTCGGGCCTCTATACACATTAGATTATTGGCCAAAAGTTGCATATTGTAATATTCACCTAGGCAGGTTATTGATGTAATATTTTTTATTTGTATCCATACATGGTATTACAGCAATTCCAATTAGATGGCTACAATGTGATGCCCCCAATCCACAAGACCAGAAATCATCCAGCAACAAATGTCCCCAAGTTCCTCCAGATGATGGATATCACAACCGTAGTACGAGTATCCAGGTCCAGTTCAGCAAGAATAATCCTTAGGATAGTTTGTAAAATCCAGAAGATGTCTATCAGAATCCATTGCACATGTATCCAGCTCATTTCTATAGTCCATTCATGGGTTTTCAGGACATGGCCTATCAACAGATCCTCTTGCTTTCAATTCACAGACCAACTGACCAATTAAACTTGTGGTTATTGTTCCAGAAGCCCAGTCTCCTGCCCTGTCTGCAGACTGTGTATTGGGGAAACACCTGCAGGGGAGAGCAAAGATGCACCACCCCACCAGATACAGGACACTAAATGGTAATATAGACCTGTTTACATTATGGTCTATGAAAACCGGCTGGAATTGACACCCTGGTACCTGGCCTTCCCCCCCTTGTGAAAATAAAATTGACTTAACTAGAGATCCATGCTGGAAACGTCCAATTGTCGTTAGTCCATGGCCCTCTCCTCATACCGACCAATTTCGGCAGGTTCGGCTAAGGTTCGCCTACATATTTTGGGAGCTATATTTGATATCAGATGCTGGCAGTAGCTTACCTAGCTGAGGCACAAAAGAAATGGACATTTTATTTCAAACTACCCGATTCTTATCTCCACAAATATTATCTAATGGGTGGAGCCAAGATGATGGTTGGATTATTGGTCTTCAGAAGTGAAATGTTTCACTTTCTTCGTTAAGATTTATCACAATATTTCTGTCCTAAGTCGAAAACGAGGCTCAGAAATGCCCGATCAGATACAGTGGTGCCAGCACATTGGCACGCCACTGCTCCATTAAAGATTTATGGGACTTCAGGAGATAGTTAAGTTCTATATTTGTCTATCTCCTGCAGTGTCCATTCCAAGAGGGCATCACAGAATTGGTGGGAGTCCCAGTGATTGGAGCCCCAGAAATTATCAAGTGATCACCTGTTTAGACAGGAAAGAAACTCTCAAGGAACCACTCACTCTAAAGTTCATGCAGATCATGGTGATGGCGGGGTTCAGATGGTCATATTTATGATGCGGAATCTGCACCTCAAATCTACGATAAATGACAGACCCATACATAAAAACTGAGGACGATTTCATAGTTTATAGCAGTTTTAGTTTATTTCTAGCGATCCGGTGCCCAGACAGATCCATAAAGCTGAGGTCATGTGTGCAAAGCTTTGGACTTATCTCAATGCTCAATCTTCTCTTTCCGAAAGTGCAACTCAATCTTCACACCCCCTATGGAGGGTCAATCGGTGGATTTCCTGATGAAGAAGTGGGGAAACACTTTGAAACACGTTGAATAAACCACCTATTAATTTATCAGACATCAGTTTGGACTTTAGTCTTTGTACAGCAGCGCAGGTGATTTCCACTAACTTGATCCTGTTCATGCTGACTTGTCTGCCTTAGTGCACGTAGATTCTGTGGCAGCTGTCTGGGTTTTGTAATTGGTTGTGAGTCACACATCACAAGGTGAACAAACAGCTCTGAGCACACAGTTTCAGTTTATTAGGATAAGACCTTATTGTGCTATTTTTTTTATTCACAGCTTTCTAAATCATTTTGTTGTGTTTTATTAGAAATTGCTTGCTTGTCTGTTTAAAGGTACACAATTTGAAAGGAGAACAGGTGGTAACAATGTGTCATCCTAGTTGGACTCCAATGTAATCAGTCATTGTCCTGCATCTGGTTGGGGGGTTGTGAGTCTTTTGTTGCTCACTGCGGGGGGCCTCCTGGATACACATGTTTGCAAACTGTCTGGAGACTTCTATTAACTTATTACACTTTGAATTAGATATACCTGATGGTTAAGTGGGTTGGGTATGCTTACTTTTGCCCAACTAGGGGGCTTAGGCCAAGAAAAAGAGAAAAGAAGACGACTTGTTTGGGAGAGGTTAGTAGGTGCTGTGAATTGGGAGGAGAGGATCAGTGCTGAGGCCAGGTCCAGAAGCTTATAAATGGATTATTGAGACTGAACGTGAAATTCACATGCTAAGGTCATGATATCTACCTTCTGGATTTTAGGACCCATCCTAAGGACTATTCTTGCTGACTGAATAGGATACATGCGCTAGCGTCTGGATTTTTGGAACTAACTTAAGGACTATTGTTGCCAGCTGGTTTCTCATCTTGTGCACTGTGGGCATTGCAATGTGGCCATCTATCTGGAATTGTTGTAATATCATGTACAGATACAAATAGAAATTGTTGCAGTGTTAACCTGACTAGGTGTTTATTACAACCCACAACTTCAGATCTTCACAAAGACCTAAGAACATAGTTACCGTTTTGGAAAGAAGACTCAGGCATTGAGATAAGTAAACAGTTTTGCTCACATTACTATAAACTAATTATTTTCTTGATCTGACCATTTGAGAATTTGATGATGCGTGAGGGACTTGAGAAAATATTGTAAATATCAGAATGATATATGTATATATCAGTACATTTTTGGAGTGTGGAAGGAAACTAGAGCAGCTACAGAACAGCCAGGCAAACATGGATAAAATACACAAATGTCATCCAGAAAGTGTGTTTGGTTGTATCGTAACCTAGTACCCCAGCGACGTAAGAACAGGTGTAACCACTCATCATTTATAGAACAATCATCTTAATCATCTATGCACATACCGGGATCCTCAAAACCTTCTCCATAGAGTCTGTGGTGGGAAAACATTTCCTCTTTGTGTTGTCGAATGTAGATGCAGTAGATTAGAATGAGCAGACATGCAAGTACCCCAGCCATAGCCAGGAACATAGCAAGCAGTTTGTGGCCTCCAAAATTTGTCTTCATCACTTCCGTATCTAAAAGAAAAAGTTGTTTGAATTTTCTATTAAAGAAGTAAAGTCACAATATGTTACCTAATTGGAAATCCACTTGTCATGTCATAACAATTCACCAGACCATAAACCCCTTTGATATCGCAACATTTCAATATAACCAACCTATGATATAAGGTATCGCACCAGGCTATAACTCACCTATGACGTCACAACGTCTGACCTGACTATAATCAACGTATGACATGATATCATCATTATTATTATTAGTTATTTATAGAGCACCATTGATTCCATGGTGCTGTACATGAGAAAGGGTTACATTGAAACAAGTTAGAAATGCTATGAACAAACTAACAGTGACAGACATACAGAGAGGAGAGAGGACCCTGCCCTTGCTGACTTACATTCTACAGGGTAATGAGGAGGGAAACAGTAGGTTGGGTCTGCTCTGGTGGTGGTGGAGCGCCGGGTCCAGTGGTGGTGGATCGCCAGGTCCAGTGGTGGTGGAGCGCCGGGTCCAGTGGTGGTGGATCGCCAGGTCCAGTGGTGGTGGAGCGCAAGGTCCAGTGGTGGTGGAGCGCAAGGTCCAGTGGTGGTGGGGCGCCGGGTCCAGTGGTGGTGGGGTGCCGGGTCCAGTGCTGGTGAGATGGCACCGTGGTCATTGCAGGCTGAATACCCTGAGGACGGTGCCAGGATTGGGCGCCGAAACGCGTCGGTTTTGAAGAATAAAGAAACTTTTACTTGGAACACTGTTTCCCGTGTGACTCCTTGGATGACCGGGCAGCCGGACTGTAGCACACCTATTGATCCCAAAACTCTTGAATTGCGGCTGTAGGCTGTTCTGAAGAGATGGGTTTTCAGGTATCGCTTGAAGGTTCTGAGTGTAGGGGATAGTCGGACGTTTTGAGGTGCAGAATTCCAGAGAATAGGGGATGCTCGGGTGAAGTCTTGCAGGCGGTTAGATGAGGAATGTACAAATGAGGAGGAAAAGGAGGAGGTCTTGGGAGGATCGAAAATTACGAGTTGGATGATATCGGGAGATATCACCTATAATGTCATGGCATCGCACCTGACCATAACCCTCCTATGATGTCATGGCAATATGATTTTTTAACATTATTTTTGGTGTTTAATGTGTGAGTTAAATTATATTAAAAATTTTATAGAATATAATTTTTTCATCTGGAGATACCTTTTGATATTTTTATTCTTGGAGGGAAAAAAGGTGGCTTATTTAGGTTTTAATATATTTTCTATATATATTTTTTTTAAGGAACTTGAACCTACAATAATCTGACGGCTTACACCGCATAATGCAATACCACGGTTCATTAAGAAGTTAGACACCAACACCTGATTGACCCCTGTACAAGAAAAGTGTATTAATAGGTTGGATGAAGAACAGAGAGCCCGAATGAAAAGTCTACTCTTGTGTCCATCTTGCGTGGGCAGGAACGGGCTCCACTAGATGTGGAGGATGAGTGTGATACACACTTATGTTTATGGTCTTTTATGATGTTATGAATCTTTTTATATCCTGCATGTTTTCTGCTTTATATACTGTATACCGGTATTCCCTGGAATGTAATTTTCATTATCATTTCAATAAATTGTAATATTTCATTTGGCCATTGTCTGTAAATCTATTTATCTTGCATCTTCAAAGCCTTTGTCAAACATTTATAGACTTGAGCTTTACATAATGTTTACATGAAAAGGCGCTCAGGTCCAAGGGTATGATACATCAGAGAAAAAATATACCAGTATTTGAAATTGCTTATTATTCATAAGAAAAAGAAAAAATAAATCACTTCTTTACTTTACCTTTTAAGGCTTCTTTCCTGTATCAAAAATTTAATCATAATGTCATAAGGAAAAATTTAAATCTAAGACATATTTCTGGCCTCTGAACACATGGGATTATTTAGAAATATATTTATAAATTAAATTTATAAATTTAAATTTATATAATTTTTTTAGATTGGAATTTGCTGATTTTTCCCCCCCAAACTTTGGTTCATGGCAAATAAATGTGCATGAATCTGAATACTGGAAAGCTTACAATTAGTGATGGGCGAACCCAAACTGTAAAGTTCGGAGGTCCGCTACCGAATCCCTATTGTTCCCCAAACATGGACTTCCCTGAGAATTCTATGTTACAGTTTGGGTTTGGCTCGGGGCTGTAAGAATAAGCATAACAGTGATTAAACATCAGCATCATACTTACCGAGGACCACTTGCTTGTACTTCCAAACCGCTCATTAACTTCCTAGTTATTCACTGCATTGCCTTCGCCAGGTAATCACAGATGCCCACTCTCTGTGACAGCATCTGTGATTGGCTGTTGTGCCCCTCACATATTGTGCCGGCGTCTGTGATTGGTTGACATTGGCAGCAAACCTGCAGTCATAGGGTTGTAAAAATAAAATAATATAAAAAATCTGATGTAGAACTTTGCCGTATTTTAATTCTTAGGGCAGACAAAGCGGACAGCTACGGGCTGTCACCCTGAGCTATATGACTTTACCTTGGCTGGCAATCAAAAATATAGGGGAGACCTTTATTTTTTTAAATTATTTAAATTGTTAAAAAAAAGTGTGTGGGCTTTGCCTTATTTTTGATTGCAAGTGAAGGTAAAAGCCAGGCAGCTGGGGGCTGGTATTCTCAGCATGGGGAGGCCCATAGTTATTGAGTAACCCCCAGGCTGCAGAATAGCAGCCCGCAACTTCCCCAGAAATTGGCGCATTCATTAAAAGCACCAATTCCTGGCGCTTTACCTGGCTCTTCCCAATGCCCTTGTGTGGTGGCATTGGGGTGATAGAAGAGGTTAACAATGCAGAGCCAGAATCATGTGCTTTGTGGGACATCATTGTGGATTACCGTCGAAGGGTATGTTTGGGGTTAATAAATGGAAAAATGAGGGTTGTCTGCGTGTTTTATTTTAAATGAAGGATTTTTCTCTGTGTTTTTTTTTTTTTAACTATTTACTCACAGGATTGATAATGGGTTGGTCTGATAGAGACCTGACATTATCAATCTTAGCTTAATGCCAAGCTGTCAATATTCAGCAGTCATTAACCCCTTCTATCACCCCGATGCCACCACACCAGGGCATTGGGTAGAGCCAAGTAAAACACCAGGAATTGGCGCTTCTAATGAATGTTCCAATTTGGGGGCGGCTGCAGGCTGCTATTCTGTAGCCTGGTGGGACCAATAACTTTGGACCTCACCACACTGAGAATACCAGCCCCCAGCTGCTGGGTTTTACATTGGCTGTTAATCAAAAATAGGGCACACATTTTTTATAAATTGTAGTAGTGAAATTATTTAAGGGCTATGCGCTAACTCTTTGTTTATGGTGTTGAATAGAAGGTCTACCAAGAGTTTTAAGTTTGACCCTTCTTTGGGATGTTTAGTTAAAATATTCATAATATTCAAAATCTTCTGCTTCCTTATTGCATATCACATATTATGCCACTATATGTACAATATATTAGTTATAGACTACGTATATGTATTAGGTTAAAATCAAAATCAAATTTATATTACAGTTCAAGGTTTAAAAATATGCATTCTAATCACAATTGGAAAGTTTTAAAAATAGTAAAAAAGTTAAAAGTCAAAGAGTATCAACTTTTGTAGGTTATATTCAGGCCAGTTGTGAAGTGGTGTTTTTCAATTTTGCCCAGTCACTAAACACCCCAGAGTTGATACTCTTTGACTTTTAACTTTTTTACTATTTTTAAACCTTTCCAATTGTGATTAGAATGCATCATTTTTAAACCTTGAACTGTAATATAAATTTGATTTTAATTTCAACCTAATACATATACGTAGTCTATAATTAACTTATTGTACATATAGTGGATTAATCCTGCAAAATGCAATAAGGAAACAGAAGATTTTGAATATTTTAAGTAAATATCCCAAATAAGGGTCAAACTTAAAACTTTTGGTAGACCTTCTATTCAACACATAAGTAAAGAGTTAGGGCATAGCCCTTAAAAAATTTCACTACTACATTTATAAAAAACGTGTGCCCTATTTTTGATTGACAGACACAGGTAAAACCCAGGCAGCTGGGCTGTATTCCTCAGTGGTGTGGTCCAAGTTATTGTCCCACAGCTACAGAATAGCAGCCCGCAGCTCCAAAGAAGGTCAAACTAAAACTCTTGGTAGACCTTCTATGAACGCCATAAGTAAAGAGTTAGCGTATAACCCTTAAATAATTTCATACTACAATCTATTAATTAGGTGAACTACACGCAGTATCACCCGAGGCTATTGCAGCAACTCAAAACACTTGCTAGCTCCGATGTACATCCAAAACACGTAAGACTACTAGAGTTTTTTATAAATTTTTAAATAATAAAAAATGGTCTCCTCTGTATTTTTGATTGCAGCCAAGTAAAGCCATGCAGCTGGATGTGGCAGCCCATAGCTGCCTTGCTTTATCTGCATGGAATAAAAAAAAAATGGCACAATGGATGAGGGGTGCAGCTGCCATCACAGATGCTGTCACAGAGAGTGGCATCTGTGATTGGCTTTTGGAGCCAATGCAGTGAATACTCGGAAGTACAAGTGCGCAGTCCTTGGCAAGGATGAGGTTAAAATCCTGTTTTGCTTATTTTTACCCCTGCCTGCCCCTAGTCACCATTTTATAACTTTAAATTGTGGGTTAGGGTTCAGGCCAAAGTTTGGGACAGATCCAGTCCCTACACTCTACAGGAGAGAGAGAGGACCCTATAGACCATAAAAGATTACAGACACAGTAGTGAGAGGCCTATTCAGTTACTCTGGAAAGGAAAACAACGCTGCATTTAAATTACGCTCTGTAATGCCTCGTTCTGCCTCCACTGTACAAGGTGTGATAATCCGCTAGAGTCATAGCTACAGGATATTATGGGAACACTGAGCTGTAGTGCAAAATGAAATTGACCTGCTCTCTGATGATTCAGCAGTGTGGCATACTGCACCAGGCAAGTTTTTTCTTTGCGAATTGCAAATTGAACCTCAAGTGTTTGAATTAATCTGAAAGCTGGCATTAAAGAAATTCAACGTGAACAGGATCGATCCGCTCTTCTCTACACTATACAGCATATATATGATTTTAATATTTTCTGTAAATGAGGAGAGCCCCCAGGTTTTTTTTGTTTTTAAATGTGAAAATACAGAAGTAAGAAAATACGGCATCTACAACACTTGTTACCCAACATAGTATTATATACGCTACGAAGGGATCATCATGGCTTCTACCTTTTTTTATATACAGTTATATAGCTATGGAAGTTCACAAATTGCCAGATTTATAATGTGTAGAATTGTGCAGGTTTAATGTTGTCCGGTTTGCACAAGGTGAGATTGGTAGAGGTATAGCGTCGTCATCTTCATCTTGTGAATCTTTGCGGTTGACTGTTCACTTTGAATCTGCAAGGCGTTAGATTGATGGAGAAGCACATCGTCACTCAAGGACTCATTTAGCGGCTGACTGTGGTTGTACCATATTGTTTGATCAACATGGACAAGATCAACAGAAGATTTAGATCTATCAGAAGTAGAACTCTGGATATCCTACATGTGGTAGAATGCCGTATGTGAAACTCTGCACATGTAGCAGGATAGAAGCAGAAACATGAGATGTAATATGTCCATTTGGTGCCCTTTGTGTTTTTGCTATTCATTGTTCTGAAAAAAAAATAAAAATAAAAAATACATTACACTAAAGAAATAAATTATACCATGGACATGACAAGCAAGAAATATATCAAATATCTGAACTTTTTGCAAACTTCTTTAGCTGAAATATATAAGAGCTGAAGTCAAAAGTGAGCAAGTGCGAGGAAGCTACATGTCACGTAAGATCCTGTGTACTGAACTAAATACAGAACACAGAGGTCACCAACCTTTTTGACCTTGAGAGCCATATCTAGCTCAGAGAGGTTGCAAGCCATATTCACTTCTGAAAAGGTTGAGAGCAACATAAGGTTCAAAGAGAGGGTCATGAGCCATACCATGCTCAGAGAGTGTCGGGACCACATCCAGCTCTGAGAGAAGTTGCTAGCCACATCCATCTCTAAAGAAGGCCGCGAACCCCATCCACACGAGAGAGGGCCACGCTCATTCAGATAGAGAGAGGGTCGTGAGCCACACCCAGCTCTGAGAGAGGGTCGCGAGCCACACCAGCTCAAGAGAGGATCGTAAGCCACATTCAGCTTAAAAAAAGCTCACGAGCCACATCCAGCTCTAAGAGAGGTCACAGACAACATCCAGCTCTAAGACAATGATGGAGTGCTGTGTGTCACGGTCCGCGCTGCTGTGGTATAAATAAACTCACCAAAGAGTCAGCAGTTATTCCATCCTTTTTTCCTCCTCTCTCCTACGCGTTTCAGCGCCACACACCGGCGCCTTCCTCAGGGACATGTGTTGGACTACTCATAGGAAGGGGTGGGTTAGCTTGTGTGTGGACTACTCATAGGGAAAGGTGGGTTAGCTTGTGTGTGGACTACTCATAGGAAGGGTGGGTTAGCTTGTGTGTGGACTACTCATAGGGAAAGGTGGGTTAGCTTGTGTGTGGACTACTCATAGGGAAGTCCACACACAAGCTGTTTCACAGGTAAAAAGCCCACAAGTGAGTCCTGGCTGGAGCCTGGATTGAGGTATGTTCACACACTCAGGTTTAAATCCCACACATCCAGCTAGGACTGCCTCGTTAGGGCAACCGTGAGAGGTGAGGCAGCTTACGTATATTTTTTGCAAAAAACGTACAGACCAATAGCCCTGTTTTTGATACTTTTTTGATAGCACTTGCTACAAACTGGAAAAAATATTTATTATAAACAGAGAGCTTTTTGTGTGATTCCTGTGCGGATTTTTTGCACTGATTTTTTGCAGATTTTCTGGTGGTGGATGAATGCAGTTATTAATCGCATTCATCAGTGTTGGACTACTCATTATTGTTTGGTGTGCATTGCAGTGGCCAGTGATTGGACCAATGTGCATGGACGTCTGAATGAATTCAATGTTGGATTTAGGGCTCAAACAGGAAAGGTGTCCACGGTCCGCGTCGCTGTTTCAAAAAAATGCACTAGGAAGACATTGCTTACGTCATCGCTTCCTCTATTCCTCCACATTGTACCCTGAGGAAGGTGAGAAGGTTGCACCGAAACGCGTTGGTCTGTGGGGAGTAATAAGGAGGCGATGACGTAAGCAATGTCTTCCTAGTACATTTTTTTGAAACAGCGGCGCGGACGGTGGACACCATTCCTGTTTGAATTCTCTGTTTTCCTGCATTTGCGAGGCAGTGGAGGTTCTGCAGCAGCTGTTATCCAAACGTTCAAGCTAGTTGTGGGTTTTCACAACCTAATCAGGTGAGTGAGCCACATCTCAGCTACTGTTTAGTTGTGTCATTAGTGATAAGGCACAGTCTGCGCCTCCTTCATTTTTATAGACTAAGGGTGCCTTCACATTAGCGTATGGGAACGCAGCGTATGCTGCGTTCCCATACGCAGTCAAACGCATGCGCACTGCGTTCCTATGTTTAACATAGGAACGCATAGTGCTTGCGTTTGCTGCGTTCGGGTGCGGATGCGGACGATATCTGCTCCTTCCGGTGTCCAGCATCCGCACCCGGGACGCAGCATGTTGCATTTTTTGTGCGCTCGGGGAGCTTGGACAATCAGCAAGCGTCCCCAAGCGTACAAAACATGCATTGTCTTCAATGGGTCCGCAGTGTTCTGCGCTTGACAGTGCGGGAGAACGCTGCGGACCCATTGAAAAATCTCCCGGTGGCCGCCGGTGATGTCACAGGAGCTCACCGACGGCCACCGGGAGATCAGCTCAGCCTCTGCTGTCCTCCTCCTCCCCGCCGCCCTGTAATCTCCTAGCGATGTCGGCGGGGAGAACAGCTGATCTGAAAGCTGTTTTGAATCTTCCCGCGCCGACATCTCCTCTCAGTGTCGGCGGGGAAGATTCAAACAGCTTTCAGATCAGCTGTTCTCCCCGCCGACACGTCCCGGTGCTTACCGGCGGCCGGGGGGCGGGGATCTCCGGCGCTGATCTCCACCCCCAGCCCGCCCCCGGACAGCGCCGATTGGCTGCCGGGCTCCATAGTGATGTGTCCGCAGGCGGACATTATCCGCTGCGGACACATCTTTTGGACCCTGCTTTTGACAGCGTTTGTGTCTGCATGCCATCAGCATGCAGACACAAACGCTAATGTGAAGGCAGCCTAAAACCAACATTGGTTGGCGACT
Source organism: Allobates femoralis (assembly GCA_033576535.1). Classification (NCBI taxonomy): domain Eukaryota; kingdom Metazoa; phylum Chordata; class Amphibia; order Anura; family Aromobatidae; genus Allobates; species Allobates femoralis. The sequence continues at coordinate 87,137,659 of JARQOC010000009.1, forward strand.
GGCTCTGTGGAGTGAATGAAGCTGGAAGTGTCTTATGGGCTTCTTTCCATACCAGTTTAACTGTAATGTCCTGAAAACAGCGCCACTTATAGGACAAAACTTACAGACTGGATAGGGCTTTTATACAGTAGAAAATTGGAGATATACCAGGGCTCTCTCAGTCCAAAAATTGCTGAAACTATGGATTGTATACTCCGCATCAAGTGTGAAGACGACAGAATCAAAGTTTGTCCCTTAAAGAAATATCTTCTCAAGCTCCATGTCAGAGAATTAATGAGTTAAGTAGCAATATCTTGCAGGTTTAGTTCTTCCTTCCAAATGAGAGTTAATAAATCTTAAAGCTGATCCAATCTACCAGGAATTAAAGCGACAGCTGTTCCATTTCCCCTGACGATTTGCTTGTTGTTTCTCGGCTTGTTTTCTCCTAGGCATTTTCAATGACTTATAAAAGCTCTTGTTTTGTACCATTCGTGAAGTCAACAGACACGTTCACATAGCTATTACTGATAATGCCTTGCTAATGTGCCAGGAAAGACTAGGTTCTACGCCTGTATAGAAATGGATTCCAGCATTGGCAATATATCGGTGTATCGCCTAGTCCGCCTACCCTGTAATACCTTCTAAACCAGAGGTCCCCAACTCCAGGCCTCAAGGCCCACCAACAGTGCAGGTTTTCAGGATCTCCTTAGTATTGCACAGGGCTTGGAATCATTACCTGTGCAGATGATCACATTAGCACCTGTGCAATACTAAGGAAATCCTGAAAACTTGTACTGTTGGCGGGCCTTGAGGCCTGGAGTTGGGGACCTCTGTTCTAAACCACCTCCACCATGGAGCACTCAAACACAAACACACTGGCACATAAGTTTGGACAATTTGGGCACAGCAGACTTATTTCAACTAAATAATGGGAAAAATACTTCAAAACGTTTTTATGTAAGATAGGTAGGATCCTTGAAGTTGCAAAAAAAAAATTACCAGAACCAACCCCACAAACAAATACTCCCAGCCGTAACCCCACAGGTTCAGGAGCACCATAAACCAAGCCTTCCTTTCAAATATTAAAACGTTTGAAAACCCATCCCATTACCAAAAATCCCCACAAAAACCACGGACAGTTCTCCCAATTAATCCCCCAGACCAATTTACAGCCAGCTTTAAGGTTCCCCAACCACCCTTAGCCACTTTGACCCAAAAGCCAGCCTTACACCTTCTAATCTCCAATAATCCTAAAACAAGGGTGGGTGGGACTGATACAACCCCTAATGGGAGGTAAATGCTAAACTCCACCCCCACTGCCCCTTATAAACCTCCTACTCCTGACCTATCCCTCTTAAATTGACCCCACTTCCCTCCAACCCATCATCATGCTGGCCTCCACCCACCATCAGGGCTGAGGTTCTGACTTTCCTTTTAGATCATTCATAGGCCCAACAAAAGGTAAAACCACTCTATATTGGCTAAGGAAGAGATGGCTAAAACAAACTACAACATAAAGATTGGAATTTTTTTGTTCAGAAAACAGTCCTAAAAAAAAAAAAATAACCCAAGAGTCTTACTTTTTGGTCAGTAGTTGAGTTACATCGACCCATAATGAGGCCTTCCGTACTTTACAGTAAAGGTTCAGACCACTGTCCTTCCCCTGTAGCTAAATACCCCAGTCAAAGTAAAAAAGTTTATTGCTTCCACCCCTAGTACTTGGGGTGTCCAAAGACTCCTTCCACCACTAGCTATATTCCTATGGTTACCAAGTATCAGATGAAACATAAGAATGTGCTAGTTAAGGTTCTATAACAAAAACAGTTCTGCTGTTATCTTATTCCACTTTCCAGTTTTTGGTTTTTTTTCAGTCCACCATGTTTTTGCAGAGATTTGGGCCATTTTATTTTGTGATAATTTTTATGGTCTTTACAAGGAAGCGTGGATTACAGGCTCCTCAGGGGTGTGTCTTTAGGCACCTCATTATTATTGCATAGTTAACTACACCCACTTGTAAAGATTATTAAAAACTTGGACTACAAAAAAAAAAAAAAAAAAAAAAAAAAGAAGGAGTAATTAGGGTAACAAACAAAAACTGGCATATTTTGAACTTGCTTAAGGCTCTCTATTTTATTCTGGTTGCTCCACTGGGTTTTTTTTTATTTTTTTATAGAAAATTAGCTATATAGTTCCAGAGATTTAGATTTTTTTTTTGTAGTGCAAAGTTTTATGATCTTTATAAAGGGTTGTATCTCATTGGGTAACCAATGCAAAGCAGCCTAAAATCATGTCCCAGAGGATCCTGTAAACCACACCTCCTTATACAGACTATAAAAATCACCACAAAATAAAAGGGCCCATATCTTTGGAACCATAGTGAGGATTTAAATAATATAATATAAAAATAAAAAAAACCCTCAAAAAACCCAGAATACTAAAGGGTAACTGTGGGAATTAAATAAAGTACAGTCAAAATGCAAAACAGTGAAAATAAGCATAGCCACTGTTGTATGACTGCAGTACCCTTTGTTGACCATAACTATTAAGAGGGATCTTACCTTTAATTTGCTATAAGTCATTCAATCATGGGTTGGTCACCTTTGGAGACTAATTTTTTTTAAATTTAATACATGTATTTTGGATAAAGAAAGAAAAAAAATAAATAATAATCACATTTATAATAGTGTCTCTTCAAAAAATGTGCCTTCTATATTGTACTGTCTACTCCTGGCTGTGGAATGAGTTAACTAAGTATCCATCGGTGAGCTCATTCAGAGAGTCTTGCAGGAAAATGTAGCTATTTCATGTCTTTCTTACTGCCTCATCATTAATGACCAAGAAGTCCTCTTTGCCAAGGAGCCATGACAATATTGAATGTGCAGAGAGACAAAGATCCTGTGAAAGCCAAACAGTGCAAAATGTTGAATGCAACCCAGTTGTAAAAGAGGGATTTTTAGACCCAAACCAATTTAACAAAAATAAAATTCTAGTAGGGTTCGGTGAATAGTTTCCTAAATTTGATACAAAGAGAGCATCTTCAGGCAACATTGAGGACAGGTTCAGATGAGCCTATTTTACGGTCAGTATATGGTTCACATCGCGGGTCTCCCATCCTGATCATAAATCCTTGTAGACACACATCAGGCTATACGTTCAGGTCTCGTGACCTGTGGCCAGAATGCGCACCGTGTTCCATACCTGGGCCATCTGAGTCCAGCTTAGGGCTCTACTGCCAACCTCTGGACCCATTGAGACCCTGAAGGGGTCACAACCTTACGAGGAAATCTCAACATTAGAAAAAGTGCTTGGCAAGCATCAACCTGTTCTAGAGTTTTCATTTTGACCTATGACTTTCTGATGGACCTGTGGGCAATGATGGACCTAACTCTAGAGGCAAGAAAATGTAGGAAACCATCATCCTTACCCAGTTTCTGCCACAGGTGTTGTCCGTTTGCTGCCTGTTCTTCTAGGTAATGTAAGAGCTGAGCTGCTGTGCAGGTGTGCTCACCTCCCTCCCAAGGCTCCTTCTTTTGCACAAAAGAACATGAATGTGACACTCCCAACCTACGGGAACCTGCTATGGATACCTGCATCCTGGATTCATTGTCCCAGGAGCTCAGACAGTACCTGATGTGCCGAGTATCACAGCTGCCGTCTGTCCTATCTGCTACCTCAAGGCTCCTTATTTATTCTTCATATGAATCATGAAGGAAATGTGCTCTCCCCTAAAACCTAATTCTACTTAGGCTAGGTGGGTGTAGACCACCAGATTTCCTGTTTGAGTGCAATCTGACAAATCATTGGACTACACATAGAACAATGTTATTCTATGGGTTCCATCATAAGTCCAAGTATAATGAACCAAAAAAAAAAAATTAACTCGGATGGCAGCCAAACTTGGACCAATTTTCATGGACTGGCAAAATGGAGAATTATTTTTTTTTTCATCAGAGAAAATAGTTTCACATTCTGATCAGAGTATGATTAGCACAAGTCATCAGATTTTCAGCAGAAAAAAAAAAAGTCTTCTGTACCTAGTCTTATACAGTGATATAGTGGACTTGGCCTCTATAAAACAGAGTTTATTTCTTTAGTTGGATAGAAAAACTGTTTTGCATCTCATATGCACATGATGGATTTTTGGCCAAGCCCAGCTCCGCTCCCAACATGTTGCGCAGCTACGCTATGTTTGATTGACAGCACTAGAGTGCTGCCTAAATTGACTCCCCTGCCATTCAGGTTCACACTGACTGTCGAGGAGGCTACGGCCCAGGTAGTCTGGCTTAAGTCTAATGGTGGTGTTTACACACACCAATCATTGTCATCCAATCTTGAAAGCCAATTTTTCATTGCTTGCATGAATGATGGTACACATAAGTTCAATATGTCAGACTGATTTACAACATAGGGCCATCTGTCCATTTATTTTCCTGCTCAGAGATGCATTCAGAGATTGGATACACAGATATGTGTAATAAACAAACATGGAGCCCAGAGTCGTGATGATAGCTCAACAGACTTGATCATTGCATGCTAAATGGTCAAGTACATAGAATTAAAGGCAAACTTTGTCCATTCCACTGGATGAGGGTAACAGTACACAAGGTATCATGTCAGCTACTGTTTCTGATACTTCTACCCAGCGCACAGCTGTAATTTAATTGGATCATGCTCTTGTAATGATTGCAGGAGGACCGTAAAGAAGCACAGCATATATATAACATTTAAAACAAAAAAAACTCAGTTAGGATCTGCCCCCCCACCATCTAATTAGGATGCCGTGGACGTGGCAGGGGTGAGCGTCAAAGAAGAAAATCAAATTGTTTGCTTAAAGTCTCGGATTTAAAGGTACAGTTAGACATTAATATTTATGTATAATAACAACACGTTGATTTGTTCACAACTAGGGACTCAGCGATTATATACTCTTCCATACTATTGCGGTTTCTTACGCCTGAAAGTAAAGAGTAACCTCCGGTGCAAGCTCGTTCACTCTGATGTGAATTCCCTTGCGATTACATGCAGGTAACTAATGATTCCACAATGTAAATCAATTGAAACTGTTGAGCATTTTCATTTAAACAATTTAAAGCGAAAAAAATCCAAATTTGGTGTGACCCTATGAATTATTGGGGCTTAGGGCCGCTGGTAACAAAAATCCAGTTTGATACCCAGATTGTACGGTTGGTTTTGCGCTCCCCGGCTGCCTGACAGCAGGATTCTCCGCTCCCCCTGCAGCCTCCTCACCCGATCCTAAATTAGGATAGGGTGGGGAGGAGCGAGGATCCTGCTGTCAGGGACGAGGAAGCCAGTAGGGGGCTTCAGCATTGTTTAAAAGCCGGTGGCTTTTTACCGCTGGCTTTTAAACAATGAAGTGGGGAATTGCAGGTTTTTCCTCTGCTGCCAGACCTCTTTATAGGGTCCAGCAGCAGAGGATTACTCGCAATACTCGCTTCCCCATTGACTTACATTGTACTCGCTACGAGTACCCAAGTATTAGGGCCTACTCGTTAGGAGTCTAGCGAGTCCGAATATTTCAGTACTCGCTCATCCCTTGTTCCAACCACAGGCAGCGCTGGCTTCTTGGCTTTGAATTTGTATGTTCTCCCTGCGTTTTGTGGGTTTCCTCTGGGCACTCTGGTTTCCTCCCACACTTAAAGACATACTGATCGGATGTTTAGATTGTGAGCCCCAATGAGGACAGTGGTCGTAGTTATCGCCCCTGCTCTTAATATTAGGATCTTTTAAAAGGAGGTGGGGCAATCATCCATGTTTTATGAGGTCTGAATAAAGTAGGACCCCCATATACAAATCAGAAAGCATAGAAAAATCTGATTACAATAGGTATAGTCTACTTTCATAAAACAATAAAAAAAAAAAAAAAAAAAAAAAAAAAGTTCTTTAGAAAATTACAAGACATTCAAAAACTTTTATTCATAGAAAAAAAAAAAAAAAACACTTTCAATACTGGCAGGTGAGATTGCACTAAATACTAGGAGGAGATCTACTTCTGTACTGAGAAAGCCACCGCCAGGCTGACCATCAGCATGAACATGGAGATACTGAGCAGCACCGTGATCACGACCATCCCTCCAGACCGGCCTTCAAACAAGAAGCGCATCTCCCGCGGATTCGGAGGCAGATCTGTATGACAACACAAACATTTAACGTACATGAAATAAGAAATACTAAAGAAATTCCTAAATTTAGTGCAACAACTTACAATCCCGAAAATATTTAAAATCCCTAAATATCGAGATTCTAAAAAGGGTTGTGCACGAAGGAATAAACTGGCATCAAATGGCTCCAGAATCACCTTTAGGTCTCTAGCTGCTGTGAGCCGAGCGCTCACACGATGCTCTGTACATGCAGTGCCTTCTAAGAGCCGAGTGCTGTACTGGGAGATACATCATAGCCCAATACTCCGTGTTCACACTTATGAGTTTATACAAATTAAAGTGTACTACACCAGCAAAAGCTGTGAGATTTTATAGATCTCCCACACATTTGGAAAGAAAAAAAATTATAAAAAAAAACTCAGCAGTTGTATGATGGAAGGAGCGTTTCAATTTTAGCAGCTTTTTCACTATTGAAAGCAGCAAGTGCAAAAACGCAACCGCTGTATTTGAGCTGAATAAACATTTAGATAAATAACACCCCAAAAACTGCAATGCATTAACATATCTCAACTCATTCCTCAATATGGCAAGCAAAGGGCCTTTAGGTAATTCTACTACTAAGTACTGTTTCATGAGAATAAACACACAAAGGCATGTCATGAAGTAGTGCCCGAGCGTGTTACATCGACTCCCATCAAGGGGGTTAACCCGGTTCAGGGGAGGTCACGTAGCCATCCCTGGACGTCTTGGCCGCAACCGGTCGTTATAACGGGGGTTATTTACAGGGTAAAAGTCTATCATGACGCCAACTGGAGTTCTGGCCTGTAAGTGGACAGGGGCTGCTGTGAGGAAGACCCCAATGGGATGATTGTGTGGCAGCCAGGTGGCAAGCCCTATCCATTTAGGGCTGCAATCCCTTGGTAGGTGTAAAGGGGTGGATGGATGGTACAGAGTAGTAGTGTGAGGAGGTTCAGGTTAGCTGAAGCTGTGGCTCTACAGGTGGGTGTCAGGAGTCACAGAAATCAGACAGGGTTCTTGCCATTTACTTGTTTCTGAAGCAGATTACAACCCAGCCAGGGTACATAGTGCAACAAGCTCACAGCCTGGCCAGCCCAGAAGTATTCAGGGTCCACCTTGCTGAGACACTGGGTATTTGGCCTTCCTTGCTGCTTTTCCTATTTCTTACACTAGCTACTCCTGTTTTCTCCCAAGTGTCCTGTGGTTGCCAATCCCATCAGGCGGGTTACTGCGGGTTCTGTGAGTGACAGTCTTGCCAGTCCTCTTAACCCTATATAATTCCTTGAGCCTGGGGAGGGTCCACTATGGAAGCCAGTGTACCTGAAGCCCTAGTGACGTAGTTTCACAACTGATCTTCAAAAATCCAAACCGAACTGGAGCTAGTACCCCTTCTACAGCTAGCTCCTCTGCCCAGCTGGACAGCCAGCAGCAGATTCGTATCCCCAGGCCTGGGGCTAGCACTTAGGACTACACGTGTAGTCCTAGCTTCTAAGCTGGCTGTCTGGATCTCCATCTCACACTAGAGCTGTCTCCATCTTGCCTCCCACCCCTAACCCAATTCCTCCCCCCATGGAGTAGGTGCGGACAGTCTTGAATGTGGGTTTCTTCTGTCCAGCTCCTCCCTGGCCTGGAGTGTGGCTTGTGTTGGGTGAAAATTGTGGATCTCTGGAAAGCTTCCCCCCTTACCTTTGGGCATGGTACCATACATGTAAAATGCATGCAATACCACTAATAGCAGCCTGACTGCAGGTGCACCACAATACGACAGGCCTTTTTTAAATTAATGTCCTCATTATGTGTATTAATATCTTCACGATATTCTGTTTCCAACCCTTAAATCTCCCCACCCCCTCCGGTGTGTGTGTGTAGGCAAGTTCATCTAAAAAAAATGTGAGCCTGTGTAGTAAAAACAATATTGTGAACTGTTGGCCTAATGCATAATGATCTGTATGTATTGCAACAACTTTTGTTTGTTTAATATGATGTGATTTTATGTCTGCATGCATATTGTTCAGATGTCAAAGTTTTTTATATATAAAAAAAAAAAAAAAAAAAAAAAAAAAAGGAAAAAAGGTCCTCAGTCAGAGACAGGATGTCCCTGCTCCCAGCATGCACATTCTAGTGTGGAGCTGAAAGTCACAGCAGATTTCTCTCTCCCTCTCCAGAAACCAGATTGATCCTATTCTCATGTTGTAAGCTGGATGTTGTTAATTCTGAATAAATGAACATTCTCAGTTGCTCGCTGTGGACATCACGCTGATTAACGCGCTGCTAACATGAACCAACACCACAGTAGAGGCGGCCATCAACAGGATTTTGCTACCTCATCTGAGAGCAGCATAATGTATGGACCTAGACCCAATTCACCGATGTGTCACTTACTGGGCTACTTGGCAGAAAGCGAATTGAATTGTCAGTGTTGGGGTGGGGGGGGGGGTTTGAGTGTTCAATAAAACTGGTTTTATGAAAACAGCAATACAGCTTAGGCCAGCTTCAGACTACGGTTTAATCTGATCCGGGGCTGACCGGATTTTGGCCCCATAGTATCCTATAGAGCCAAATGGCAGCTCTCTGCCATCCGGTTTCCATGTGTCCAGGAGAATCCGGAAGGAATCGGATTTTTCTCCCAGCCACAAAATCGGAGCATGTAGCATTTGTGTGTCCGGGGAGAAAAATCTCCCCAAATCGGATCCTCTCAGATCCGGGGCAATACGGCGCTCCCTAATCTATGGGGCCAGATTGCCCGATCCGTTAGGATCTGGGAACCGGACTCCGGCAGCTGCACGCTGCTGTAATTTCAGGATCGCGGCTATCTCCCTGCTAGCCGTGATCTTGAATAATCAGCAGCTGGTTGCCCTCTGGTTCGGTGTCCAGATCCGGTCCGGGCTGTCAGGTTCAGCCCCGGATCATATCTGGCCGTGTTGTGAAGCCGGCCTTAGTAAGTGACATCCCTGGGATTAGGGTCTCTGCTACCTTCAGATTACATAGATTATCTTTACTTCATTTTGCATACAGACAGGAATTATGTTCGGGTGAAAGTCCACTAATACACTGCCATCAAAGAGTGCAAGTTACAGGCCTCAAAATTTAATGGTTAAAGGGATCCTGTCACCCCCAAAACACTTGTAAACCTATTAAAACCTGTCCCTAGAGCATATTAACACTTTCCCTACACTATTTCTACCTCCTAAATGCAGTAAATGACATTGACTAAAAAACGTTTTATAAGTACCTGATTAGTGATGATAATGAGTGACTATGCTATTCATAGTCACTCATCCAGGCTGCCCCTCTGCTTCATAGCACGCCTCCATAGGCGTGATCGTCCTCCTAGATTAAAATTGCAGCCTCCCCGCTGTGCCCTGTGTCGTAGGAGGCTGCTGTGTGGCTTGTGACGCGATCCGCGTCATTCCCGGCGCCCTGTGACGTATTTACAGCGGCGCCGCGCTGTTAGCTTCAAAATGTGCACTGCGCATGCGCATTGGGCATGCGCAGTGCGCATTTTGAAGCTAACAGCGCGGCGCCGCTGTAAATACGTCACAGGGCGCCGGGAATGACGCGGATCGCGTCACAAGCCACACAGCAGCCTCCTACGACACAGGGCACAGCGGGGAGGCTGCAATTTGAATCTAGGAGGACGATCACGCCTATGGAGGCGTGCTATGAAGCAGAGGGGCAGCCTGGATGAGTGACTATGAATAGCATAGTCACTCATTATCATCACTAATCAGGTACTTATAAAACGTTTTTAGTCAATGTCACTTACTGCATTTAGGAGGTAGAAATAGTGTAGGGAAAGTGTTAATATGCTCTAGGGACAGGTTTTAATAGGTTAGCAGGTGTTTTGGGGGTGACAGGATCCCTTTAAAGGTTAAATTATTAAAATAATGGACTTCTGAAAGCGATCACTCACCTCGGGTCTTGAAGGGCTGGGACCAGTTGGTGTAAGCGATCTGTTTATTACCGTTATACAACATAAATCGCATCCTGAAAAAAGAGGATCAAATTGCTTTAAACCCAAACAACAGACAAAACGTCCGCAGAACTGATTGTATCCGTCACAAGCACGATGCATACTAATTAGGAGGGCGATCTATAATATGCGGGGAGTAGGGTTGAAAGTATCAGGATGATAAAAATCAATGTGCATGCAACAAACTCCAAATTAGAACTAGGAAAATCAATTCCGTAGATTTTAGACGTTTTAGTTAAGAAAGTGATCAAAAGGTGAAGAGAAGCCAAGTCCGGTCATCAGAGGCAAAGGAAGATAAACAGATGCCACAAATTGGTCTCAAACTTTTAATGGTGTCGTAATGTTATGGGAAGATAGTTACTGCCCGGCAGGAGCGGGGGATCACCCTACTGAGTCCACTGACGTCAATTCACACACGTGGGAAGATCACGTAAAATAAGGTTTGTGGTCGAGTGTCAAATGGAGAAGAAAGTTTTTAGCGCCCCCATTATCTTTGAAGGAGTCCCCTGGTTGGTAACCTGCTGCATTGGCTTGTTGTACAACTGGTCAATTTGCACATACAAGTATGAGCACACACACTTTTGGGAGTCTTAACTAGTGATGAGTGAGTAGCAGTGGTGTAACTTGAAGCTCATGGGTCCTGGTGCAAGAGCTCCAACACGGCCCCTAATTATTGCAAGTTAGTCTTTCTATAGGCCCAAGCAGGGCCGTATTTGCCCTTAGGCACTCGTAGGCACGTGCCTAGGGCGCCAGGATGTGGGGAGGGCGGCGCCTGAACAAGGTTTTTTTTTTTTTTTCCGTTTTTTTTTTCTTAACCTCTGGGGTCTGGCTGGACCGCCCTGCCCCCTAAGCCCCGCCCACCCCATCGGCCCACACCCGCCCCCCACCTCAAGTATTGCTGCAGGGGCCTCCCATGTAAGGACTGGAGGAGGACTTGAAAGTTCCCACGCAGCCACATCACCAGCGGCTCAGGCAGCGACTCAGCGACACCGGTATGTGAAATGAGCTGAGCGAGCTGCCTGATGGCGAGCCCCGGGCAGTGGGATACATAGCTATCTGTGTGCGCACTGACTGCCCAAGGGCTCCAGGGCCCAGGTACGACTTCAGGCCTTGCACCTGTTGCAGTTAAGCCCCTGGCGAGTTTAGAACTATCCAAACCCAAAGATCTTATCAAGTACTTTGAACTGTCTCAGTACTCATAATGAATCCAATGCAAGTCAATGGGGAACTCACTAGGATCCGAATACTGAAACATTTGCAAAGTACTCAGTCAGTAAAGAAAATGGTTCCTTTTCAAATTAAAACAAAGCTATAACATCTAACTTACAAATACGTCATCCCTGGAAGGACTCGAATTACTTGGTCGGCGTTCTGATTACTGATGTCCGGTCCTACTTGGAACACGTATAGATCTGATGATGAAGGTTCTCCAAACATGGATATGCATTGTGGTAAATTAAATCTTTCTGGTACAACAAACGTTTCATTGCTCCCTAGGTTAAAGAAGAATGAAAAATACTCAATGGCAGATCTAAAGTAGAAAAGTTGACACTATTAGACGGCATTCAAAGCACCACTCAATGCACCAGCTATAATCTGCAGCAGGACCACAATGTGAGAATGCAGCCTTAGGGTATGCACCCATCATATGTTTTCAGGTGAATTCATCCTTGGAAAGAAAATAAAGTATATCTATTTTAATACAAACCATAACCCCTGACCCCTCATGATTCTCCAGAACCAAGCTTACTGTACAATACATCAAAGTAACCTATGGTGAAGTCTTCAGTAGTACTGTGGGAGGTCTGGATATTGTTTGAAAGAGGTGGGCTGTCCCACAATTAGCAAGTACTAAAGAATCCACAAGTGTTCGTGTCGTGGTCGAAAGGGTTGAGGGTTCCACGGTAGCAAGTGAGTAGAGGTGCAGAACAGTCACAGGATTTATTCATTAACATTTTACTTTCTATTGCAGTTCATCAGCATATCCCGATTACTGGTTCAACCGGATCAGCAATCTGGTCAGTCTAAGAAGAAAGAGAGACCGCCATGATGGATGGGTGTCCGGTCTACCAGCTGACTTCTCCCTGGGATGAGTTTGTAGGTACTTTTAGCTTCCCAATGTGTCTCTTCCTTAATTGTGGCCAACTACCAGGCAGGTAGGTGACCCGGACTCATTAAGACCCCAGAACCACACCAGTTCTATAGCCCTTTGGCAGGCACTGTGCTCCTGGATAGTCTAAATGTGGCTTCTGTGCTTGCAGCCCAGCAGCCTCCAGTTTGTTGCCAGTCTTGAAGATCTAGCAGCTTGGGGTACTGGCATCCCTTGTAGCAGCTTTGGGCTGCTGCTCAGCCTGATGATTGACACAGACTTCTGCCCTCCCTCAGTGTCTAAGACTAAGGCTGGCTTCACATTTGCGTATGGGAAGGCAGCGTATTGCTGCGTTCCATACGCAGTCAAACGCATGCGCACTGCGTTCCTATGTTTAACATAGGAACGCATGGTGCCTGCGTTTGCTGCATTCGGGTGCGGATGCGGACGATATCTGCTGCTTCGGTGTCCAGCATCCGCACCCGGGACGCAGCATGTTGGTTTTTTTTGTGCGTTTGGGGACCTTGGACAATCAGCAAGCGTCCCCAAGCGCACAAAAAATGCATTGGCTTCAATGGGTCCGCAGTGTCCTCTGCATGACACCGCAGGAGAACGCTGCGGACCCATTGAAAAATCTCCCGGTGGCCGGCGGTGATGTCACAGAAGCTCACCGACGGCCACCGGGAGATCAGCTGGAGCCTCTGCTGTCCTCCGCCTCCCGGCCGCTGGTAATGTGCTAGCGGTGTCGGCGGGAGAACAGCTGATGTGACAGCTGTTTGAATCTTCCCGCGCCGACATCTCCTCTCGGTGTCGGCGCGGGAAGATTCAAACAGCTGTCAAATCAGTTGTTCTCCCCGCCGACACGTCCCGGAGGTTACCGGCGGCCGGAGATCTCCGGCGCTGATCTCCGCCCCCTGACAACGCCGATTGGCTGGCAGCCTGCACAATGATGTGTCCGCAGGCGGACATTCTCCGCTGCGGACACATCATTTGGACCCCGCTTTGCACTGCGTATGTGTCTGCATGCCATCAGCATGCAGACACATACGCAAATGTGAAGGCAGCCTAAGTGACTCCTATTGCTACCCCTCACTAAAGCCAAGCCCTCCCTCCAACCAGTGTCTGTTACAGCCTAAAACAGGCCTTTTGTTCAGAGTTTAGGAAGTGTGTGTACATGCATAGGAAGTCCACTATAGAATACTTGAGTTCTCCTCAGATGTGGCATTAGGATCGATGACCAACTACCACTGTGGTGACCAGACCATCCCACTTTCAAGACTCTAGCTGATCCAGAAAACAGCGCTCGGAAGTTCTCTGATGTTCAGAGCTGCCCCATAAACTACTTATTCCTGGAAGCCAATTTAAAAGGAAATATTGGTAGCGATTTGTTTCCTTTTTGATATTTGGCTGAATTATTTTGAAAAATTAAATTGGAGATTTTTTTTTTTTTTTAAATTGCTGCATGCTACATTTTTTAAAGTCGGATTCTTAAGTAATTTGGTAGAAATACCAAAAACAGAACAATTGGAAGTACAGTAATGATCTAAACTGCTAAAATGATGCTCCACGTACCCAGCGGCTGGACTTCCACCTCTATCGTGGTAGTGCTTCTCGGAGCCACCGATACATCCAATGCCCGGCGCATCCATGCCTCATACAAGCAGTAAGGCGGCATCAACCAGATAACAGATGATAGAATTCTGTCCTCAGAAAAGAGCGAAACTTCATATTCTGGAAAGAAAAAGTAGAAAAAAATAAATAACCGCTATAGAGATGGGCAAGAGCGATTATAGAAAGGAGACTATATCCAAAGTGGAAGCTTCTGTGATCTGGACAATGGTGAGGAATAGAGAAAGCATTTCCCAGTAGACATTCCTCCCCAACCAGCACCCCACCACCCCGCATCTTTGCTTTTTAGAGTGCAGAAAATTTCCCTCATTTAATAGTTCTAACAAACTGGGCAGGATTTCACTATTTAAAATGGAATCTGTCAGCAGGTTTTTATTTAATGTAATCTGGGGACAACATGCTGCAGGGGTTAAGACACGGAATTCTACAACATGCCACATGTTAGGCTGTGTTCAGTTTACGTAAACTGAATGTTGAATCACCCATTTGATTGCAGGGGGGTTATAGTTGTAGTAGTCAAGGGCGAGCCCCCATGCTGGCTAATGGTTGTCAGCCCACGCCCCAGTCACCTCCCAACGTGCAGGCACACAATGCATTACAGTTCTTTCTTGGGAGGACAGACTAGTTAAGCAAACTTTACTTTTTATTAAAGTCAATTGGGGTTTCACACATGTTGGGGGGTACCTTTCCCATGAATGGGGTTTCATCATTATTCGTCACAATTAGCCAACAGCCGACTGCTTCCCTGGCACATGGGCTTCTGTAGATACTAAAGCCTCTCATCCCCCATGGTAGCGCCATCTTACATCTGCGGAATTAAACAGTCATGTAGAACCACTCCATCCCCACTCACAGGGATTTAGTATTCAACTATTGGTATGGCCAACAAGACAAACACTCCTCCACTACACGTCTAAAGGCCCCGTTACACCTGGCCACATCGCCGCCGATTAAATAGGCGACATAGGGGCGTGGCCTATCAGCGACGATATCGCCCCTACGTCGCCTCATGTAAAAGGGGCAATGTCGGCGCCTCCGGGAGGTCGCCTGGTTTCAGAGCAGTGCTCTGAAACCAGGTGACCAATCTTGGGCGATGTGCACACATCGCCCCATGTAACCGGGCGCCGGCGACCTGACAGGCGATGGGAGCCATAGGCTCCCATTGTCCTGCATAGCCCCTGGGGTATTGAGACACCCTAGCGGCGATGCAGTCTGTCAGATTGCTGGCCCCATGTAAATGGGGAACGGTGACGCTGGCAGGGCGCCAAAAATGTGTGGGCTTCCGCCAGTCGCCGCCATCTACAGCGCCGTCATCAGGTGTGACGTTACCTTTAGGTCCACTAACCAGAGCGCATTGACAAATGAGGGTAAAAATAGTTACCACCAGTGGAAATGGGAATGCATGAAGGCACCTACTCCCACTCATTCAACAGGCGCAGTGTGCGTCACTTCACCTTTTTCCTTCTCCCATCTCCTCCTGCCTTGGGGGGGGTCCTATTCCTAGTTCCCCGCTTCTATTATAAATCAGCTTCACAACTGCAGACTTAAAAATAAACATTTGTTGGTTTCACGGAAAAAAAGTGCCGAGCCACGCTCACCAGTCCCCGAACCACACCCATCAACACCAAGGTCTGATCATATCACATCCCCTGTGCTGAGATAATCTTATATATGTGTCCTGCTATGTACTGTGTAATGGATGTGTCTGACTGTACAGGACATGGTCTGATCATACCATATCTCCTGTGCTGAGATAATCTTATATATGTGTCCCTGCTATGTATTGTGTAATGGATGTGTCTGACCATACAGGGACATGGTCTGATCATACCATATCTCCTGTGCTGAGATAATCTTATAGATGTGTCCCTGCTATATATTGTGTAATGGATGTGTCTGACTGTACTGGGACATGGTCTGATCATACCACTTTTTTCCAACCTATCAGCCAGGCTAGACGGATGGTTAGATGAGCAGTCATAGGCAAGGTTATGAAGCCAATAAAAAAGAAGCAGCTATGGATAGTGATGTATTCACAGACTTTCCATTGGAAATTTGCTGCAGATACACAATCAAAATCTGTTTGTTTTACATGTGGATTTTTAGGAATATCAGCTGTGGTTTATATCATATGCCCAGAGAAGAATGAAATCTGTACAGAAAGTCCACATCATACACCAACCTGCCACATAATACATAATACACATTTCAGGTAATTGTCAAAAGTGGGTTTTGTAGAGTCTTTTTTGCATGCAGACATCCCCTTAAGGCTCATTCACACTTGCATATTTTGCATTAATATTTGTAAGTCAGGCCTATTTTCCTACAGTGGATACAGATGTGAAATCTTCCCTCCATACTTTCTCAGTGCAGGGCGTTATGAATTTGGATTACAAATGAAAACTTTTAGGGTACCGTTACATGTCACAACACTGCATGCAATGTCACTGGCAATTTGCTGGTTGCAGTGAAATCATGGACACATTGTTCTATTTTGTTGCCGTGTACAAATGGAACAATGTGTCCATGATTTCACTGCAACCAGCAAATTGCCAGTGAAATTGCAAGCAATATTGCCGCGTGTGACGGTACCCTTAAAAAAAAAAAAAATAATAATAATAATAATAAACCAGTAACTGATTGCCATTTAGCCTGTGTTTTTCTTTCTTTTGTAAAGCATCCATTTTTTGCTTACAGGATTCATGTCAGATAGAAGATAAATAGTAATCATGTAGCGGGTCCATTCTCCGTAAAGTCCAATGTTAAAAAAAATTAACATCATGTGTTTGCACAATGGATTACTACTGGACCTGATCTAATGGAGGATTACTGGACATATGAATTAAGCCTAAAGTCTCCAAGTATGAAGGGGTTCCTCACGTATGCTGGTATGTGTTCACCTTATAACATACATAAGAACATCCTTTACTGGGCTTCCTCTTCCAGATATCATGGATACATTTGATAAAGCATAAAACGTAAAAGTCTAATGTGCACATAACTCTCACAAACTTCCAAAGATTATTCCATATACAAAGCAAAGCAGAGTCTTACTGTCTAGGAGTAAAGCCGTCTGTTGACTGACAACATATCTCGTAAGCAATAAGACATTCAGTAAAGTCCTCCACGATACGAGTCTCATTTTTCTGAGAGATCAGCGCAGCTCTGCTGCTACCAAAGGCCAACTGTCTGGAATTGTTCTCCTTTCTCTACATTGGTCATTAATACCCTTGGTCCAGCTGATCAGTACCTGATCTAGGATGTGGTCTACACCCACTCATTAGGGAGGATTCACACAGCAGACCTGATTCAGTAAGGCCCGGTTCACATCGCCTCTCTCACACATCCGTGCGGACACATGCCAGAGGCACGGACATACGGGGACACACGATCCCCTATGGACCCATGCACACGTCCATGTTTCTGCATGGACCGTGTCTCCGTGTGGAGCACATGCGTGACCATGTGCTCCACACAGCGACTTGTCTGTTTTTCTGCAGTGCCACGGACTGCTTTTTTGTCAAAAACGTCCTGCACACGGATGTTCACACTGTGACATCCGTGTGCACGGACCACAGACAAAAGTTAAAAGCCTGAAAATAAAGAATTTTATACTCACCTCGCTCCAGCAGTGTCTGCTCCTCTCACTTCCGGTGCCGCTCATTAGTGCTCATGAATATTCACTTCACTGAGCCCAAGAGCGGACCAGAAGAGAGAGGAGACAGCGGCGCTGGAGGGAGGTAAGTATGTGGATAACAGGCTGTCCGTGTGCTATCCACAGCCCCACGGATAGCACATGGACTGCACGCATTGTGTAACACGTCCGTGACACATGTGTGCACGCCCCGCCCCCAAACGGCCTTGTTTCACACTTCCGTGGTGACATAGATGTGTGAAACCAGCCTAAAGGCCAGTTTGGCCTCACTCATACATCCGTGCCTCCAGCACGTATGCGGTCCATGCTGACACCTGACGGAGGCATGGGCATACAGGGACACATGTTCCCCTATGGCCCCATTCATATGTCCGTATTTCCGCATGGACCGTGTCGCCGTGTGGAGCACATGTGTGTACGTGTGCTCCACACGGCGACATATCCATTTTTTTGCGGAGGCACAGACCGCTTTTGGATGAAAACATCCATGCACACAGATGTCATCCATGTGACATCCATGTGCACGGACCACGGACAAAAGATGTAATCCTAAAAATAAAGAATTTCAAACTCACCTCCCTCCAGCGCTGACAGTTCTTCTCACTTCCAGTGCCGCTCATTAGGCTCATGAATATTCACTTCACTGAGCCTGACAGCAGCCCGGAAGTGAGAGGAGCAGCAGCGCTGGAGAGAGGTGAGTATGTAGTGACAGGCTGTCCGTGTGCTAACCACGGATCCACGGATTACATATGGACAGCAACCATTGTGTCACACGTCCGTGACACATGGATCTATGGCCCACCCCCAAACGGCCTTGTTTCACACGTCCATGGTGTCACGGATGTGTGAATGAGGCCTCACACATACCGACATCGTTAGCGATGTCGCTGCAATTTGTGATGTTGCAGCGACCTCGTAGCGATGTCGCTACATGTGACATCCTGCAACGATCAGCGATCTGCTCACTGATCGCTGATCGTTGGTATAATGGCCTGGGCCATTTTTCGATCATTGGTCTCCCACAACATCGGCGTGTGTGACAGCAGGAGACCAACTATAAATGACCTCCCAGCGCCGCACAGTACACACTGGGAGCTGGTAATCGTTATCTGATTGCTGGTGAGTTGTCACACAGGCAGACTCTTAGGGTACCTTTACACACGGCTACATTTGTAGCTTGTCACCAGGTAACTTACTGGTTGCAGTGAAATCATGGATACATGATTCCATTTGTACACAGCAACAACATAGAACCATGTATCCATGATTTCACTGCAACCAGTAAGTTATCTGGTGACAAGCTACAAATGTAGCCGTGTGTAAAGGTACCCTAACAGCGATCAGTGACCAGCGAGAACACTGGTATCCAGGGTAAACATTGGGTAACTAAGCACAGCGCTCTGCTCGGCTAGGTCCCTTGTCCTTTACTTGGTCAAGTTTGGATTCTTCTATTTGGTACTTCAGGGGGACTGGATCCTCCTGATCTGTCCGGACTATTCCCGCTGCTATATCTTATCAGCAGTGTCCGGGTAACTAAAGGGTTCACAAGTCTGTTCCCTTCTTCTTGCTTCTCCCACTGGCCTCCGTCCCTCTGCCTAGAGCTCAACACAGCTGGGTCAGTGTCCCCTTGTTCTGGGCCTGTTTGGTCCCAGCAACCAGCTCCTTTACAACTGCTCTCTTCTCTGTCTGACTGGAACTCCCCTCAGACCTGGATCTTTTATTGGGTATCTGGCTTAAGGACAGCCAGTGGAGCTCCCCCTCCAGGTCTGGGGTGGAAGGTGTTCCATGCTGTGTGTTCCAAGGTGTATGTCCCTCTTTGCACCGATGGGTCCTGTGGCAATCCTCAGCAGGGTGCCACATTCTCCCCTAGTCAACTTCAGTCCTCCGGGACTGAAACCTTTTTCACAAACATAATATACCATAACTATTTACATTTGAATATTTGTACAGAGTCTCAAATAAAAATTACAAAAACCAGGGAAAAATGGGAAAAACAGGTAACCAGTCCATACAGCGCTAGTCCATCCACTGCAGGCTGTTTAAAGCATTTTTAAAATTAGAAAAAGCTAATTCAAACTTTCCAAACAAGGTATAAAGTTTCTGTAGGCTTAAAATGTTCAACAAAAGTTACACAAACAAACCAAACACATAAGGGTGGCCTCGGCGTAGGTGTCCTAGGTACTGCAGGGGCGTCTACCGGGTCATAAGCGCTGTAGGCCTCCTGGCCATTGGGTCACCTATTGGCCTAGATTTTGCTCTCCTAGACAGCTCCTTTCTCCAACTCCTCTCACCCCTTCTCATGTTGTGTACCTGGTCCGGGTTGTTTTAGCCTACTATTCACCCTTCCATACACTAACATTGGTTACATATTTACATTTTAAATATATTTACATTTTTCCTATGTTTTGTACTCTATTGCCTGTACCTTAGTGATGTTTGACCCAAGTTACTACGTGTTGATCTACGTAAAACTGGTATTCCACTAGTGTGTAAGCTTGGTGTAGAGTGAACACTACTTACTGACCCATGTGTTCATCTGCGTAACACAGGTATACCTGAGTGTCTTCTGATTCTCACAGTGGGAATAGCAGGCACAAAGATTGCAGGATTCTCTGGTTCCGGTGCAACGGGTGGTTCTTTTGCTCTTGGCGTTTCTTCTGGTGTTGTGGGAACATCAACATGGGTATTAGGTAGGTACGTCTTTTGGGGCCAATCTGTGGGTTATTCTCCGATGAGTGTCTGGACTGTCTTTGGCTCCTCTTTTTCAGGTTCTGGACAAGGTACAGTTGTGGCCAAAAGTATTGACCCCCTGCAATTCTGTCAGATAATACTCAGTTTCATCCTGAAAATGATTGCAATCACAAATTCTTTAGTATTATTATCTTCATTTAATTTGTCTTCAATGAAAAAACACAAAAAGAATTGTCCTAAAGCCAAATTGGATCTAATTCCACACCAAACATAAAAAAGGGGGTGGACAAAAGCATCGGCACTGTTAGAAAAATCATGTGATGCTTCTCTAATTTGTGCAATTAACAGCACCTGTAACTTACCTGTGACACTTAACAATTGGTGGCAATAACTAAATCACACTTGCAGCCAGTTGACATGGATTAAAGTTGACTCAACCTCTGTCCTGTGTCCTTGTGTGTACCACATTGAGCATGGAGAAAAGAAAGAAGACCAAAGAACTTATCTGAGGACTTGGGAAACCAAATTGTGAGGAAGCATGAGCAATCTCAAGGCTACAAGTCCATCTCCAAAGACCTGAATGTTCCTGTGTCTACCATGCGCAGTGTCATCAAGAAGTTTAAAGCCCATGGCACTGTGGCTGACCTCTCTAGATGTGGACGGAAAAGAAAAATTGACAAGAGATTTCAATGCAAGATTGTGTGGATGGTGGATAAAAACCTCGACTAACATCCAAACAAGTTCAAGCTGCCCTGCAGTCCGAGGGAACAACAGTGTCACCCGTACTATCCGTCGGCGTCTGAATGAAAAGGGACTGTATGTAGGATACCCAGGAAGACCCCACTTCTTACCCAGAGGGCATAAAAAAGCCAGGCTGGAGTTTGCCAAAACTTACCTGAGAAAGCCTACAACGTTTTGGAAGAATGTTCTCTGGTCAGATGAGATAAAAGTAGAGCTTTTTGGGCAAAGGCATCAACATAGAGTTTACAGAAGAAAAAAAGAGGCATTCAAAGAAAAGAACACGGTCTCTACAGTCAAACATGGCGGAGGTTCCCTGATGTTTGGGGGTTCCTTTGCTGCCTCTGGCACTGGACTGCTTGACCGTGTGCATGGCATTATGAAGTCTGAAGACTACCAACAAATTTTGCAGCATACTGTAGGTCCCACGTGTGAGAAAGCTGAGTCTCCCTCAGAGGTCATGGGTCTTCCAGCAGGACAATAACCCAAAACACACTTCAAAAAGCACTAGAAAATGGTTTGAGAGAAAGCACTGGAGACTTCTAAGGTGGCAGCAATGAGTCCAGACCTGAATCCCATAGAACACCTGTGGAGAGATCTAAAAATGGCAGTTTGGAGAAGGCACCCTTCAAATATCAGGGACCTGGAGCAGTTTGCCAAAGAAGAATGGTCTAAAATTCCAGCAGAGCATTGTAAGAAACTCATTGATGGTTACCGGAAGCGGTTGATCGCAGTTATTTTGGCTAAAGGTTGTGCAACCAAGTATTAGGCTGAGGGTGCCAATACTTTTGTCTGGCCCATTTTTGGAGTTTTGTGTGAAACGATCAATGTTTTGCTTTTTGCTCCATTCTGTATTGTGTTTTTTTCATTGAAGACAAATTAAACGAAGATAATAATGCCAAAGAATTTGTGATTGCAATCATTTTCAGGAAGAAACTGAGTATTATCTGACAGAATTGCAGAAGTGTCAATACTTTTGGCCACAACTGTACATCTTCTTTTGGTTGTAGCTGTTGAGGGCACTTCTTCAAATGATCTCTGGACACTGTTGCTGTTGTTTTGCCGTTGTCTTTGCTGATCAGACAGGTTTTCTGGTTGTCAAAACTGGATGGTGATACAGTGTATTGTTCTTCTTCCCATTGATCATCTAACTTGTGCATTAGGGATGGGCGAATCTACTCGCTAGGACTCGTTACTCGGCGAGTAGTAAGGGACTCGCAGGACTCGGTAATCTGCGAGTTTCCCAGTGATTACTCGCACGAGTCCAATGCAAATCAATATCAATCCTAGTTTTGTCAGAAACGCTGACAACACTAGGATTGCCATTGTTTGCATTAGACTCGGCTACTGTGCCAGTGATAGCAGGGAAACTCGCAGATAACTGCTGTTACATTGCGAACCGAGTACAGCTGTCTTCTCTGTGCAGCTCCAGGGTCCTAGAACCTGCCTGCTCACAGACATGATGTAGCAGTGCTGAGATTGTTCTCAGTCTGCTCATTCCCTGTGCATAGACATCTATATTTATGCACAGGGGATGTAGCAGAGAGGACATCGCGTTTTGGACTACGTCGGACAGAAGAGGATTTTTTTAATTAAAGATGAAGTCCCTAATGGCTTTTTTTTTTATTTCAAATAAAAAATTTTCTCTGTGTTGTGTTTTTTTAACCCTTTATTGGAGATTCTTAGTGGCTGGGTCAAACGTGGCCTGACATTAAGAATCTCGGGCTTAATACCAGCTTGTATAACAAAGCTGGTATTAACCCCTTTATTACCCAGCGTGCCACTGCCACCAGGGCCGCTGGAAGAGCGGGGTTCAGCGCCAGAGGATGGCGCTTCAATGAACGCGCCATCTTCTGGGGCGGCTGCGGGCTGCAATTTGCAGCAGGGGGTGCCCAGAAAGCTTGGGCATCCCTGCGCTGTGGATTCCAGCCCCCAGCTGCTTAGCTGTACCTGGCTAGACATAGAAATTGCGCGGAGCCCCACGCATTTTTTTTATTATTTAATGAATTTCAGAGTCAGAGTCTCAGAGTCAGAGTCTCAGAGTCAGAGTCAGAGTCTCAGAGTCGGAGTCTCAGAGTCGGAGTCGCCTCAGAGTCAGAGTCGCCTCAGAGTCGGAGTCGCCTCGGAGTCGGAGTCGCCTCGGAGTCGTCTCGGAGTCGGAGTCTCCTCAGAGTCGGAGTCTCAGAGTCGGAGTCGCCTCAGAGCCTGAGTCGTCTCGGAGTCGGAGTCGTCTCGGAGTCGGAGTCGTCTCGGAGTCGGAGTCGTCTCGGAGTCGAGTCGGAGTTGTCTCGGAGTCGGAGTTGTCTCGGAGTTGGAGTCGTCTCGGAGTCGGAGTCGTCTCGGAGTCGAGTCGGAGTCGGAGTCGTCTCGGAGTCGGAGTCGTCTCGGAGTCGGAGTCGTCTCGGAGTCGAGTCGGAGTCAGAGTCGTCTCGGAGTCGGAGTCGTCTCGGAGTCGGAGTCGTCTCGGAGTCGGAGTCGTCTCGGAGTCGGAGTCGGAGTTGTCTCGGAGTCGGAGTCGTCTCGGAGTCGGAGTCGTCTCGGAGTCGGAGTCGTCTCAGAGTCGGAGTCGTCTCGGAGTCGTCTCGGAGTCGAGTCGGAATCGTCTCGGAGTCGGAGTCGTCTCGGAGTCGGAGTAGTCTCGGAGTCGGAGTCGAGTCGGAGTCGTCTCGGAGTCGGAGTCGTCTCAGAGTCGAGTCGGAGTCGGAGTCGTCTCGGAGTCGGAGTCGTCTCGGAGTCGGAGTCAAAAAAATGCGTGGGGCTCCGCGCAATTTCTATGTCTAGCCAGGTACAGCTAAGCAGCTGGGGGCTGGAATCCGCAGCGCAGGGATGCCCAAGCTTTCTGGGCACCCCCCGCTGCAAATTGCAGCCCGCAGCCGCCCCAGAAGATGGCGCGTTCATTGAAGCGCCATCCTCTGGCGCTGAACCCCGCTCTTCCAGCGGCCCTGGTGGCGGTGGCACGCTGGGTAATAGAGGTTAGGGCCAGCTTTGTATTATCAGCTGGCCCCAAGCCCGAAATTTATGGCGGTCACGCCAATATTAGACATGACCGCCATGAATTTCTATTAAATTGTTTTAAAAAAAACACAACACAGAGAAATTTTTTTATTAGAAATAAAAAAAAAAGCCATTAGAGACTCCATCTTTAATTAAAAAAATCCTCTTCCGTCCGACGCAGTCCAAAACGCGATGTCCTCTCTGCTCATCCCTGTGCATAGATATAGATGTATATGCACAGGGAATGAGCAGACTGAGAACAATCTCAGCTCTGCTACATCAGGCAGCAGGCAGGCTCTAGGACCCTGGAGCCAGCACACAAAGAAGACAGGACTCTTATCTGTGCGAGTTTCCCAGCCAGCGATTACAGTTGCAAAGTAAACTAGTCCAATGCAAATAAATGACAAAACTAGGATTGCTTGAGGCTGAAGCTTCCGAGACACATCTGCGATTTGTAAATCTCACACTACTCGCTATTACTCGCTTCCCCATTCATTAACATTGGACTCGCTAGACTCGCAACGAGTAGCGAATCCTGTGCTCGGACTCGCTAGAGTCAAGCGATTCCGAGTAATTTAGGATTCGCCCATCACTATTGTGCATTCTTCTTTTCCTTTTCAAAACCAATTCACCGGGTGTTAAGGGTGTTCCTTGTGCAGTTTTGTTAAAGTTGGTCTCTTGTTTTTCTCTGGATTTTGCCAGACTTCTCTCAACACATTCCTGTACTTTCTTGTATTGCCCTGTTCTTCTGGTATCCCAATCTGCATCTGAAGTGTCTTCTTCAGGAACGACAATGCCCATCTCAAAGTCTACTGGCAATTTTCCTGGTCTTGCTCCCATGAGGTATGCAGGGGTACAATTTGATGAGCTTACTGAAATGTTGTTGTAGATGTCAACAAGGTCTGGTAACTTCTTTGGCCATCTTTTTCACTCTTCTAAGGGCCATCAAGTACCGGGCAGGCCGTAACAATGCAAATGCTGATGCCCTCTCCAGAAATCCTCAAGTACGTTTACAAGGACTTGAAGAAGAGGAAGATGACTTGGAGGAAATAGAACTCCCAGCCTTCCATAAAAGTAGAAAATGGAAAATGACAGAAACCCATATCTACCAGAACCGTCAGAATGTTGCACTAAACCCGTTGCCTCACTATGGATGGAAAGAGACAGACAGTGATCCGGCACTGAGCCTAGTGAAGAGGCTGGTGACCCAACCGGATTCCCAACTTGAAAAGAATGCCTCACCAGAGGCCCAATACCTGTGGAAAGAACGAAGCAGGTTATTCATCTATCAAGGTCAATTGGCCAGACGGTATATCAACCCCAGAACACATGACATGGTATGGTAAATTGTGGTTCCAAACAGAGAACGTCCAAATGGTGTCGGAAGCGTACCATAATGGAGTAGGATACTTTGGATGGAGAAAACTGGAAATATTGCTACGTGAGAGATTCTATTGGATCGGCATGAGGTCTACCATAGAGAAATGGTGTAAGAATTGTGGACCATGCTCATTAAGAAGAAAAAAACATAACAGCCAGAAAGCACCATTCCAGCCTATCATCACTAATCAGCCATTAGAACTGGTAGCTTTAGATCACGTCAAACTCACACCCAGCAGATCAGGTTATACCTATGCTCTTACCATGGTGGACCACTATTCCAGATTCCTTGTGGTAGCTCCTGTGAAACACTTAACAGCTCAGACAGCAGCAAGAACCTTTCAAGCCTATTTCTGCAGGCCACACAGGTATCCACAGTGGGTATTGACAGACCAAGGTCCTGCCTTTGAAGCTGAAGTATTTCAAGAGTTCTGTAACCTATACGGATGCAATAAAATTCGTACCACGCCTTACCATCCCTAAACCAACGGAATGTGAGAAAAGATGAATCACGTGGTAAAAGAATTGCTGAAAACTCTGCCTTTAGAAGAGCGAAACAGATGGCCAGAAAAGTTACCAGACCTTGTTAACATCTACAACAACATCCCAGTAAGATCAACAAATTGTACCCCTGCATACCTCATGAGAGCAAGACCAGGAAAATTGCCAGTAGACTTTGAAATGGGCATTGTAGTTCTTGAAGAAGACACCTCTGATGCAGATTGGGATACAACAGAGCAGAACAAGGAAAATACAGGAATGTGTTGAGAGAAGTCTGGCAAAATCCAGAGAGAAGCAAGAAACCAACTTTAACAAAAGCCCACAAGGAACACCTTTAACACCAGGTGAATTGGTTTTGAAAAGAAAAAGGAGACTCCACAAATTAGATGATTAATAGGAAGCAGAACCATACACTGAATTACCATCAAACTTTGACAACCAGAAGACCTGTCTCATCAGCAAAGACAATGGAGAAACAACAGCAACAGTGTCCAGAGATCATTTAAAGAAGTGCCCTCAACCACCACAACCAAAGGAATATGTACCTTGTCCAGAACCCGAAGAAAAGGAGCCAAAGACAGTCCAGACCTTCATAGGAGAACTAGCTCCAGATTGGCCCCAAATAGAAGGTGCATACCTAATCCCAATGTTGACATTCCCACAACTAGTAGAAGAACCAAGAGCAAAAGAACCACCCGTTGTAGCAGAGCCAGAGAACCCTGCAATCGGTGCACCTGCCATTCTCATTGTGAGAATGAGAAGACATTCAGGCATACCTGTGTTACGCAGATCAACACATGGGAAAGTAAATAGTGTTCACTCTACACCAGGCTTACACACTAATGGAATACCAGTTTTACGTACGTCAACACGTAGTAACTTGGGTCAAACACCTCTAAGATACAGACAATAAAATGTGGAAAATGTAAATATGTTTAAAATGTAAATATGTAACTAATGTTAGTGTACAGAAAGGTGAAGAGTAGGCTAAAACCACCCAAACCAGGTACACAACATTAGAAAGAGGGGTAAGTGGAGTTGGCGTAAGGAGCTGTCTAGGGAGAGCAAAATCTTGGCCAATAGGTGACCCCAGGGCCAGGAGGCCTACAGTGCTTATGACCGGTAGAGGCCCCTGCAGTACCTAGAACTCCTACGCCAAGGCACCTGTAGTAAGTGTTTGTTGTTGTGTTTTGAATTTTTATGCCTACTGAGACTTTACCTGTTGGACTTTTTGAATTTGCTTTTTTATAATTAAAAAAAAAAAATGGACCATAGCCACAGGACTGGTGGCGGCAAAAATACTTTAAACAGCCTGTAGCGGATGGATTAGTGCTGTATGGACTGGTTACATGTTTTTCCCATTTTTCCCTGGTTTTTATAAATTTTAATTTGAGACTCTGTTCAACTTTAAAATAGTTATATAGTTATAGCTAAATAGTTATGTTATGTTATGTTTGTTGAAAAATGTTTTAGTCCCGTAGGACTGAAGTTAACTAGGGGGGAATGTGGCACCCCTGCAGGGGATTACCACAGGGCCTATTGGTGCAGGGAGGGATGTACACCTTGGCACACACAGAACCCAACACCTTCCACCCCAGACCTGGAGAAGGAGCCCAACTGGCTATAAAGATACATGCCTGATTGGAGGAGTCAGCCAGTAGACAGTCTGCAGTCGGCAGAGAAGAGGACAGTTAGTGAAGGAGCTGGTTGCTGTGACAAAGCCAGGGCCAGAACCAGAAAGCTTGACCCAGCTGTGCAATGCCCTAGGGAGAGGGACGGAAGCCAGTGGAAGAAGTAGGAAGAAAGAAGAAGGGAACACACCTGGTATCCCTTTAGCCCACTCGGACACCGGAGTCCGAAGTTGCTATTCATCTAAAGTGTAGCAGAGAAAGCCCGGACCAACCAGGAGGATCTAGTCGCCCTGAAGTTACACCAAGTCAGTCACCAAACCTGACCAAGCATAGGACCAGGGGCCCAAGAGGAGAATAGGGATCCCAACAGCAAGGTCATCATTGTCTGTTGTGGAGTAGCACCCTGAGAGGGAGAAAGAGTGGTAGGTTTAGCTCCAGGCAGAGCTTACCCCAGTCACCGCACACACTAACAGAGGAGGCCTCACAACTCTTCCAGGTGAACGTCCCAAGCTGCACCAAAACCTGGTTACCCTCCTGGACCGTGCCTGTTATCGGACATCAGTAAAAAGGTACCGAAACAGAGACTATTGTGTGTGTGTGCCTGCTTCACCGCCACATGCAGCGTTCACAGCAGAACCGCTACTACTACTCCCCTCATCCACCCAGCTGTCCTGAGGTAAAGCTCCACCTGTGGGGAGCTGTACTACCAAATTTACATCACCTCAGCGGCTGACCACAGCGCTGCTAACCCTATTACCAGGTACCACACATTATCATTCCCCATCATCATCACCTTCTCTCCGCTATTGAGAGTCCAGGACATGGAACCGGGAACCTACCAGCCGTGATCCCCCCACTGAAGTACCCCCTACCCTGTCGACTGACTCAATTCACACAGCAGACTTGGTTCAGTGACAAAAACTTCTGCAACCAAAACTCATTTTTTATTTGTTAAAGGCTTTTTTCACATGTCTGTGTCTCCGGTACATGTGCCGTTCATGTAGGCACATGCTGGAGACACGGACATACATATACATGTTCACATGTTCCTCAATGCTCATATTCACATGTTTGTGTTTCTGTATGGACCGTGTCTCCATGTGGAGCAGATGCATGTCTGTGTGCTCGACACGGAGACATGTCTGTTTTTGACCAGCATCACAGACACATGGACCCATTCAGGTCAATGTGTCCATGCTAAAAAATGTTCTACACACGGATGTCAACCGCTCATTAAGTTTGTGAATATTCACTGAACTGACTCCAACCATGGACCTGGAAGCGAGTTTGACAGCAACACCAGAGACCGGTATATATACAAAAACATGCTGTCCGTGTGCTACCTGGATGTCACACGGATCTCACACGGACAGCACACAGATGGCGCATGGTGTCGGACACAAAAGGGAAAAAAGTGGCCCTTCACATACGTGCATTTTTTAACGAGTGTGTGAAAGAGGCTAAATGGTAACTTCTCATGAGCGTATAAAAAAATATTACAGAAAAAAAAGATGATTTTCCATCAGTATTATTATCCGTTCTTCTACAATGAATACAGTTTACAAGAGCAAATATAGTATGGTGTGTTAAAAACGCCAATGTGTCCATAAAAATTAGGTATCTCTATGAGATTCAATTTTTTTTTGTGCACCCACAGATTTGGGTGGCGAGCAGAAATATGGCGAAGGTAGCCTAAAGCCTTATTCAGATGTTTGTTTCCATATGAGAGCTATCCGTTTTTATCATGGATCACACTCCTAACTGTGATAGTCCATTGGGCCGTGCACCTATCTGTAATTTTTCATGGAAAATCGTGGAGACAGATCCAATTTTTATTCGAGCTTTGGATCAAAATCAGTAATGCAAGTCAATGGGTCAGTGCAAAAATTCAGACCACACTCAGATGGCATTCAAGGGCGGTCTGATTTACACAGACTGTCACATAGGAAAATGTGGATAAACATTTCTTTTTTTTCTTCAAATATGAGAACATATGGGTTTTGCAATGAAATTTTCTATATACAGGTGCAGACCATGATATTAAGGTGTATTCAGGCGACCGTATAAATTGGACCAAGATCAGACAGCAGTGCACCGACCGGCCGGCGGATCTCCTGACCCAAAATGTGACAGCGTCAAAGAAATATGTGAAGCTGTCAAGCTCATGTCAGGAGACCCGCAGGCCAATCCGTGCCTTGTGCTCTGATCTCGATCTGATTTATTTGGTCATCTGACATCCCCCTCAGTGTGTTTCATTTGCACGGTTACTTAAGCAAAACCTACACTATATAATATTAGTCCTCATTCAGACATCAGTATTTTCCATACACCAGAAAAACAGACCAATTTTTGTGAGTTTGATTATGACCCAACCCAGGACCCTTGGGGTACTCGGATCCCGGGCGTTAGTTATGGTTGTGGTCACTGGTCGCCGGTGCTCGGGCTCGTGGCCCTGGTGGTGGCTTAAAAATGTGCAAAAAGAAAAATAATAAAAGCATAATGTTCGTGACGCCACCTACGGTGTCTGGTAATTTTACCAGTGCTGCTTTCAGACCTCCAGGGATGATGACAGGTAGCTACATGGTGATGTGACTCACCGTGGCCGGCTTCTCCGGTTTATACAGGCGATGCTTCCTTCCTCCTTGTCACGGGTGGACCGCGCCTGCCGGTAGTGGGGCCCGGTGTAGTGCAGATCAAAAGTGAAGACGTCTTGGTGGAACAGATTAAAGGGGTTTTAATTTATTCGTGACACCACCTATGAGTAGATTCGGTAAGGGCTACCGACGCTGCGGAACCTCCGGGGGATGGACAGCAGCAAGATGTTACGCTCCCCACAGGCTGAGCGGTGATCCCCGGAGGCTGGAGCTGCTCAAGATGTTGTGCGGCAGCTGCGGTTACCTTGTTGTGCGGACGGACAGTTCATAAGGAAGCACGGACACAGGTAGTCTCTGCAACGGGTCTTTACTGTAACCAGCAGGCAGTACATGGTATACAGTGGTTGAGTAGTAGACCGGGTGGACTCAGCAGTGATAGTGTTCCTCAGAGATCCGCAAGTGTTCCTCCATTCTACCTAACTTGTTTGCCAGTGTCGCCCAGGAATACCAGGTCGGGTACGGGGAGGCTGCTTCAATGCCCTATCCATGATGTACGTTCTGGATGCTTTGGAGAGCCTTGGATCCCTCAGTGGGTACACCGCTGGTTAGACGACTGGAAACTGACTGGTGGTGAGGTGCTCCTGTGAAGCTGCTCCTCCACTCTTCTGGTTCGCGTGGCAGAGGTGAACTGCTGCCAGCTTCGGTACCAGTGAACCGGCTGTGAGTTGTGGGCACGGGAGTCTTTTGGGGACCCGTGTAGAAATGCCTAATCCCGGTAGTTAAGGCCTCAGGTGCTGACACCCGACCGGTGACGGCCCAGGGGCCCGCACGGAGTGCGGAGCCCCCGCTCCTCTCCAAGTTCTGTGTTCTAAGCTCTGCTCTAGATTCCAGACTCTCACTGTTCTCTCGATTATGGTTGTTCTACTACACTACCCTAACACTCCACCCCCCAGGACCTATGATTGGTCCCCTGTTCTAGGTGTTGCATGTTGGGTTGGATCTCAAAGTTAACTATTTCATTGCTGTGTCAGAGAATATTGCGGCTGCAATACTCCCTTGTGACGCACTCGTTGCGGGGCGCCACAGATGCTCCCCGCAGGTGGAGCAGAATCCCTGGGGCAGTGATGGAAATGGAGAACTCACACAGAATGTCGGCTCCACAGGTAGAGGCTCGATGCAGTCTGCCTGAGGAGACTGGAATGCAGCTTTCCCCAGCGTTATGGAATAAGACACCACACGTTGTTTAGGCTCTGCACGGGTTTACTGGTAACCTTCCTGTACTGCCCTGCACAGAGCCCAGTGCCCGCTCATGGGCTTTACAAGAGTTCTCCTTAACTAAGGGCTCCTTACCCTCTGCAGGCCTTGTGGGAATATGCCAGGACTGGACCACAGCTCTTGAAGTAGCCCGCATCCCTCTGGTTCTGCGGCTCGGGGATTAACGCCCGCACCGCCTTGGAGCCGGTTCTCCAGTGTTGGACTGGGATCCTACAGGCCGAGTGCTGTTCTGGTCCAGATTAGGGAATTAACTAACACCCAGGGATCCCCTTCAGTCCAGATCATTGTCTTTTAGGTGCCCACCCTCTGTGCCACTCGCAGGGTTCCTCTTCCTCTCTCTCCCCACTTGCACTATTCTGACTTCTTCCTGCTCTTCACTATTTACCTAACTCCGCCCACTGGGATGGTTAACCAATTTATCCCCTGGCTCTAGATGTGTGAAAGTGTGTGGTGAGGGCCTCAGATTAACATCCCAATCCCCTGGTCACAGGGATACTACACACTCTGGTCTGGGTGCAGTACCCTTCTGTGGCGCACCGACCAGTGGGGCACCACATTAATTACAGTGGCATCAGTTTTTCATATAGATGGAGTCTTTGTTCTAAGGTTGGTTTCACACTGCAATTTTTTTCCTGATCAGGCTCCATCCGGTTTGTGTGCCAAAACCAGAAGAGGAACTTGCATAGAAAAAATATAATTGAAAGATTGATACTTGTTCTGAGCTTTGGAGACACTCCTGGTTTCGGCACACAAACTGGATGGAACCTGATCAGGCAAAAAACTGCATTGTGAAGCCAGCCTAAGGCTGTGTGCACGTGACGCCTCTCAGGCTGAGTTCACACGTCCAGTAATCATTCGTTACATCGGATCCAGCACAATCCATTGGGCAAACAAAACTTGTTTGTCCATTTTGAAAATGTCTTTTTTTTAACATTGGAGTCTATGGAAAACGGATCTGTTACCTGATTGTTATTTATCTACCATTTTAAAGAGAACCAACCAGCAGGTTTTAGGGTTATAATGTGAAGCCAGAGCCTTTCAGGCTCTGGGATGCTGAGTACAATCATACCTTTACTTCAATGATTACATGTGTGATTCCAGCGATAAATGTTACAGAAGCCCTTAGAAAGAGTGCAGCAGGGGAATGGAGTGTGCAGCACATTAGCATAAGAGGGGCTGGGATTCTTTTATTACTCCACAGTTTGCTCTAAGCCAAACCCTTCCCCTTCCTCCCTCTCCCTTCCCTCTCACTCCCTCCATGTTACTATATAGAGTAGCAGGCACATTAGGTCTGACATTGTGCATGAAGATCGCACAGTGTCAGGCTCCTTATTAACACTCCCTCCCTGCCTGGGTCCTCGGCTTATCAGGCTTCTTCTCTTGCTGTATGTAATCACAGTGTCACACTGCAGGAGGAGGCCCCATCCCCTTCAGAGAAGGTCCCGCCCCCTCCAGTCTGCGAGTCCCCAGCGGTCTATGTGATTTCAGCACTGTCCAGTGGTCTTTGCGATGTCAGCGCTGTCCAGAGGTCTTTGTGATGTCAGCACTGTCCAGCGGTCTATGTGATGTCAGCACTGTCCAGCGGTCTATGTGATGTCAGCACTGTCCAGCGGTCTATGTGATGTCAGCACTGTCCAGCGGTCTATGTGATGTCAGCACTGTCCAGCGGTCTATGTGATGTCAGCACTGTCCAGCAGTCTTTGTGATGTCAGCACTGTCCAGCGGTCTATGTGATGTCAGCACTGTCCAGCGGTCTATGTGATGTCAGCACTGTCCAGCGGTCTATGTGATTTCAGCGGTCTATGTGACAACAGCACTGTCCAGAGGTCTATGTGATGTCAGCACTGTCCAGTGGTCTATGTGATGTCAGCACTGTCCAGTGGTCTATGTGATGTCAGCACTGTCCAGTGGTCTATGTGATGTCAGCACTGTCCAGCGGTCTATGTGATGTCAGCACTGTCCAGCGGTCTATGTGATGTCAGCACTGTCCAGCGGTCTATGTGATGTCAGCACTGTCCAGCGGTCTATGTGATGTCAGCACTGTCCAGCGGTCTATGTGATGTCAGCACTGTCCAGCAGTCTTTGTGATGTCAGCACTGTCCAGCGGTCTATGTGATGTCAGCACTGTCCAGCGGTCTATGTGATGTCAGCACTGTCCAGCGGTCTATGTGATTTCAGCGGTCTATGTGACAACAGCACTGTCCAGAGGTCTTTGTGATGTCAGCACTGTCCAGAGGTCTATGTGATGTCAGCACTGTCCAGTGGTCTATGTGATGTCAGCACTGTCCAGTGGTCTATGTGATGTCAGCACTGTCCAGCGGTCTATGTGATGTCAGCACTGTCCAGCGGTCTATGTGATGTCAGCACTGTCCAGCGGTCTATGTGATGTCAGCACTGTCCAGCGGTCTATGTGATGTCAGCACTGTCCAGCAGTCTATGTGATGTCAGCACTGTCCAGTGGTCTTTGCGAGGTCAGCGCTGTCCAGCGGTCTATGTGATTTCAGCACTGTCCAGTGGTCTTTGCGATGTCAGCGCTGTCCAGCGGTCTATGTGATGTCAGCACTGTCCAGCGGTCTATGTGATGTCAGCACTGTCCAGCGGTCTATGTGATGTCAGCACTGTCCAGCGGTCTATGTGATGTCAGCACTGTCCAGCGGTCTATGTGATGTCATCACTGTCCAGCGGTCTATGTGATGTCAGCACTGTCCAGTGGTCTTTGCGAGGTCAGCGCTGTCCAGCGGTCTATGTGATTTCAGCACTGTCCAGTGGTCTTTGCGATGTCAGCGCTGTCCAGCGGTCTATGTGATGTCAGCACTGTCCAGCGGTCTATGTGATGTCAGCACTGTCCAGCGGTCTATGTGATGTCAGCACTGTCCAGCAGTCTATGTGATGTCAGCACTGTCCAGCGGTCTATGTGATGTCAGCACT
This sequence comes from Allobates femoralis, assembly GCA_033576535.1. NCBI lineage: Eukaryota > Metazoa > Chordata > Amphibia > Anura > Aromobatidae > Allobates > Allobates femoralis. Next base: position 87,171,853 of record JARQOC010000009.1, read on the forward strand.
GTCCAGCAGTCTATGTGATGTCAGCACTGTCCGGTGGTCTTTGCGAGGTCAGCGCTGTCCAGCGGTCTATGTGATTTCAGCACTGTCCAGTGGTCTTTGCGAGGTCAGCGCTGTCCAGCGGTCTATGTGATTTCAGCACTTTCCAGTGGTCTTTGCAATGTCAGCGCTGTCCAGCGGTCTGTGTAAGGCCAACAGTGATCAGAGAAGGATAGATATGCCTGTTATATTTTGATGTACTAGTATTTTCAAGTTGTGTACTCTGATCTTTAAGCATTTTTGCTTTCTATAACCCCTGGCAAAAATTATGGAATCACCGGGATCAGAGGATTTCCATTCAGTTGTTTAATGTTGTAGAAAAAAAAGCAGATTACAGTCATGGCACAAAACTAGAGTCATTTCAAATAGCAACTTTATGGCTTTAAAGGGAACCAACCACCCCAAATGACCCCCCCGGACTGTTAATATGGGTCCCTACACCCAGCACACACATTTGCTGCAAGCGTTTTTGCTAAAAAAAGAAGTGAAGAAGGAGCTTTGTAAAGTTTATAACATTAGGACGAGTGGGCGTAACTTAGCTTGTTCTACAGCCGAGTTGCAGCTGCCAGTCATCCTCCTCTACCCCATCGCTGCAGTGAAGCCCAGCCCTTTCTTCTCGTCACAGCCTGGTGCACGGGATCTCATGCCCGTGCACACGTCATCAGCTAGAGCCGGGTCGCGAGCACACGCTCTGACTTCCTGGTGTAATGCACAGCCGAGCGCAGGAAGTCAGAGCGTGTGCTCGCGACCCGGCACTAGCTGATGACGTGTGCACGGGCATAAGATCCCGTGCACCAGGCTGTGACGTTGAAAAAAGGGCTGGGCTTTACGGCAGCGATGTGGACAGGAAGATGACTGGCAGATGAATCTCGGCTGTAGAACAAGCTAAGTTACGCCCACTCGTCCTAATGTTATAAACTTTACAAAGCTCCTTCTTTAATTCTACAAAAGCGTTTTTTTAGCAAAAACGCTTGCAGCAAATGTGTGTGCTGGGTGTAGGGACCCATATTAACAGTTCGGGGGGGTCATTTGGGGTGGTTGGTTCCCTTTAAGAAACACTAAAAGGAATCAAGATAAAAAATGTGGTAGTCAGTAAGGGTACCTTTTTTCAGACTAAGCAGAGGGAAAAATTATGGAATCACCCTGTAAATTTTCATTCCCAAAACTAACACCTGCATCAAATAAGATCTGCTCGTTAGCCTGCATCTAAAATGGTGTGATCACACCTTGGAGAGCTGTTGCACCAAGTGGACTGACATGAATCATGGCTACAACATGAGAGATGTCAATTAAAACAAAGGAGAGGATTATCCAAATCTTATAAGGGTATGTGCCCACAGGACGTTTTTTGAGCAGTCATCAACGCAGGAAAACCTGAGGATCCTAGAGTCCTTGACAGGAGAAGTGCTATGATCTTGTCTGCGTTTTTTGCGCGTTTTCACTGTGTTTTTTGTGCGTTTTTCCTGCGTTTTTGATGGTGCGATTTTCCAGCGTTTTTCCCATTGACTGCACCAAAAACGCAAAAAGAATTGACATGTCCATTCTTTGTTATCCGCACCAAAAATGCAGGTATTTGACAGTTCTTGACACTTGCAAAACTAATGTGTGTGCACAGCGTTTTTGTAAAACACACTGGTTTTGCTGGGAAGCCCAACCGCAGGAACAGATTAGCATACATTACCATAAAACCAATGGTTTTCTGCAAGCGGAAACCACAGCAAAACTGCAGCAAAAGCGCCCTGTGGGCACATACCCTTGGAGGGTAAATCATCACGCAATGTTGCAAAAGATGTTGGTTGTTCACAGTCAGCTGTGTCTAAAATCTGGACCAAATACAAACAACATCGGAAGGTTGTTAAAGGGAAACATACTGGTAGAGCAAGGAAGACATCAAAGCGTCAAGACCGGAAACTTAAAACAATATGTCTCCAAAACAGGAAATGCACGACAAAACAAATGAGGAACGAATGGGAGGAAACTGGAGTCAATGTCTGTGACCGAACTGTAAGAAACTGCCTAAAGGAAATGGGATTTGCATACAGAAAAGCTAAATATAAGCCATCATTAACACCTAAACAGAAAATAACAAGGTTACAATGGGCTAAGGAAAAGCAATCGTGGACTGTGGATGACTGGATGAAAGTCATATTCAGTGATGAATCTGCATTGGGCAAGGTGATGATGCTGGAACTTTTGTTTGGTGTTGTTCAAATGAGATTTATAAAGATGCCTGAAGAGAACATGCAAATTTCCACAGTCATTGATGATATGGGGCTGCATGTCAGGTAAAGGCACTGGGGAGATGGCTGTCATTACATCTTCAATAAATGCCCAAGTTTACATTGATATTTTGGACAGATTTCTTATCCCATCAGTTGAATGGATGTTTGGGGATGAGGAAATCATTTTTCTAGATGATAATGCATCCTGCCATAGAGCAAAAACGGGGAAAACATTCCTTGAAAGAAGACACATAAGGACAATGTCATAGCCTGCAAATAGTCCGGATCTCAATCCAATTGAAAATCTTTGGTGGAGAAAATGGTCCATGACAAGGCTCCAACCTGCAAAGCTGATCTGGAAACAGCAATCAGAGAAAGTTGGAGCCAGATTGATGATGAGTACTGTTTGTCACTCATTAAGTTCATGCCTCAGAGACTGCAAGCTGTTATTAACCCCTGCTTCCAAGAGCCATAACTTTTTTATTTTTCCGTCAATATAGACATATGATGGCTTGTTTTTTGTAGGACGAGTTGTACTTTCATATGCAATCATTTATTTTACCATATAGTGTACAGGGAAATGGGAAAAAAATTCTAAGTGCAGTAAAATTGCAAAAAAAGTACAATTACACTTTGTTTTTTGGGTATTTTAGTCGCCATGTTCACTATATGGTAAAACCGACATGACGGGATGATGCCTCGGATCGGTACGAGTTCGTAGACTCCCAACATGTATATCTTTACTAGTATCTAGGTGGTGAAAAAAAATTCAGAAGTTTGAAAAAGAAAAGAAAAAAACAGCCTTTTTGCGCCATGTTCTGCGACCCGTAGCGTCCTCATTTTTTGGGATCTGGGGCTGGGTGATGGCTTATTTTTTGCTAAAGTATAGGAGTAGCCCGGCAAACTAATATCATGAAAAATAGAGTCTTTGCAACGACAGTCTTTTTTGTTGTGATATTAGTGTGTCGGGGCTACTCCTATACTTTAGCTTTGTTTTTTTCCCCAGAGCACCAAAATTGGGGTTTGAGCCTGTCATATCTACTCTATATCTGGCTTATTTTTTGCGTCTTGAGCTAACATTTCTAATGATACCATTTTTGGGTGGAAACGCTGTTTTGATCATCCATTATTGAATTTTATAACAATGTTGTTGGGACCAAAAAAAACTAATTTTGGCGTTTGGATTTTTTTTTCCGTTACGGAGTTTACGGCTCTCATTAACGGATTTAATATGTTGATAGATCGGGCGATTCTGAATGCGGCAATACCAAACGTGCATTTTTTTATTTTTTAAATACTTTTATTGTGATTGGGGGAAAAGGGGGGTGATTTGAACTTTTATGTTTTTTGTTTTTTTTACAGGTTTTTAAAAACGTTATTTTTTTATTAATTCTTAGTTTTACACTGCCCTATAGAGAGGTACCCTGCTGCACAGTCTGATTACTTAGATGCAGCTCACCTGTATCTCTCAGATTCCTGGACTAGTTGTGATTGACAGCGGCTGCCAACCGCAACCCAGAAGTGCTTCGTGACAGCATCCGGGGTTTAGCCAGGACCCCGGCCTGTCATGGGAGCACCGGAGATCCCGCTATACTATCGCGGGATCTCCGGGGCAGGTGGGGAACGGTACATTCCCCGCCGCGACGCCTTTTTATCCAGCTGTCAGGGATTGACGCCGGGATCCAACGGGTTAACAGCACCGATTGGATCTCGGATTCGATCGGTGCTGTTAGCCCGACATCTTAGCTGATCACATCAGCTGAGATGTTGGCTTTTTGATGTGAGCTCCGCGCCAGAGCTCAAGTCAAACACCGGGACACGGCCCATGACGTTGTACTATGTCATGGGTCGTGAAGGGGTTAAAGCCAGAGGTGGGCAATAAAATACTATTGATGTATTGGAATGTTCTTTTGTGTGTTTCTTTTTCATGATTCTATAATTTTTTTCCTCAGAATTGAGTGATTCCACAATTTTTTCCCTCTGCTTGGTCTGAAAAAAATTACCCTTACTGCTACCACATTTACTTGAAATGACTTTAGTTTTGTGCCATGTCTGTGATCTGCTTTTTTTCTACTGTGGAGGATGAATTATATCTTATCTATTAATCTTAGTTTTCATACTCATATAGCATTAAATGAAACAATAAGTTTTTCCTGTATTCAGGTACGTATCCAATAGCTATATCTCTCCCTCTCTTATTCCCTTTTCTCTCTCTCTCTCTCTTCTCTCTCTATGTCTCTCTCTCTCTTTCTTCTCTCCCTCTCATCCATGAACCAAAGCTATGTGTAAACAAAGTGTCTTTCAGATGTGTGAAGAGAAGATACAGTGTGCGGAGGTGCCCAGGAAACTAAGGAGCTGATTGGTCCTCGCTGTGCCTGCACCAGGCGGTGCTATGGGAAACCCAAGATAACCTGTATCCCAGCAGCCAAGGGATGATACCATGACGTGATGAAGAACGGACTCTCAGAATACAAAGAACTATTATTATTAACAAACATAGACATTAGCTTAATCCCACCTAACTCCCACCCTGCCATGGACATTTACATGCTTATCTTTTAGACTATAAAATGCCCTGTACCAGGATATTGGGTTCAGTAGTTGTTGCCGTGTACGTTGTCATTATTAAACCTGGACACGTTAAAAGCTTGAACCGGACTCTCTCGGTCTGATTTACTCTTATCTGGTACCGCGTGTTCATAGTCTAAATCTGGGATGACTGGCGAGGGAGTGGAACAGTAAAATTTTCCCCGACACTACAACATTAAACAACTGAATGAACATCCTCCGAGCCCGGTGATTCCGTAATTTTTGCCAGGGGTTGTATAAGGAACTGTAACCATCAAGCTCATGTGCCCTCAATGAAATTGTAACCACTAAGCTTGGAGTTCCACTGATATCAAAATAAACAAAATAGCATGTGACTGTTTCTTTAGAAGATGATATTGGTTCATTTTAATATCCCTTTTAATGATTATGTTAATGGGGTTGCATTGCAACATAGCAGTCAAAAAATATCAAAACCTTTAAGCCTTTTGGTTAGGTCTCGAGCAACTTTTCCATCAAAATCTATCCCATTATGACTTTCCTGTGACCTGTCTGTGGTTCTCTGTGAAATCCTAGCCTGAGGTTGAACTAGTAAACCCCCTCTAAGGGCGGCTTCACACTGCGGTCAGGTACGGTTTACACTGGACAGCCCCGGACCAGACTTTGGCCCCATAGTATCCTATGGGGCCGGATGGAGCCGAATGGCAGCTATCCGCCATCCGGTTTCCATCTGTCCAGGAGGATCCGGGGCAATCCGGCTCTCCCTAACATGGGAGTCTATGTGGCCAGATTACCCTCCGGTTCTGTGTTCAGATCCGGTCCGGGGCTGTCAGGTTCATCCCTGACTGCCCCGGACCGGATCTGACCGCAGTGTGAAGCCGCCCTTACACACTTCTTACCAGATGACATACTTTTGCTGTCCTAGACATGGGTATTTGAGATGATCCTTCCAAGCTCCAGAAATATCACTCCAATGACCTCTGGATTTGGCATGATCTGCAGCAGACGCTCATCTGATCAATGACAGTCAAGTGTACGGATCAGGAAAGAATATCCAGTATATTTAGTTTATTTTAGGCTCCGTTAATCTACATGGCTATAAATAATGTGCCATAAATAGGCCAAGGACTGCGTGAAATGTTAGGTTTCCTAATTAAGAAAGCAATAGGCCACAGTAACTAACAAGCAATAACAGAAAGGAAAATCTCTCTGCAATTATCTGCCCGCTAATCCTCCCGCTGCACGCATGCCCTACTGAATTTTCCTATTTATTCCCAAATTTATCACTTCTCAACTGCTATTATATCATTGTGAAAAATAGACCCTGGTATTGATTGTACTTTATTATGAGCTGTCTCATACAAAAGTGCTAGAAAATGAAGGTTCAATCTTTTATGGTATATTTAAGCAGTAACCATTGTTTTATTGTTGTTTTTCTATATAAATCAATAGTACACTTGAAAATACAAATCTTTGCAATATGCCTTATCAGATAAATCAGCTTTTTTTTCCTCCTGGATTGATCATTCAATCTCAGAATTCTAAATTCATGGATAATATCTGTCTTCAGTGAATACATATTTACACATTACTAAGATAGGAAATGAGAGTTGGTGCTCATAAAGTCCTATGGATGTTAATGTCTCCTAAATCAAGAGAATGTCACCTTGACCTGTCTTGCTTCCAGATCATATATACCGTATGCAATGCATGCGTGCAGAGAATAAGTCAGACTTGACACACAGTTCAAATGCTAAGCAAACTCTGAAGTTTATTACTGCAAGCACAAAAAATGTTTGTACCGTGTAGATAGAAAAATATTGGAATCTGAGAGTCCTCAGTGGTTGATACCTTTTAATGGCGAACTGAAAAGATGGTAAGTGAAGCAAGCTTTCGGGACACTATGGCCCCTTCATCAGGCCTTATACAGAAGTTATAAGATATCTTTGCCTATCTACACAATAGCTATTTCCACAGCATAGAGAAGAGAACTTGCAGCAGAATGTCTGTCTCCACTTCTAGCTCATCCATTCTTTATGGAATTTTAAAAAGACCAACTGACGTCTTCTATCTAAGTGATGTGTGGATTTGTCTTTTTTAAGGAGGTGGACAAGTTGTTGTGTGTCTCCCTTGAACACACCGATTACGTTAATGTAAATTATGTCATGCATTAATGTGTTCTGTGTTATTGTGAAGTGATGTGCCATGTGAATTGTGATGTTATATATAATGTGTGGCAATATTGTATGCGATTTGACAGGCTGTAGGGCAAAAGACAGTTAATGTTTGCCTGTATAATGTGCACTGTACTGTGAGGAAGCTGAGTTCTGCCTAGCAACAGACAGTGAGCAGGGGAAGAGTCAGTTAAAGTGTTGGGACTAGCCCACATGGGAGGAGCTAGTTTACAGGGCAAGAGACGGTTCCTGTTTAAACATCAGATAGGGCTCAGCCTTTGACAGAGACAGACCTCAGGACTGAGTTGTAGCAGGGCTGCATGACATGGGTGTTCATAAAGAGAGGGAGACATGCAGAGAATAGCATGATTGAGGGAAGAGAAAAACTGACTGAAGAGAGAGAAACTTGAACAAGTTACAGAGCAGTTTGGAAAGTTACATCCAAGGACTGACTGAGGAGTTAAGAGACAGAGAGAGAGTTGACGGGTCCCGGTGCAGGACACCGCAGGACAAGGAATGAAGTGAGTGTTTTGAGAAGGTGTCCCTAAGTATCAAAAGTAGCTTACAACTCAGTCCGGCCATATTTGGCAACTTCATTTTAAGAATGAAAAGATGTGGAACCGATTGAGAAAAAAATGACTATCTTGGACTGTCATGTGGTACTAGGCTCGGTTGTGTTAGGAAGAAAAGGACTTATGAAGGTTGAAATAACGGAATAGAAGAAGGCTTGCTTAATGATGTTCTATGACACTGAAATGTATGAGAATATTTGTGCCCACTATCCAACGGGCATCGTTATTGTCAAATATGTGTGTTTAATGAACTTATGGTCTCCCTCAATGAACTGTGTGCCATCTGCCATCTGGTCCTGTCCGGTCAAAACCATCTACAACATGTGGTCTGCAAAGCCATACTGCCTCCATAGTACAACATTACACACCCAGTCAGGACGTCCATCTTCATGTAACTTGCCAAGGTGCTGCAGACGATAACTTCGCCATGTCTGCCACCTCATGCCTCATGCAATACATTTCCCAGAATACAGATTTTACCATCAATTGAGGGTGAAAAATCAATCCAGGAGGTAGAAAAATTTCTATAATAGGATATATTACAAAATTGCTTATCTTTATCTAATCACAAACTTTAAAAGTAAACCATTACAAATTTATTTAGATATGATATACACGCAGAATAAAAATTAAAAAGTAGAAAGAAGATAAATGATCACAATACACTGAGGTTAAAATCAAAGCAAATAGGGGTGATTCCTTAACGGGGTTGGTATAGGATTCTGTAAATGTGGTGGTTTTTCTTCGTTCTTTCGCTAAACTGGGTACTTGAGGGTTTTTTTTTTGGTGTGGATATCTTGATCCTATGGAAAAAACTATTTTTGGGGTTTTATAGGCTCTTATTGGTGCAAATCGTAAAACCACTCATGAATGATTTATTTATGCACAAACCTTTTGTCTTTCTTCTGTTATGGACTTAATTGGGAGTGTTCTGGCTGTCCCGTGCACAAATTATGAGGATGATGGATATGGTCCTACAGGAATAGCCTTAATGAATAGACCTGTATTCTCACTTTTATTAGTCACGTACCTTGGAGTAGGTGCTGATGGACCTTGCTGTTTGTAGTGGAGGCATTGCTTGTGATCCTATAATGTAATTAATTTTCTCTAATTGGGTAAAGTGTTGACGTCTTTTGTCTGTGCACAGTGTAAAGTCACATACCTGGTAGTGGTTAGGCAGAGTTATAATTGCTTATTCCAGCGTGTTCATATCCCTTTACATGTGTCCCAGGAGGTGAAGCTAATTCACACTGACAAATGGAAAGGTGTAGTTAGCTGATATGTTCTTTTAGACAAATCCTAAAAAATGGCTACCTAGTATTGATGTTACCTTGTTAGTACAAGCGTGGCTTTTGTAGTAGTTTTTTTTTGTTTTGAGTACTGAATGGTGTTAGTTGCATGCTTCTCCCTCCTAAAGTGTGCCAGGTGATGTCCAAGAACAATTGACTGCAATTGTTTCACTGTTTGGATATAATAGCTGGCTGTAAACTTGGCATAATATGAATCCTTTTTGGTGTATTGGGTACTGAATCTGATGCTGAGTCTATAAAAACCCCTTTATATCTAGTACAAATGTTAGGTGATGTAAAAAATAAAATCCAATTTGCGCCATACTGTGTTAACAATAATTACCCTCGATATATTTTTGTATTGCTCACCTTTACCAGCTGTGCCGTCCGCACAACTGGATAAACTTGCACACTTGCGAGGTCTTTGAAATAATGAATTTCACTCTTCTGGAATAATGTGAACAAATGGCGTCTTCAACGATTTCCTCGGAGACCAAGGATCACGTGACAGCTCAGGAGGATCTAAATAACGAAGGCCAGGTCCTGTAGCCCAGAGCAGCTCCACATCCCCCTCCCCGTAGGCAGGATATGTAAGGTAATGAAGAAAGGATAGAGTATGTGGTAAGCGCTAGGGAATAATTACAGCTCCACGGCCAGTAGTAAATTACCTTTAGGCTTTAATGAAAATGTGTACAACACGCGGGTCCATTAACCACGATGCATTTCAACGCAGTGTGAGTCTTTCTCAAGTCTTGAGAAAGACGCACACTGCGTTGAAATGCTTCTTGTTAATGGACCCGCGTGTTGTACACATTTTCATTAAAGCCTAAAGGTAATTTACTACTGGCCGTGGAGCTGTAATTATTCCCTAGCGCTTATCACATACTCTATCCTTTCTTCAAATGTTAGGTGATGTCCTATGTTTGCTTAAAATTGATTTGTTGTATTTTAAGTAGTGATGGGTGAATCCTAAATTACTCGGAATCGCTTGACTCTAGCGAGTCCGAGCCCAGGACTCGCTACTCGTTGCGAGTCTAGCGAGTCCAATGTTAATGAATGGGGAAGCGAGTAATAGCGAGTAGTGTGAGATTTACAAATCGCAGATGTGTCTCGGAAGCTTCAGCCTGAAGCAATCCTAGTTTTGTCATTTATTTGCATTGGACTCGTTTACTTTGTAAGTAATCGCTGGGAAACACGCACAGATAAGAGAAGAGTCCTGTCTGCTCTGTGCAGCTCCAGGGTCCTAGAGCCCGCCTGCTGCCTGATGTAGCAGTGCTGAGATTGTTCTCAGTCTGCTCATTCCCTGTGTACAGACATGAATGTCTGTGCACAGAGATGATGTAGTAGAGCTGAGATTGTTCTCAGTCTGCTCATTCCCTGTGCATATACATCTATATCTATACACAGGGGATGTAGCAGAGAGGACATCGCGTTTTGGACTGCGTCGGACGGAAGAGGATTTTTTTAATTAAAGATGGAGTCCCTAATGGCTTTTTTTTTATTTCTAATAAAAAAATTTCTCTGTGTTCTGTTTTTTTTAAAACAATTTAATAGAAATTCATGGCGGTCATGTCTAATATTGGCGTGACCGCCATAAATTTCGGGCTTAGGGCCAGCTGATAATACAAAGCTGGCCCTAACCTCTATTACCCAGCGTGCCACCGCCACCAGGGCCGCTGGAAGAGCGGGGTTCAGCGCCAGAGGATGGCGCTTCAATGAACGCGCCATCTTCTGGGGCGGCTGCGGGCTGCAATTTGCAGCGGGGGGTGCCCAGAAAGCTTGGGCATCCCTGCGCTGCGGATTCCAGCCCCCAGCTGCTTAGCTGTACCTGGCTAGACATAGAAATTGCGCGGAGCCCCACGCATTTTTTTGACTCCGACTCCGAGACGACTCCGACTCCAAGACGACTCCGACTCCGACTCGACTCCGAGACGACTCCGACTCCGAGACGACTCCGACTCCGAGACGACTCCGACTCCGAGACGACTCCGACTCCGAGACGACTCTGACTCCGAGACGACTCCGACTCCGACTCCGACTCTGAGATGACTCCGACTCCAAGACGACTCCGACTCCGAGACGACTCCGACTCCGACTCCGAGACGACTCCGACTCCGAGACGACTCCGACTCCGAGACGACTCCGACTCCGAGACTCCGACGACTCCGACTCCGAGACGACTCCGACTCCGACTCCGAGACGACTCCGACTCCGACTCCGAGACGACTCCGACTCCGACTCGACTCTGAGACGACTCCGAGACGACTCCGACTCCGAGACGACTCCGACTCCGAGGCGACTCCGACTCTGAGGCGACTCCGACTCTGAGGCGACTCCGACTCTGAGACTCCGACTCTGAGACTCCGACTCCGAGACCCTGACTCTGAGCCTCTGACTCTGAAATTCATTAAATAATAAGAAAAAAAATGCGTGGGGCTCCGCGCAATTTCTATGTCTAGCCAGGTACAGCTAAGCAGCTGGGGGCTGGAATCCGCAGCGCAGGGATGCCCAAGCTTTCTGGGCACCCCCCGCTGCAAATTGCAGCCCGCAGCCGCCCCAGAAGATGGCGCGTTCATTGAAGCGCCATCCTCTGGCGCTCAACCCCGCTCTTCCAGCGGCCCTGGTGGCGGTGGCACGCTGGGTAATAAAGGGGTTAATACCAGCTTTGTTATACAAGCTGGTATTAAGCCCGAGATTCTTAATGTCAGGCCACGTTTGACCCAGCCACTAAGAATCTCCAATAAAGGGTTAAAAAAAACACAACACAGAGAAAAATTTTTATTTGAAATTAAAAAAAAAGCCATTAGGGACTCCATCTTTAATTTAAAAAATCCTCTTCCGTCCGACGCAGTCCAAAACGCGATGTCCTCTCTGCTACATCCCCTGTGCATAAATATAGATGTCTATGCACAGGGAATGAGCAGACTGAGAACAATCTCAGCACTGCTACATCAGGCAGCAGGCAGGCTCTAGGACCCTGGAGCTGCACAGAGAAGACAGCTGGACTCGGCTCGCAAAGAAACAGCAGTTACTTTGCGAGTTTCCCTGCTATCACTGGCACAGTAGCCAGTGATTACTCGCACGAGTCTAATGCAAACAATGGCAATCCTAGTTTTGTCAGCGTTTCTGACAAAACTAGGATTGATATTGATTTGCATTGGACTCGTGCAAGTAATTACTGGGAAACTCGCAGAGTACCGAGTCCTGCGAGTCCCTTACTACTCGCCGAGTAACGAGTCCTAGCGAGTAGATTCGCCCATCCCTAATTTTAAGCAAATCAATTTTATTCAAACATAGGACATCACATAACATTTCTTTATTATCTTTTTTTGTTTATTTTTCCTCATTTATTTATGTTCTCTGTGCCCTCTCCCCTATAAGATCTTAAAAACCACCCAGCTGGTTACTGTACAGGAAAGTACTTCAACTGTGGAGTCCCTAAAGGCACCTGCACAGATAGGAATATCAATAACCACATTATTAGAAGATGACTGCTCAGACCTTGCTTCCTGATCGGCCGTCAAGAGTTTTGCATACTAAGGAACCAGGTGTAAGATTGCTAAACACAGCAACTACAACAGGGCAAGTATATAGAGAAAGATAATATGACCGTGATTGTGTGATAGCAGGTAAAATGTACACCTGAGCTGTATCGCCAGCTAAGGATCCCAAAGCAAATCCCCAGGATTATGCCTGAAGGTGAGGATGCCTTGGTCTTGTTCCTTACTAGGCTCCTGGATGAGATTCACCTAGATGTCCCCCCTCCCTCCTCAAGGGAGTGAATGGGCTGGAAAGTAAGAAAGTACACAGTGAACCCATGCAGGGCAGAAGGTATAACAGGATTCCAGAGTATCTCCAGATTGAAGCGTTGCTGCAGCCAGAGCGATGACACCACAATATCAAACTTCATAACAGGGAAGTATACAAGTTCTATAACCGACATGGAGTAAGGTCTACGGCGGGCATATATAGCAGAAGGGGAGGGAAATAACAAGCTACAGCTGAAGGTTAAGAGAATACTCATACACCAGTGAAAAGTTAATTAACCTCTTTAGAATAGAAGAGCAAGCAGCTAGGTAAAACGCTGAGACCTCCCGATTTAAGGTCCCCCAGAGGTGACAACGGAATGTCATATACCTATGACAATAATGAACACTGCCTGGAAGTTTATACCCTCTGAGTGGTCAAGAAGTAGATAAGAAATATCATTGACTAGGCCTAGTATACAAAGCAAAATGATAAAAGGACTATCCCTATCAAAACCTTATAAATGATATCAAGCACTTGCTTCCAATATTATTGAATGTTGCCGAAACTGCAGACAATACGCCGCTAATTTGAATAGTTGTACAGCATCTAGGGCAACAATAAAGATTTTTTATACTAATTTTATGCATAAAAACTGTGAAACTACATCCTGTGTATAGTATTAAATGGAGTAATCTACTGAATATTATTATAATGCAAGTCTTTCAGGCTGTAGCCACCTTAAAAGCTAAACAATCCTATGAAATTCATCACACAATGAGTTATTTAGATGTTAATTTTCTTACACTGCTTTGATTTTCCTTCTTGCCTGAGTCATTATTACTACTAAAGACTATATCTGTGCCGTTTGTTTCTAGGGTCTACGGTGACACCTTCTATTTGTTGTGCAGCAGATAAGACGTTGTCTCGCCCATGAGATGTAAGAACGGTGGTTGGAGGTCACAACTGTGAAACATAATTATTATTGTTGTCATTAATAGAATGAAAGTGCAGTTGGCAGAACCAAGTGTTTTTCCACTGAATGAAAAAAAAAGACTGAAGAGGATATCGAAAGGATTTGACCTATTTTACCAGTAAAAAAATAGCAATAAAGGGAGACTTTTGTAAAAATTTAACAAAATTTTCTTGGGTCTCTTTTTGGCTCTTTTTGAGACATATTCTGATAACTAGTTATGGTCATGTTGATTGTCAAATTCGGCAAAAATTCTGATGTTTTTAATGGCAGAAATGCTATTCCATTTCCTGACTAGAGTAGCACTCCTGGCACAGCGCACAGAGGTCCACGCCATTAATGTTATGCACATAGCAAACTAACACACTAACCGGAGAGATAAAACCTATACCACTGCAACCGCACACACACCCTACTGGTTCCTGTGCAGACTACAATGTTCCTTAACCACACAGCTAGAAACTCAACTCGAACCTGTCTGCCTAAAAGGCCATCGAGCTGTTTCTTGTTCCTTCTGAGGAACCAAAGAGTAGTCCAGGTCACTACAAACAACTAGCCAGAATAAGGAAAGTGTGGAAGGGTAGACAAAAAAAACAAAGATGAGTGAACACAAAGCAAGTCCACAAGTGGATAAAGGAGCAATAAAAAGTGCAAGCAAGAGGAACCCGCTATAAACCTAGGAGAAAACAGAAGATAGCTGTAAGAAAGGCAAATGAGAAATACAGAGAGCAAATAAAACACTGGTCTTTGCCTAAAAGGCTAAATCCCTTAGCTGCGGAGCTGAAACCTCTTAGTAGATATCCACATAGAAATGTAGCCAGCAAAGAAGACTGGTGAAAGGAGAGTATAACTAGCCTCACCCGCGATTTGATAGGACAGAGACCAAATAAGCAAGTGAGAGCACCTGACTAACCACAAACCAAAGGAACAAGCAAAGATAAAAGAACCATCTGCATCACATTTCATGTGTAGAAGGAAGAATGGATCAATGAAATTTCAACAAAATCTTAATGCAAACATAACACCATTTGTAAAAAGGGTGAAGTTGAAAAGAAGATGGCTTCTACAAATAAATAATGATCCTGAACACACGTCAAAATCACAATAGATTACCTCAAAGGCACAAGCTGAAAGTTTTACAATGAACCCTCATAGTCCCCTGATCTGACCATCATTGAAAATATGTTGATAGTTCTCCAAAGAGGAGTGCATGATAGACGAGCTAGGAATCTCACAGAACTGGAGGACAAGCCAGGAATCTCACAGAACTGGAGGACGAGCCAGGAATCTCATAGAACTGGAAGATGAGCCAGGAATCTCAGAGGGCTGGAAGACTTTTCTAAGGAAGAACAGATGAAAATCCCTCAAACAAGAATTGAAAGACTCTTGACTGCTACCAAAAGTATTTACAAGCTGTGATACCTGCATAAGAAAGTACTACTAGATGTTAACCATGCAGGGTGCCGAAACCTTTGCATCCAATCATTTTCCTTTTTGTAATTTTTAAAATGTAAAGGATGAAAATATTTTTTTGCCTAAAATAGAAAAGAAGTGTGTTATCTTTAACTTACCGTATATACTCGTGTATAAGCCGACCCGTGTATAAGCCGACCCCCCTACTTTTGCCCCCAAAACCTGGGAAAATCTATTGACTCATGTATAAGCCGAGGGTGGACCCTAGCACAAGTATACAGCCCCCAGCAGTGTGGTATACACCAGTCCCAGAGGTAGATACAGCAGCCCCAGTGGTAGTATACACGCAGCCCCAGTAGTATATACAGCCCCAGTGGTATATACAGCCCCAGTGGTATATACAGCCCCAGTGGTAGTATAGACGCAGCCCTAGTAGTATATACAGCCCCAGTGGTATATACAGCCCCAGTAGTATATACAGCCCCAGTGGTATATACAGCCCCAGTGGTAGTATATACAGCCCCAGTGGTAGTATACAGGGCCCCAGAGGTATATACAGCCCCAGTAGTAGTATATACAGCCCCAGTGGTAGTATATACAGCCCCAGTGGTAGTATACAGGGCCCCAGCAGTATATACAGCCCCAGTGGTTTATACAGCCCCAGTGGTAGTATATACAGCCCCAGTGGTAGTATACAGGGCCCCAGAGGTATATAGCAGCCCCAGTGGTAGTATATACAGCCCCAGTGGTAGTATATACAGCCCCAGTGGTAGTATACAGGGCCCCAGCAGTATATACAGCCCCAATGGTTTATACAGCCCCAGTGGTAGTATATACAGCCCCAGTGGTAGTATACAGGGCCCCAGAGGTATATAGCAGCCCCAGTGTTAGTATATACAGCCCCAGTGGTAGTATACAGGGCCCCAGCAGTATATACAGCCCCAGTGGTTTATACAGCCCCAGTGATAGTATATACAGCCCCAGTGGTAGTATACAGGGCCCCAGAGGTATATAGCAGCCCCAGCGGTAGTATACAGGCAGCCCCAGTAATGCAGGGCCCCCCCAGCGTCTCTCCGGTCACCTGTAAAGGAAACTATACTTATCACAGTGCTCTGTCCGCGCCCGTTCGCACCCGCTCGCAGCTGCCGACCGCGATCCTCCATCTTGCGTCTTCTTTCTTCCTGTTTCCTGTGCTCGTCGCAGGGAATGACGTCATTGCCCGCGACGAGCACAGAAACAGGAAGAAGACGCAAGATGGAGGATCGCGGTCGGCAGCTGCGAGCGGGCGCGGACAGCGGGCGCGGACAGAGCACTGTGATAAGTATAGTTTCCTTTACAGGTGACCGAGAGAACGCTGGGGGAGCCCTGCATTACTGGGGATGCGGGGGCTGCTGTATACCGATGTATACATCGGTATGTGCCGATGTATACATCGGTATACAGCACTGACTCGCGTATAAGCCGAGGGGGGTACTTTTCAGCCAATTTTTGGGCTGAAAAACTCGGCTTATACGCGAGTATATACGGTAATGCCTTTTAAGGTACCTTTACATTCTGCAATCTCGGCTGGCAATATGAGGCGATCTAACGTGCATGTGCACGTTTTTCATGGTCGCCTCTGATCGCTGATGGCGGAATTACATGCCACAGTCTCACCCTGAAAGAAAGGCGATGTGTCGCCCCGGAAATCGCCTCACCCACAGCGGAACCAATCCGGTCGAATTCCCTCGCTGCTTCACACGCCGCAATCACAAAGGCAATGTGGGCGTACATGTTCAGCGCGGCAAGGAAATAGGCGTGCCACAGTGGTTGACACCACGCCCCATACACGCTCATTGGACAACGCAACAGCGTTACGATTGGTCAGCCTGCTCTGGAAGGCTGGCTAATACATGACGCCATTGTAGATATGTGTGTTGCTAAACGGACAGCTCTTCAAATATGGTGCGGTGTCAACTGACATCCAATGGGAACACAGTAGTCACCACCAATCATCGCAGACAGGGCGCGGACTCCAGCACGCTGTGGCATGCCTACGGGAAATCAATAGGTGATGCAGATTCCATCACTATCGCCCTATCACACGCCAAACCCCGGAAATCTTGCCTTCATGATTGAGGCTGATTTCAGAGCAGTGCTCAGGAATCAGGCGACAGGTGAGAGGCGATTTATCGCCGCCAAATTCCTCAATCACACGCCGCAACTGTGAGGCAATTTCCCTGTGATTGTTTCAGGGCGACGTATCACCTTTAAGATTTCCTGCCGAGATTGTGGCGTGTAAAGGTACCTGTAGAGATTGTTTCATCTTAAACTTGCTTAACTGATTACAACAACAGTAACTTTCACCAGGGTGTCACGCGCTTAGTTGGCACTGACACTGCTGGATACTGCTGTGTATGTTGTTTGTCTTTAAGAGCTGCATGGTTTATAGTTGTCAATGTCTTTGCCTCCTGTGTTGTGCTCCAGAACTGCATTCACTATTATATTCAACTGCTGGTTGAGGGGTTAATGTGTGACTCACCTGGAATCCCCTTCCCCTGGCTTTAAATAGCCTTCCCTCTCCTCTGTGAGGTGCTGCTGATAGCTATATGCTCTAGGTCTTGGTGCTGTGCTGATGCTTAGCTGCTGGACTAAGTCTTTCCTTGGGAGAAGCTGTGATCCCTGACCCGTAAGTGGAGGTAGGGGCCCTCAGCATAGGGCTAATCAGGAGTTTTAGGGTACAGGGTGGCGGCTCGGAACTCCTCACCATCAGAGGTACCTCTGAGATCAGGGTGAGCCAGGGACCCCAGCATCAAGTCAGATTAGGCTCTCCTGACCCCCTTTTGCCCATTTCACCTACCTGTTACCTGATTCCCTTACCTTCCAAGCGTGACACAGGGGTGCCCAAACTTTTGCATGTCACTGTACAAATTGCAATATTAATATGTGAGCCTATGGGAGTCTTTGCTTTGCAGGACTTGATATAAATGCCAAATATTAGTAAAAAAAAAAAAGACTCTAAGATGCAACACAAACTTCATTATTCTCCAACTTTGATTCACTAATGATCCATTCGTAATATTATATTTCCTATGCTCCCATCATCTGTCTCTCTAGCTGGAGAGGCCGGTGACTCACGCCTGGTTGCCAAGCCGCTCGCACTTAACAAGCAAGCGAGGACTCTCGTTCTGTAAACAATTAGCCCTTCACCGTTACAATTTTTAACAAGGTCACCCTTAACCCCGGCTCCGTAGGTCAGAGAGGTTTCTTGGACATTTTGATATTGAAAATTAAGTACAAGACAACAGGAAGAGAGAAGAAGGAATGAGGGTTAGCGAGAGGTCCGTCATTTCTGCTGACTTTGAATTAAAATGAGCAATATTGGATTTTTCCTTGACACGAGTCTTTCTCCTTTGCCTCTGCAAAGAACACTCACGTAATTTTTGCATGTCATTATTCAATTCATTAAAGCGTCCGAGTTACCCCCTTTTCTGGTGTGAATGTAATCTCTTGAGAAATAGATGCTAAGAATAAAGTCACTTCTACTATTTTCATACGTTGTCCTCCCCCATGTCTCGACACCGGAGTGCATCTTCATAGGGATATCAAGAAGACCCATGAACAGAGGTGACACAGTCAATTTTGTATATACAGAACAAAAACAAATGGCAAAGTACGTCATCTCATAAATGTACCTACGTATCTATAAAAAGAGAAGAGAGCTTGGAGACAATGCAAAACATCACTGGACTTCTATCAACTCAAGACAACGTGTCGAGAACACAAGGGGTAGACCGGAGATCCAGGTAACGCCAGTCTTATCTTCCTACTACTGTTCTTAAGCGTAATGTGACTATCGGGACTATTGGCCCAAAACTATTCTCATTGGTGGAGGTGGAAAACTAATTAACTTAAACTTAAGATGTACTAACAAGGTCATGAAAGTTCTAATGTTATTAGTAAATACTAAATACTGAAAAACTAGATATCTTAAACAGTGACCAGAAAATGCCCACAGGGTTGGGGTTAGGTCTAGGTCTAGGGCTAGGGTTAAGGATGTCTGTGGGCATTTTTCAGAGAACCATCTTAAACTTAAGATGTAGGTACGTAAGTCAGAAAGTTCTAATTTATTAGTAAATACTAAATACTGAAAAACTAGGATATCTTAAAACAGTGACCAGAAAATGCCCACAGGGTTGGGGTTAGGTCTTGGTCTAGGGGCTAGGGTTAAGGATGTCTGTGGGCATTTTTCAGAGAACCATCTTAATCTTAAGATGTAGGAACAAAGTCACGAAAGTTCTAATCTATTAGTAAATACTGAAAAACTAAGATATCTTAAACGGTGACCAGAAAATGCCCAAAGGGTTGGGGTTAGGTCTAGGGGCTAGGGTTAAGGATGTCTGTGGGCATTTTTAGAGAACCATCTTAAACTTAAGATGTAGGAACGAAGTCATGAAAGTTCTAATTTATTAGTAAATACTAAATACTGAATAACTAAGATCTTAAATGGGGACCAGAAAATGCCCACAGGGTTGGGGTTAAGTTTAGGTCTAGGGGCTAGGGTTAAGAATGTCTGTGGGCATCTTTCAGGGAACAACCTTAAACTTAAGATGTAGGAACGAAGTCATGAAAGTTCTAATTTATTAGTAAATAGGACATTCTTTTTAAAGTTCTTTTTACAATTTTCTAAGTTTATGTTTCTTTAGTTATTTAGATATTTCAAGTTTGCTGATCAATGAAATGAGATGGGTTGACTGATGGACCCAAAAATGGATAGTTTAACATATAATGAATGAATGTATCATTTACAACCATACATGCAAACCTTCCCTACCTTCCCTACAGACCTGATTTCTTTAGTTTAATGTGCAAACAATAACTTAATATAAGGAATCAGGCATTCAATAGATTGTAACTTGCACCATTTTGCAGTATTAGAAATGATCTAAGTTTAACCATGTGCAGCTCAACTGTAGCTGGTTCTGAAATTATGATGTGTCCACTAATAAACACGTATAATATTATAATAAATTGTATAAATATAACTATATTTATATAATGTAATAAATCACATACTATAATTATATAATGTAAATAAAATATTATTATATAAAATAAATAAAACATTATAATAAATCATATGCTATAATTATGTAATATAAATTAAATATGATCATATAATATAAATACATTATTCAAATTAATATTAGGTAAAGGGGTTGAAATGAGTCGCTTGACTGGACAAAAGTTTTTGCAAAGTTTTAGTTGTATCACTCTGTATGTATAGGCATATACTTCAAAACTGACCTGAACTGAAGATTCTGGGCTACCCCCTACCTTGGATTATAGGTGCATTGTTACAGAAAGACCAGACAGACTCAGGATTAAAATGTATCCACATTACCATGTTTTAATATGTAACAGAAGGTGATTGGGAAGACTTTTAAAGCATACCAAAACTTAATTGTTTTGACATAATTTTGCCAGTATACAATGTTTTGTATTAGGGGATTTGTCTTCATTTCTGTAAAAAAAAAATGTGTGCAAGTGCTTCTCCCAGTCTATTTCTCTGCTTTCAGATGCATTGATCTAATAAAACATAGCCATTTGGAGTACAGATGATGGTAGTAATGGGTCAGCTCAGATCCTGTGTCCCTAACTCTGGGGAGTACAGATGATGGCTGTGATGGGTCAGCTCAGCTCCTGTGTGACTATCTCTGAGGAGTACAGATGATGGCAGTGATGGGTTATCTCAGCACCTGTGTCATTAACTCTGGGGAGTACAGATGATAGTAGTGATGGGTCAGCTCAGCACCTGTGTCCCTAACTCTGGGGAATACAGATGATGGCAGTGATGGGTTAGCTCAGCTCCTGTGTCACTAACTGGAAGTACAGATGATGGCAGTAATGAGTCAGCTCAGCCCCTGTGTCACTAACTCTGGGGAGTACAGATGATAGCAGTGATGGGTCAGCTCAGCACCTGTGTCCCTAACTCTGGGGAGTACAGATGATGGCAGTGATGGGTCAGTTAAGCTCCTGTGTCACTAACTCTGGTGAGTACAGATGATGGCAGTGGACAGCTCAGCACATGTGTCACTAACTCTGGGGAGTACAGATGATGGCAGTGATGGGTCAGCTCAACACCTATGTCACTAACTCTGGGGTATACAGCTGATGGCAGTGATGGGTCAGCTCAGCACCTGTGTCATTAACTCTGGGGAGTACAGATGATGGCAATGATGGGTCAGCTCAACACCTATGTCACTAACTCTGGGGTATACAGCTGATGGCAGTGATGGGTCAGCTCAGCACCTGTGTCACTAACTCTGGGGAGTACAGATGATGGCAATGATGGGTCAGCTCAGCACCTGTGTCATTAACTCTGGGGAGTACAGATGATGCAGTGATGGGTCAGCTCAGCACATGTGTCACTAACTCTGGGGAGTACAGCTGATGGTAGTGATGGGTTAGCTCAGCACCTGTGTCACTAACTCTGGAGAGTACAGATGATGGCAGTGATGGGTCAGCTCAGCTCCTGTGTCCCTAACTCTGGGGAGTACAGATGATGGCAGTGATGGGTCAGTTCAGCTCCTGTGTCACTAACTCTGGTGAGTACAGATGATGGCAGTGGACAGCTCAGCACATGTGTCACTAACTCTGGGGAGTACAGACGATGGCAGTGATGGGTCAGCTCAGCTCCTGTGTCACTAACTCTGTGGAGTACAGATGATGGCAGTGATGGGTGATCTCAACACCTATGTCACTAACTCTGGGGAGTACAGATGATGGCAGTGATGGGTCAGCTCAACACCTATGTCACTAACTCTGGGGTATACAGCTGGTGGCAGTGATGGGTGAGCTCAGCTCCTGTGTCACTAACTCTGGGGAGTACAGATGATGGCAGTGATGGGTCATCTCAGTACCTGTGTCACTAACTCTGGGAGTACAGATGATGGCAGTGATGGGTCAGCTCAGCTCCTGTGTCACTAACTCTCGGGAGTACAGATGATGGCAGTGACAGGTTAGATCAGCACTAGAGTCACTAACCTGGGGGTACAGATGATATCAGTGACAGGTTAGATCAGCACTAGAGTCACTAACCTGGGGGGTACAGATGATATCAGTGACAGGTTAGATCAGCACTAGAGTCACTAACCTGGGGGGTACAGATGATATCAGTGATGGGTTAGCCTCTTTCTCTTTCTCTGAGTTCTGCTTATTAGAATGATCTCCCACAGCTACTCCCCAGAGTTAGTGACACACAGGTTTATATATATCTACTATATAATTGCCGTAGGCACTTCCGTGTCGGACCCCGAAAAGACCGTGGCTATGTCACTCTGTGACGTCAGCACGGCGAAGCACTGGCCGCGTAGCGGCCAATGCGAGTCGCTGGCCTGCGCGAGCAATGGCCGCGAGGCCATTGCTCGCGCAGGCTGAGTACTAGCAATGGCCGCGAAGCGGCCATTGTGAGTCGCTGGCCGAAAATCGAACCAGAGGCTCGGCCTCAAAGTTAACGATTTACCGGTCAGGTAGCGCGAGCAATGGCCGCGAGGCCATTGCGAGTCGCTGCCTGAGCCGCGCTTCTAATTGGTCGGCGCCAGCGAGTCGTTACAAAATCTTTAAAAAAAAATAAACATATTCTAGACACCCGATGCATTTG
This sequence comes from Allobates femoralis, assembly GCA_033576535.1. NCBI lineage: Eukaryota > Metazoa > Chordata > Amphibia > Anura > Aromobatidae > Allobates > Allobates femoralis. The sequence continues at coordinate 87,194,468 of JARQOC010000009.1, forward strand.
CATCGGGCTCACAGCTAGTATATATATATATATATATATATATATATATATATATATATATATACATACAAATGTCGCAGCACTCCCTTGGTGATGTTCAAAGGTGTTTTTAATCCAGCTTGCAAAAGGTACAATGGCGACGTTTCAGGCAGGAATAAGGGCGTGGGTGCCTGAAACGTCGCCATTGTACCTTTTGCAAGCTGGATTAAAAACACCTTTGAACATCACCAAGGGAGTGCTGCGACATTTGTATGTATAATTATAACGCACTGAGGACTGTGTGGGTCGCTCTGCACTCGGGATTACCAGCATACCTTGCTGCTCCTACTTTTGTACTTATATATATATATCTATTATATAATCACGAATGGGATTTTTGCCCCTTTTGAGACCGCTCACGCTGCGAGTCAATGTCGTCATGTGGATACGAACGAAGCATTGGCCGCGCAGCGGGCATGGCGAGTCACCTTAGCAGCGTGAAGCATTGGCCGCGAAGCGGCCATTGCGAGTCAGAGACTCGCTCTGCTAGAATCCCGATGCATCGTGCATCGGGCACCCATCTAGTATATATATATTCATGTTTACATTTGTGTGTGATATGTATAAATGGAGATAAATACCTTTCTAAAAGTGAATTCAAAAGCTTCATACCTTTCCATGGTGGACAAAAAAAAAAAATTATAACAATTAATAAACGTTGAGGCATTCTTTAAGTATTTTATTACTTTAAACTCCTAAAGTCTGTTGGTTGTCAATCATGTATGGTCCAACAAAGGTTGGACATGATTAAAGGGGTTAACTACGAACAAAGTTATTTCCCTGTTTTGAAAAAATGTTTTAACTCAAAGAATTATTTGCAATCCCCGACTGTAATGTCTGTATACTCTTTTACTTCCCCTCTGGCCCAGGAGATGTGGTATGATCAGATCATGTACCTATACGGTCAGACACATCCATTACACAGTACATAGCAGGGACACATATATAAGATTATGTCAGCACAGGAGATGTGGTATGATCAGACCATGTCCCTGTACGGTCAGACACATTCATTACACAGTACATAGCAGGGACACATAGATAAGATTTCTCAGCACAGGAGATGTGGTATGATCAGACCATGTCCCTGTACGGTCAGACACATTCATTACACAGTACATAGCAGGGACACATAGATAAGATTTCTCAGCACAGGAGATGTAGTATGATCAGACCATGTCCCTGTACGGTCAGACACATCCATTACACAGTACACAGCAGGGACTCATGTATAAGATTATTTTAGCACAGGAGATGTGGTATTATCAGACCATGTCCCTGTATGGTCAGACACATCCATTACACAGTATATAGCAGGGGCACATATATAAGATTATTTCAGCACAGGAATATTAAAGTAATTCACATCAAATTGTGAAAATTATTATTATTCTAAGATCTACTGATTAATATCAAGTTTGGGAAACCCCCTTTAAATACAACTTAGGGAATCTTGTTGTCCCCTGCAGTGAACTCCAAGGATCAATGAAGTCACCCTGAATAATGTTGCTTACACAAAGAACACTATAGCCAAGTATCTGTATCTAGGAGAAAACAATCTTATGTATATTATTAATACATATTTTCCTATATTTATCAGGGCATGGAAAGAATTCCTGTTGGGCGAGGCTGTTTTCTGTTCACAGTCCTTTTGGGATGCTGCATTGTGTCGTCTACACCAACCATAATTCCCACCATCCGGAACCCGGTCAGGCACGTACTGATGTTCTCCTTCCTCACTGGCTCCCATACATTATCATTCCAATCTATAGTACAAAAAAAACAGCAATGAACTGGAGTTGACATTCTCAGATTATTATTGCAGTTTTTTAATATTTGTATATTTATTGTATATTATATTGCATTGCTTTTACAACTTTGTCTAAAGGTTTTTTATTCTTGGATGCAAATTGTCTCAACTTCCATTGAGGGTTCATATTCCCAGCCCAAGAAGCTGACCCGCCCCAGGGCCGTGGGGTACCCAGTCCCGGGCTGTAGTTCACGGAGATATCACGGGGCCTGTTGCCCGGTTCTGTGGCCCTGGCGGTCGCTGAAAAAGGGAAAAAATAAAAATAAAAAGTTTGTGACGCCACCTACGGTTCCGGTAAAGGTACCGACGCTGCGAGACAGTCCTCCGGAGTGATGGCGGAGTAGCAAGATGGTTATGCTCCCTGTAGGTGGAGCAGGATCTCCGGGGCAGTTGTGGTGTAAGGGGATTTACACTGGGAAGCAGTTCATTTGGCGGCCCTGTCAGTCTTAATACAGGAATAAGTGTGCGGCTTCTCAGGCATAGGCAAATAAAGTACTTCTCACACTCTTTAGCTCTGTACGGGTTTTACTTGCAAAACTTCAGGCAGCTTACAGCTGTTATGGTACCTTTACACGCCGCTACCGAAGGTAGCAACAGGTAGGCACCGCACGTGCACGCGCGCGTTTTCAACGGTCCCTAACGGGACCTGATACCGCATTTACACGTTGCTACAAGGTGCTCCACAGAAGGTATTTTTGTCCCCCGGGAGTACCGACGGGTGCTGCAGGTTACCTTCTGTGGAGCACCATCCCTGATTTACACGCCGATACAACAAGGTAATATGGGCGCACATATCGTGCGCCGCAAGGACATAGGCGTGCCAGAGTTGGGTATTACGCGTCGCTCGTACGGTGATTGGACAATGCAATAGCATCATGATTGGCCAGCCAGCGCATGAAGGCTGGCTAATACATGATGCTATTGCAAATGTGTAGTGTGAATGGTCAGCGCGTTAAATATGCCACCCTATGCAGCGACAACCAATCGTTACGCAGGAGATTCCACCAATGATCGCTGATGGGGCGTGGAATCCATGCCTCCGTGTCACGCCCCAGGGATTACGCTAGGCCACGCAAATACCTTCCTGTGCCCTGATTACACTCCACTACCATAGGGCTTATACCTGCTTGTTTTTCAGCACGGCTGAAAGACAGGTGTCCACAGAGACAGGAAGGTGCTACCTGAATTACACGCCGCAACCTCGCGGTGTTTACAAGGTATCGAGTACAATTGTCTCCGACACCTGCTGGTTTCTACCTTTCGGTAGCGGCGTGTAAATGTACCATTACAGTTCTCACGGGTTCTGCTGGCCTGGGTAGTCACCAGGGAACCGTGACGTCCTATTTGGGACCCTCGGTGGTGTGCCTGTCGTTTCCTTTTTCTTGCCCCTCACCGCGCTCTCTTTCCTGCGTGCAGAGTCCTCAGCCAGCTCCCTCGGAACCTCCCTGGAGGGTTCCTCTCCCGATCCTCCAGGAACCTATACAGGGCCTTTTGGGGATTACGTCGGGCGTTCGGCCATGATATCCTACAGAAGCTTGTGCCTCCGGTTCGGAGGATCGGGGATAAACAACCACACCGCTCTCGGAGCCGGTCCTCCACTCCGGGACTGAACTCCTCCGGTCGGTAGACGTACCAGGTCCGGATTTGGGCACACTGCAACACCTGGTGCCCCTAGGGTCCCTTTCTTTCTTGACGGCTCCTCCACCCTCTGTACTCCTCGCTCCCCACAGGACCTCTCCTTCCAGTCTCTCCTCCTAACTGTCTTCCCACTCTTTGACTTACCCACCTAGCTCCTCCCACCAGGACTGGGTCTCCCTGACAACGGGTTCACCCACATCCCGCCTGCACTAAGGTGTGTGGATGGGTAAATTGAGGGTCCCTTATGTGACATCTCAATCCCCTAGTCACAGGAGTACCACACTCTCTTTTATGGTTGCAGTACCCCTATGTGGCGTCCCGACCAGTGGGGCGCCACATAACCTTGTAGTATAAAATGGTAACCCCAAAATTTGACATCTCTTAAAATAATTTCTGACAACTGCAATGCGTCTACTGTCAGTCATCAGGAATATTGAGATATTAGTTCTTTTGACATATGGGAGTCATGTTGTATTAGTTGAATATGTGTCCACAATATATATCTGAACGCCTAGACCTCCTTCCAGAGACCCTCATCCTGCAAAACCAGTTCTCTCTTGATGTGCATTGATGATGGGCAAACACCAAGAAACACAGGTCTCCAAATGGAGATTCTGGTTTGACTTCATATCCAAAGTCAATATTGACATTTAGGATTGAAAGGAGCCAGAGTTCCAGTCCTCTTTCTCTGTACAGAGGTTATTTGAATATGTATCCATGAAATATTTTGGCATTGTTTTTATTGTTATAGTACGGTGGATCAGTGGTTAACGCTGTTCCTCTGCAGCTATGGGGTCCTGGGTTCAAATCCCACAAAGGAAGACATCTGTAAGGAATTTGTATGTTTTCCCAGTGTCCCTGAGGGTTTCCTCCACGTTCACCAGTCTCCTCCCATGCTCCAAACACATAGTGATAGGGAATGTAAATTGTGAGCTCCAATGGGGACAGTGTTGCTGATGTATGTAAAAAGCTGTGGAAGTAATGGTGCAATATAAGTGAATAAATATTATTTATATACGGACCTGATTCAACCACATCAGGGGATTCTAGAATGTGTGCAATAATATTTTTAATCCAACACTCCCGCTACTAATCACAGCGATACCGAGGAGGGCGAGGGGAGCCTGCTGCTGCACAGGGTGGCCATGGTTTATAAGGTGCTGCTGCTTGCCATCCCTCTATGTGCTCTTTCCTCTTGTGCTGTCTCTCAACCCTATGTGCTCTCTTTCACTTATGCTATATCTCCCCCTGTGCGCTCTCTCTTCCCCTTATGTGATCTCTCTGACGCACTCATCAGGGCCGTGGGGTACTCAGAACCGGGCGGCAGTTCTGCTGGGGGAGTCACAGGGGTCTGGGCGCTCAATAAAAAGGGGGGAACAAATAATGTTTAGGAATTAATGTGACGCCACCCGTGGTGTGGAGCTATGGGTAGCCGCTGCTGCAGTTGGGACCTCTGGGGATATGGGAGTAACACGAGGATGTTGAGCCCTCCACAGGTAGATCTGGTCCCCAGGGCAACCGTAAAGTCTAGTGTAGTGCAGGGATGCAGTGTTCAGTCACAGGCAGTCACCAGCTGCCGGATTCCCAAATCGGTCCACCTCCTCTCAGGCACAAGCAATACAGTCTCAGACAGCATAGAGCTTTAACAGGGTTTAATCTCTTTTCTCGACAGATGGTAAAGTTTACAACAGTTCAATAGCGGCTCCGGTGTGGTCTAAGCAGCCGGGATGGTTCATCTGCATCACCCCCTTTCATGTCTCTTTCAGGCCTTTTCGGTCTGTCCACACGCTAGCTGATGGGAGTAACAGAAAGGATGTTGAGCAGCCCGGGACCGGACAAGTCTCATGATGGCTCAGACTGCTGGATCCATGTCCTCTCAATCCTGTACAGTGGTGTTATCTCCTCTCCTTCTACTGACTGGACTTCACTCTTCGACTTCCCTGGCTGACTGCTCACTTAACTTCTGTGTTGTTCAGTGTTGTTACCTCCCTTAACCGGGTCCTTCTCTAACTTTCCACCGACCACCTGGCTCCTCCCGCTATCCGGTTGCTGTGGGCATAGAGTCCCTAGACTTAGGATCAGGAGTGTGTTTGGTGTGTGTGTGGGGAGACTGATTTACCAATCCCAGCTGCTACGCCACCTAGTGGCGACGGTCTGAAGGGGTGCCACTCCCCCTGAGCAAAGGATAGTACATCCGCGTGCTAGGACCTGGTTCGGTGGTACACAAAAGTTCAAACATTTTTTTATCATGCATGTAAGAACAAAAATTACAAGAATATTTCTTCTTCCCGGAATGGGAGATTCATGGCTTAAAGTTACATAACAAAAAACAGCCTACAAGATATGAAAGGGGCAAGGGTATGGAAAAATAGAAAAGTAGAAAAAATGTGCTAACAGTTCAGCGATGGTCCATTGTCTCTTGGTCTTTGGGAAACCACCACAAGAAAAACCTGTTTGCAAGCCCTGGGCGTGGTGACAGGGACTAAACTGACCAGTCCTTCGGCCACACCAGTTGGTGTTGAGCGTTGTGGTCACAAGTAAAATTGTTCATTTAGTTCAAACAATTCAAATACACTTTGCCACATTCACTGTGTACAAGCTTACTATATAACCAATAGAGAGTGCACCTAAGTGGGCTAACTATATACAAGTGCAGTTCCGATTAATCATAGTCCATGATCAAATGTTCATAAACAAGGGGGACACACTCTTCATGAAAAACTGGGGAAAAGTAAGGGAAACAAGTGCTTACGCGCAGTCTTTAAAGTCTAATACCTGTCCGGTTTAATTAGAGTTTCCACCACACGATCCGACCAGGTACGGGGCAAGACCGGACCATTTGTCCTGCCCGGTTACAACGGCGACAAAGCGGTTGTCCAGTGGCATTAAAATGGTCTGTGTCCTTCCCTCTTCTCTAGGGAATCCCTCTCTGTCGCTGTGGCGGGACACCCCCGAGTCTAGAAGCATCTGGGGGGCATCTTCCAAGGACTGCACGGTGCTGGTCAGCGCAGACACACTTTTATACAACTCCCAGAGATTATTCCATAGGCCTGCGGAGGGGCTTTGCCCCAGTCTCTGGCCGATGATTGAATAGTATATCCAATTAGGGCACTCATGATAGTCAGCATCCTCAGAGGTCATACTGGTCTCGAGCTCAGGCTCCGGTTCGCCCTCCTCCTTCTCCCAGGTCGGGGGAACTGGGTGTATCACCATCCACCGCATGATCGCTTTCTCCATGAGCACCTGCCACCATTGCTCCATGATGTCTAGGTGGGTTCTGTCTAGCTGGAGACTCAGCTCGACAACTTCCTCCGACAAAAAGGCAGGATTCACCTCCGGCATCTGGTGTTCCGGCGCGGAACCAGGGGAGTCCGCTCCTTCCACCCCGCGTTCCATGCTGTACCGGCCTGACTCCACCATTCTTAGCCTCCCCCCACCGGATTCTTTACTGTAAGAGCAGTGAGACTATGGAACTCTCTGCCACATGCTGTTGTAATGAGTGAGTCACTACTAACATGTAAGAAGGGCCTGGATGCCTTTCTTGAAAACTATAATATTACCAGTTATACATACTAGATTCTTTGATAGGGCGTTGATCCAGGGAATTAGTCTGATTGTCATATCTGGAGTCAGGAAGGAATTTTTTCCCCCAATGTGGAGATTAGTGTTGCCACATGGTTTTTTTTTTGCCTTCCTCTGCATCAACATGTTAGGTTATGGGTTGAACTAGATGGACTTAAAGTCTTCCTTCAACCTTAAAAACTATGTTACTATGTTACTATGTTACTATGTATGTATGTTATTTGCTCCTCGTGCTGTTGTCTCTCTCTTTTTCTCCTCCCTTCATGGGTGACTCCATACTTCAGCGGCGGCGGCAGTCCCACCCTCGGGTGGGATTATACAGTCTTTTGGCTCGCCCTCCCAATGGTTGGAGAATGGAAGGGGCGTAGGCCATTCTTCGTGCCTTGTGCTTGCCTGGCCCACGATGAGGGACTGCTGCATGCCCCTTTGCCAGCACATGGTTTCAGTCTTTTAGGGCCGCAATTGTTCAGGCCCAAGAAAACACAGTCTGACAAGACCCGGTTTTACTGAGTCGGTAAATCCTGTTTGTGATGCCAAGTTGACTTGCCCACCAGGGCCATGGGGTACTTGGAACTGGGCAGCAGTTCTGCTGGGGGAGTAAGGGGGGTCAAGACCCAGCTCCGTGGCCCTGGGCGGTCAATAGAAGTGGGGGAACAAATAATGTTTAGGAATTAATGTGACGCCACCTGTGGTATGCGGCTATGGGAAGCCGCCGCTGCAGTCGGGACCTCTGGGGATGATGGGAGTAACAGCGAAGATGTTGAGCCCTCCACAGGTAGATCTGGTCCCCAGGGCAACTGTAAAGTCTAGTGTAGTGCAGGGATGCATTGTTCACAGTCACAGTCTCAGACAGCATAGAGCTTTAAGGCTGGTTTCACACTATGGATTTTTCAAATCCGATGCTGTCCGATCAAAATTTGGCCCCATGCAGCCCTATGGGCATCGGACCGAATCGGATGTGTACTAAATGCCATCCGATTTGGTCCGATACGATTTTGTCCGATGTTTTTATCGGTGCAAAAATTGGAGCCTGCTCCGATTTTTGCACCGAAAATAAAATCGGACAAAATCGGATCTGACCAAATCGGATGGCATTTAGTGCACATCCGATCCGATCCCTTTAACATGGGGCCCTATGGAGCAGGGTCCGAGGAAACATCTGATGTCTCCTCGGACACGATTTTACTGTACTGAGCATGCTCAGTACAGTAAAACTGCTCCAAACTGGGAGCGCAGGGGTTAAAAAAAAAAAAAATGTATGCTCACCTCCCCCCGAGCCCCCGCTGTCTCCCACCGTCTTCCTGCAGGCTTCCGGTGGCTCTCGCAGGCTCCCGGTGTCTGCAGAGGTCTTCTACTGCAGTACAGGACCTGCGGTGATGTCACAATCACGTGACAGCAGGTTACCATGGTGGAACCTGCTGTCACGTGGCTGTGACATCACCGCAGGTCCTGTACACATGAAGAAGACCTCTGCAGACACCGGGAGCCTGCGGGAGCCACCGGGAACCTGCAGGAAGACGGCGGGAGACGGCGTGGGCTCGGGGGTAGGTGAGCATAAACTTTTTTTTTTCTTTTTTTCAGCCCGGAGGCTACGATTTAATGCCGGAATCGGATGCCTATTTGGCATCCGATTCCAGGCATCAGAAGGGAGCCGATGCTGTCCGAATTTATCGGATAGCATCGGCTCCCTTCAAAATCGTAATGTGAAGGTAGCCTAACAGGGTTTACTCTCGTTTCTCAACAGATGGTAAAGTTTACAACAGTTCAATAGCGGCTCCGGTGTGGTCTAAGCAGCCGGGATGGTTCATCTGCATCATCCCCTTTCGTGTCTTTTTCAGGCCTTTTCAGTCTGTCCACACGCTAGCTACGATCCAGCGGTCATAGGCTTTTAGTGGGTGACATTCCAAGTCCCCTAGCCCTAATATGATGGCCTTCTCTTCACTGCAACGGGGGTTGAGTCTCGGGACATAAAGACCCCGCACCCTGCCGGGGTTTGTGGTTGGAGCATACAGCGTCCTGGCCACTTCAGCAGAGCCGGCACTCTGGTTCTGGCCCAGTCCCCAGTGTCCTTGCTAATTCAAGCACATCTGGACTCCTTCTTTCCCTCACCACGGTCTGCAACCCGGGACCTGGACAAGCCTCATGGTGGCTCAGGCTGCCGGGTACGTGTCATCTCAGTCTTGTATGGTGGTGTTCTCTCCTCTCCTTCTACTGACTGGACTTCACTCCTCGACTTCCCTTGGCTTGCTCCCTTGGCTGACTGCTCACTTGACTTCTGTGTTGTTCAGTGTTGTTACCTCCCTTCTCTAACTTTCCACCCAGCACCTGACTCCTCCCGCTGTCCTGTTTTCTGGGCATAGAGTCCCTAGACTTAGGATTGAGAGTGTGTTGGGTGTTTGTGTGGGGAGATCGATTTACCAATCCCGGCTGCTGCGCCATCTAGTGGCGACCAGTCCGCAGGGGCGCCACATCTCCCCTTTTGCAGTTTCTGACTCTCCCTCCTGAGCACTCTCTCCCCTTGACTCTCTCATCCCCTTGTGCACTCTTTCATCTGTGTGCTGTCTCTCCCATTGCGCGCTCTCTCTTCCCCCTATGTGCGCACTCCCTTTTGCTGTCTCTGTCTCTCCCCCCTGTACGCTCTCTCTCCTTGTGCTCTCTCATCCCCCTGTGCACTCCTCCCCTGTGTGCTGTCTCTCACCCTGTGTGCTCTCTGTTTCCCTGTATGCTCTCTCTTCCCCTGTGTACTCTCTCCCCTTGTGTTGTTTCTCCCCTGTGCGCTCTCTCCTCTTGCGCTGTCTCTCCCCTGTTCGCTTTTTATCCCCTTGTGCTTTCTCTGCCCCCTGTGCGCTCTCTCCCCTTGTGCTCTCTCACCCCCTGTGCGCTCTCTCCCCTTCTGCTGTTTCTCCCCAGTACACTCTCCCTTGCACTCTCTCTCTCTCTCCTGTGTGCTCTCTTTTCCCCTGTGCTCTTTCTCTTGCTTTGTGCTGTCTCTCCCCTATGTGCGCTCTGCTTTCCCCCTGTGCACCCTCTATTTCCCCTGTGCACTCTCTCATCCCCCTGTGCGCTCTCTCTTCCGTTGTGCTGTCTCTCCCCTATGTGTACTTTCTCTTCCCCTGTGTGCTTTTGATACGCCCCCAGGGCTGTGGGGTACTCGGAGCCGAGCTTTGTTTCTTCTGAGGAGTCAAAGGGGTCAAGACCCGGCACCATGACCCTTGATGTCAACTAAAATGTTTGGGGGTAGGGTTATGAGGGTGGTTGTCATAACGCCAACCATGGTGTTTGGCTATGGATGGCCGGCGCTGTGGTGCGGGACCTCTGGGATGAAGGAGACACAGCTGAGGTGATACCGCTCCCAATGGGTGGAGCGGTTCCCCAGGGCAACCGGTATGGTCTGTGGCGGTGGCAGGCCGTGGAATTCTTTAGGCTAAGGAAAACGGATGGGTCTTACTCGGGCAGGTTCTCTGTGGCCTTCTTGGCTTATCAGTTGGTGGCTCCGAAGCGGCGAAATAAACAATCTCACTCACAGCTGCTGAGTTCTATACCCGGTTTACTTAGTGTTCCTTGAGCAATGCCACCGGGTACTGTTCCTTGCCAAATCTCAGTCCAGATAGTCCTCAAAGAACTGAGATAGGATGTCCAAGACACCTCTTTATGTTCCTTTGTCTCACGGGTTGCTTACCCAGCTCTGACTGTCCGCCTCTCCTGCTCGCGCCTCCACATATAGAGACCCAATCCTGCAGCTACGGGTCCTGTCCGGCGACTGGTATCAAGTCCCCTGACCCTAGTATGGCTACCTTCATGGCGGATGTGTCAGGTGTTGGCCACAGCTCATCTAGATCACGTAGCCTCCGGTTCTGTGGTTGGAGTATGGAATCTCCTTGCCACCTTCAGGGCCAGTCCCCTGGTTCCCAACCTGCCCTTCCATCTGACTCTGGTCAAACTTGGATTCAGGCATACGGGTGGTTCTCTCTGCCTCTGCCCATGCCCCTAGGGCTCCCTCTGCCTTGCTGTTTGTTGTTCCGCGACCCAGGACGAAATCCTCGCTACTCAACTTCTATGAGTCCTCTCTCTCTGTCGCTCTTCACTTCACTCCACTTCTTCGACTCACTCCCTTCTCTCTCTTCTTACAAACTTCCCACCCTACACTTCTCTTCCCTTCATCCCCTGACTGGGCTCTCCCTCTATCGGGTCCACCACCGTCCCTGGGACCGGGTGTGTTGGGTGCTTGGTAGGTGTCTCAGATTTACCATCCTGTTTTCCTGAGAACAGGGATACCACACCCGTGGAATGGGTGCAGTACCCTTTGTGGCAACCGGACCGCAGGGGCACCACACTTTCTTTTTCCTCTGTGTGCTCTCTATCCCCTTGTGCTCTCACCCTTCTGTGTGCTATTTCTCTTGTGTGTCTCTCCTCATCCTGTGAGCTCTCTTATCCCTGTGCACTCTCTCTTCCCCCTTTGCACGCTCTCTCTCCCCTTGTGCATTCTCTCCTCTGTACGCTCTTTCCTTGCACCGTCTCTCCCCCTGTGTGCTTTCTCTCCCCTGTGTGCTCTCTTCCCCTGTGTGCTTTCTCTTCCCCCCTGCTCTCTCTTCCCTTGTGCGGTCTCTCTCCCTCTTTGTGTCTCTCTCTCTCTCCCATATGTGCTTTCTCTTCCCTTGTGCTGTCTCTTCCATGTGTGCTCTCTCCTCTAGTGTTGTCTCACCCCCTGTACACTCTTTCTTCCCCCTGTGTTCTCTCTCTCCGCTGCATGCTCTCTCTCCCATTGTGCTGTCTCTGTCTCTCCTCCCTGTGTGGTCTCTCCCCTTGTGCTCTCTTCCACTTGTGCACTCTCTCCCTTTGTGCTGTCTCTCCTCCCTGTGTGCTCTCTCTTGCCTGTGTGTTCTTTCCCCTTGTGCTGTGCTCCCCCTGTGCACCTCTCCCCTTGTGCTGTCTCTCCCTCTTTTCCCTTTCTCTTCCCTTATGCTGTCTCTGCCCTCTGTGCACTCTATCTCTCCTTGTGCTGTCTCTCCCCCTATGCATTCTCTCTCCCCTTTGCTGTCTCTCCCCCTGTGCATTCTCTCTCCTCATGTGCTGTCTCTCCCCCCAGTGAGCTCTCTTATCCCCCATGCACTCTCTCTTCCCCCTGTGTGCTCTCTCTCCTTGTGCTGGCTTTCCCCCTGTATACTCTCTCCCCTTGCGCTGTCTTTTACCCTAGGCTCTCTCTACTCTGTGCACTCTCTTATCCCTGTGCCTCTCTCTTCCTTTGTGCTGTTTCTCTTCTCCCTGTGTGTTCTAAATCCCCTTGTGTGCTTTCTTTTCACTTGTCCTGTATTTCCCTATGTGTCCTCTCTCTCCTTCTATGCTGTCTCTACCCCTGTGCATTCTCTTTTCCCCATGTGTGCTCTCTCTTCCCCCTGTGTGTTCTATCTCCCCTTGTGCTGTCTCTGTCTCTCCCCCTGTGCCCTCATTCTCCCCTTGTGCTCTGCCTTCTCCCTGTGCACCCTCTCCCCTTGTACTGTCTCTCCCCCTGTGTTCTCTTCCCCTGAATTTTCTCTCTCGCCTTGTGCTGTCTCTCCCCCTATGCACTCTCTCTCCTTCTACTGTCTTGCCCCCTGTACACTTTCTTTCCACTTGTGCTTTCTCTCTTCTCTGTGCAATCTCTCTCCCCTTGTGCTGTCTGTCCCCTGTATGCTCTCTCCTCGTGTTTTCTCTCTCTCACTGTGGGCTCTCTTATCCCCTGTGCACACTCTCTTCCCCTGTGCGCATTCTCCCCTATTCTGTCTGTCACCCTGTTTGCTCTCTCACATCTGTTTGCTCTTTCCCCTGTGTGCGCTCTCCACTTGTGCTGTCTCTCCCACTATGCACTCTTTTCTTCCCCCTGTGCACTCTCTCTTCCACCTGTGTGCTCTCTCTTCCCACTGTGTGCTCTTGATCCTCTTGTGCTGTGTTCCCCCTCCCCCCCCTCCCACTGTGCGCTCTTCCACTGTGCGCTCTATGTCCCCTGGTTGTACACTGTCTCACTTCCCCCTGTGCAATGTCTCTTTCCCTTTGTATGCTGAGGAGCCTGCGTCTGTGGCCAGTGTCCTGGATGGTGTGTGGGCTCCCATCAAAGATGTCCTATAGGTGGCGCTGTTTTTTTTTCACTGATTAATCAAACTTGACTGATGAACCAAAGTTATGAGCGTCTTCACATTCCGAGTGAAACTGTAATTTTCCAGTTTAACTGTAACTTACATGAAGTCCTATAGGTGACGCTGTTTTCAGAATAAACTTACAAGACACAAAGACAGACAGACTGCATAGGCTTCTATATAGTAGATTATTAACTCCCTCAAGACCAAGGACGAATAGGTACATCCTTAGCGGCCTCCTTCCTTTTGATGCGAGCTCATGCGCTGACCTCACATCATTCCCTGCAATGCTGGGTGATCTGATCAGCTGACATGTGCAGCTAACAAATGTGGACATATCAGTGATCCGTCAGTCACTGTTAACCCCTTAGATCACGCAGTCAAACACTGATAGCACGATCTAAAGTGCTGCAGTTCAGCTTGTGCTATTCTCCGAAACCATCAGTGATCCTGTGAAGTGATCACGGGGTTCCGATGTGTTGCAATGACAGTGAGGGGACAGATGATGACCCCTGTCACTACCATGACTCACTTCCTGTGGATGTCAGTTGACCACCAACATTCACAGGAGATGATCATTTCTGCAGTACAGAGACGTACATCATCACAGCTCTGTACAGCACAAGCAATCAGACACTGCATCCTAAAAGGACATGTAAAACAAAAAAAAGGGTAAAAAAAGTTTTTAAAAATATGAAAAAGAGTAAAATGAATGAAAATTTATATCACACTCTTTTTGCCGCATTGAAAATAAAACTATTTTAAAAAACTTACATATTTGGTATTGCCACGTTCAGAAATGCCTGATCTATCAAAATATAAAATCAATTAATCACATCTGTAAACTGTGTAACGGAAAAAAAATCTAAAACCCAAGATTATGTTTTTTTTTGGTAGCCACCACATTACAATAAAATGCAATAACAGATGATCAAAACATCACATCCACCCAAAAATGGTATCATTAGAAACGTCAGCTCAAGACGCAAAAAATAAGCCATCACACAGCCCCAGATCCCGAAAAATGAGAACCCTACAGGTCTCAAAAAATGGTGCCAAAAGAGCATTTTTTTCCCAATCTTCTGAATTTTTTTCACCACTTAGATAACAGTAAAAGTATACATGTTTGGTATCTACGAACTCATACTGACCCAAGGCATCATACTAACATGTTAGTTTTACCATATAGAGAGCATGGTGAGTAAAAAACACACATCGCCATGTTGTGTCCACAAGGGGTTATCAATCTTACTCCCTTGATGTCTTCTGATCAACCAACAGGATCAGGATGGAGGAGATTGTTCATTACAACTCCTCTCCACTTTGCTGTTAGATCAAGAATTACAAAAAACATCATGACATTGGCTCATGGGGGAAAGCAAAAATAAAACAGACTCATTGTTCTAAGTCTAAGGCTGCCTTCACATTTGCGTATGTGAACGCAGCTTATGCTGCGTTCCCATACGCAGTCAAACGCATGCGCACTGCGTTCCTATGTTTAACATAGGAACGCATAGTGCCTGCGTTTCCTGCGTTCGGGTGCGGATGCGGACGATATCTGCTCCTTCCAGGGTCCAGCGTCCGCACCCGGGACGCAGCATGTTGCATTTTTTGTGCGCTCGGGGACCTTGGAAAATCAGCAAGCGTCCCCAAGCGCACAAAACCTGCATTGTCTTCAATGGGTCCGCAGTGTTCTGCGCTTGACAGCGCAGGAGAACGCTGCGGACCCATTGAAAAATCTCCCGGTGGCCGGCGGTGATGTCACAGGAGATCACCGACGGCCACCGGGAGATCAGCTCATCCTCTGATAATCTCCTCTTCCCCGCCGGCAGTAATACCCTAGCGGTGTCGGCGGGGAGAAACAGCTGATTTGACAGCTGTTTGAATCTTCCCTCGCCGACATCTCCTCTCCGTGTCGGAGCGGGAGATTCAAACAGCTGTCAAATCAGTGGTTCTCCCCGCCGACATGTCCCGGAGCTTACCGGCGGCGGGGAGGAGGAGATCTCCGAGGCAGATCTCCGCCCCAGGACACCTCCGATTGGCTGCTGGGCTGCACAGTGATGTGTCCGCAGGCGGACATTCTCCGCTGCCCGCCCTGTGACCAGCTGAGGTCTCCATTTTGTCTGAGTCCAACACATACTTTTCTTGTTTTTAATCAGAATAGAGGCATATAAACCCAGTATCTCACATATCACCATTAGTCATAGCGTTAGGACCCGGAAAAACGGAAGCACCTTGTCGCTGGTTTCCGGGCACTCCGCAGTAGCTACTGTTGAAGCTAAGTCTTCCATTTTACATTGAATCTAGAGCAGTGATTGCTATACCCCTATTCACATTGTGTCTGTATTAGCTGTGCAGTTTAGCTACTGGTGGCACTCATTAAAGTGTTCATAGTACACAGTACGTAGTGTTTAGTGTCGCAGCAGATAACTCCTTTATAATTAATGTATTTTTTCTGCTTGCACCTACACTTAGAGGTTGATGCCAGTCATTCATATTATTTAGTTCCTCCTTCCATCTGGGCTGCCGCTCCTTTCAGGCGCCCTCCCTGGGGGGTCCCCTTTAGGGCGTCCTCCCTGCTTCGTCCCTCAGGCTAGACTAGATCTGTTTATTAGTTTCCCACTTCTCCCTACCCTAACTCTCCTCCCACTGGGACCGGTTATCCTGGTAATGGGTTGCCAATTGGTAACTAGTCTAGGTGTAGGGATACTGGGATGAGAGCCTCAGGTTGACGTTACACTCCCCAATGACAGGAATACCACACACTCAGTTATGGATGCACTACCCCTACTGTGGCGCACTGACCAGTGGGGTGCCACACAACCAGCAGGATTTTCCGATATAAAGTAAAGGCACCACCATGGTGAATCCAGTCATACCTTTAGTTGGTAAATTGGATGCTGGAATGCCAAAAGAAAATATTCTCAAAGTTCCAGAAATGAGTGCACTGTATGATTGAAGTGTGCAGCGGGGCTGGACTAAGTTGGTTTGGTCCTCTATATATTCCTCCTCCTGCATCCTTCAGCCTTTCCCCCTTCTCGTTATGTAAATTTTGCACTACCCCACCATTGCCACTGGTGGTGGTGTGTGCGCATTGCTATTATGATGTTGTCATTGAAATGGTGGCAGAGTCAGTATATGTGTACCACGATCTCCGATGCCATTTTATTGAAGACACTGTGGAGACGACCATGAGCGGCAGGGGCGTGTGCGCAGATGAGAAAAAAATGCAATATTTGCATGCGCCGCTATATGCTATAGTCAGCTCCACAGTGTGTTTAATAAAATGGTGGTGTAGATTGCAGTACACACATACGCTGACTCTGGCACCATTTTAATGATGACATTACAATAGCAATGTGCATGTGCTGTCAACAGTGCCAATGGCGGCGATAAATTTAAATAAAGAAAAAGGGAGCAAGCACGGAGGAGAAATATAGATGAGAGGACCCGACCACATAGACCCACCCCATTGCACACGCCAAACAGTGCACTGATTTCTGGAACTTTGAGAATTTTGTTCAGCAATCCAGCATCCAATCTCTCAACTAATGGTACAATTGGATTCAGCATGCCGGCTCCAGTATGGCACTGCCTTTCCTTTAAGTAGGAAAATCCTTCTGGTTGGTTCCCTTTAAGAACAAAGTAAAGGGAACCCATCTTGTAGAAAACACAATCCAATCTGCAGGCAGCATGTTGTAGAGAAGAGGAGTAAAGCTCATTGAGTTTATAATCTTGATGTTTCAATTAATATATTATAAGTGATGCTGAATATCATTTAAAAAAAAAATATATATATATATATAAGTCCAGAAAAAACAGGCAGCACTCCAATAGGATCTCAATGTGGATTTATTCCAACCTCATGTGCAACGTTTCGGAGTTGATCCTCCTTCCTCAAGGAGGATCAACTCCGAAACGTTGCACATGAGGTTGGAATAAATCCACATTGAGATCCTATTGGAGGATCAACTCCGAAACGTTGCACATGAGGTTGGAATAAATCCACATTGAGATCCTATTGGAGTGCTGCCTGTTTTTTCTGGACTTATTTGAGGACGGTTGAAGCACCGTTATACAGGAAGTATTGCACCCACTTTTTTGATAAGGTTGTGCTGATTCTATTTTCCATATTTTTATATATTATATATATATATAATATATATATATATATATATATATATATAAAACAAGAAAAAAACTGCACAGCACTCAAAGACAAATGTGAACTGGTGCTAGCAAAGCTGCAGGGTTATATAATATGAAAAAGATCCTTGCAGCACACAGCTACTACCAATGATGTACATAAACTACCAGCTATATATATTTGAGGAAAAAGTTTAAAAACTTACGTTTTTTTCAAAAAACTCAAAAATCTCCAATTTTTTTTATTTAAATCTGAAGTTCTTGGTACATACATTGGCCAATGTATATATAGCTGGTAGCTTATGTACATCATTGGTAGTAGCTGTGTGCTGCAAGGATCTTTTTCATATTATATAACCCTGCAGCTTTGCTAGCACCAGTTCACATTTGTCTTTGAGTGCTGTGCAGTTTTTTTCTTGTTATTTATCATATGAAGTTGCAGGCTCCTTGCTGCAATGTGCACCCTCATTACCTACAGGTGATCGAGGGTCTAGATGGTGTCTTCCCACTTAGTAGTGCGGAAGCGGACAAGGAGGATAGGGATATCAGCGTAGGACTCATCAGACCCTGAAGTCAATTTGTCGCAGTTGATGAGCAAACAGACATTGGCCAATGTATGTACCAAGAACTTCAGAATTAAATAAAAAAAATTGGAGATTTTTGAGGTTTTTTAAAAAAACGTAAGTTTTTAAACTTTTTCCTCAAATATATATAGCTAGTAGCTTATGTACATCATTGGTAGTAGCTGTGTGCTGCAAGGATCTTTTTCATATTATATATATACCCTTCTTCTCCACATGGAAATTGCAACACCAAGAAGGTAAAGTCTTGGGATTATGGAAATGTTAGGATGGACAGACAGGTTACTAATTGCAAGTTATGAAAAAATGGAAGCAAACTTGTAAAAACATCTTGATTCATTCAGTATGGAGTATGAGCGTCAAATGCAGGAGTTCTGGCACTTGCAGCCATCTGCTGAGGGTATTAATGGTCATCTGAGGAATATTCTGTCACACTGAGTACACTTGAGCAAATCATCAAGATCCACTGCTGGAAGCTTACTGTTCAATTACCAACTAACAACCTCCCAGACGTGCTGAGTGGGGGACAAGTCAGGAGATGCTGCAGCCATGGGAGCACCGCTGTCAAACTGTCATCAGAAAGGTTTTACATGGCACTGGGCTATGAGAAAGGCGTTCAGCTACAGGTACTCCATTGACCTCTCCCGGCGGCTCTCAAAGACTCTCATGGTGCAGATTATAAGACCAACAGAAGCTGTTATGGAGGTCTCTCCTCTTCAGCGATAAACCCCGCTTTTGTATTGGATAGTGTGATAGCCTGAGTTTTGTCTGGAGACCATGTAGGCAACATTGTTATGTATATACAATTTGCTCATGCTACTGGGAACAGCTTGCATGGTCTCAATATGGTACCAAGACCAGCAGCATTTCCATCTGAGACGTCATTGGTCATATATTTCCCAGGGAGCTGCCAGCAGAGGATCTTGATGATTTGTCCGTGGGCATACAGTGGCAAAGCCTTCCTCAGATGATCATTAATAACTTCCACTGAAGTGCCTTGATTTCTGCTCATAGTGGATGCCAAATAAATTGGAAAATGATGCTTCCTTTTCTCATAATTTGCAGATCATTACCATGTCTATCCATCCTGTGTTTTTTGTAATTCCATGATTTTGTCTTCTTCTTTCTTAGGGATGCAATTTCTTCATTGACGAGAAGTTATACTCAGAGAAATATTCAGAAATAATCTTGGCCTTAGGCAGGGGCGTAACTACAACCGGTGCAGGGGTTGTGATCGCACCAGCTCCCTGAAGCCTAGGGGGCCCCAAAAGTCCCTGTGGTCTATAGAAAAAGACTATTGCTATTCTTGATTTGCAATAATTGGGGGCCCCGTAGGAGCTTTCGCATCAGGGCCCATGAGCTTCAAGTTACACCACTGGCCTTAGGAGTCTATTGGTTAGTATTACTTGCATATCTGTTGGGACTCCTAACATGCTCTGTAACATACTTACTGGATTGGAAGGAGATAGGATTGCATTTTCAAGGTGACGGGTTCCATTTAGATGTGTATGGTGTGGAACCTTTTAGTGACTGTTTTATTTCCCTTTCATTCTAGACTCTGGAAAAGAGACCTCTCTGACCAGTCTCTTAGTGACAAACAGTTAAATCCCTTTCTGAGTCAACCAGAATCCTGGAACCAACAAGTCCCCTCGATAACATTCCATGATTGGAGCCTTAAGATGTTGTCCTCAGATGTTCTCCCGAATGAGTCGCCAAACGAGCGGGCCAGGAAGTTGCTCATGCAGCCCATCACCAGACAGCTCCTATTTGGCTCCAATGATGTTTCGAAAAAAGTTATAACAGACGATGCCAGTCTCAACAGAGGAATGAGTGACCAACGATGGCTGTCAATGTGGCCTACCAATGAAGAGATGGAAAAACGAAGCATCGTAGTGGCGGATGACGCTGCTTTCCGGGAGAAGAGCAAAATGCTGACTGCAATGGAAAGACAGAAATGGCTAAATTCATACATGCAGAAACTTCTAGTGGTCAATTCCACTTAACTGTTATCAGTGCGAACCTCATATTATGTGTCTTCTATGTTCATTCCATAAACATTAAAACTACATTTTGGTTTTGGGCAAGTGTGCGCAATACTCCTTCTCCTCTCTTCTTCTCCTCTCACTTTAGATATCCATTCAGAAAGAAATTTCTTTATGTAGTCTCTTATCTCCTGATACTGTTAACTCCTCTCCCAGGACCCTCCTTGCCATTGTCAATCCCCCACACACCATAGAGCCCCTAAATGTTGTTATTCTGATATAATGCCAAAACTAACATATTTGATAAGATGCACCACAAATTTAGAGAAAGAAAAAAGGTAAAAACCAAATTTTAGGTGAAAATGTGGGCCGTTTTATAATCCGTTTGTATCTTACCTGGAGGGGGACAGCAGTGGTGGAGTGGGGTCACAAGAGGCAGGGTCACCGGCAGTTGCAGGAGTAGGGCAATTCCATGGGTGGTGCAGTGGGTGCCCTGGCTATGCGGCAGGTGGTCTGAGGCAGGAGCCATCCCGGCGACGCTGTGGGCATTGCAAGGCGGGAGCCATCTCCAGTCAGAGGTGCAGGCTTTAAAGAAAGGGCGCCTGGAGGATGTGTGCGCGCAGATTGAACTCTCAACTCAATGACAAGCTGTGATCTCAATCTATGCATGAGCCACATTCGTCACCATTAATCTCCCAGCATGTGGATATAAAGAAGATGCCACCAAGAGGTGACACATGCACAGATTAAGATCTCGGCTCATCATCGAACCGAGAGCTCAATCTGCACCATTTCTTTGACATACACACTGCCAACATTTTCTAAATTACTTGTATACATCCACTGGTGATAGCTCCTGTCCCACAGTGCCCGCAGCTTCCTGGGGACGGGTCCTACCCCACCGTTGCACCCACCACACCACCTGCCAGGGGCGTATCCAGGGGGGAGCAGCCGGATCCTTTGCCCGGGCGCAATTCAGAGGGGGGCGCCGGCACCAATTCCCCCCCCTCCTCACCCAGGGCTGCAGGGGGGCGGCATGGCTGAAGGCCGACAGCACCCCCCCCCCCCCGGTCCTCAACCAAGGCTGCAGGAGCAGAGGGGCTGACAGCTGACAGCACCCCCCCACCCCTCAACTAAGGCTGTAGGGGCGGCGGGGCTGACAGTTGACAGCACATCCCTTCTCCCCCGCTCCTCAACCAAGGCTGCAGGGGCGGCGGGGCTGAAAGCTGAAGCACCATCTCCCCTCCCCCCCTCCCCGCTCCTCACCTACTCTAGGGGGGGCGCCAAAATAGATCTTTGCCCCGGGCGCCATTAAACCTAGTTACACCGCAACATCGTCTTAGTCCCACCATCACCATGGAGCGGCAACAATGCCTCCTGTGACCCCATTGCACCACGTTTCCCCACCTCCCTAGTAGTTACAACCAGAATATAAGACACACTCCATATTTTCCTCCCAAATTTTTGGGATGAAAACTGGGTTTTATATCCAAAAAATAAAGTATTTTACCAATAGATTAATGCTACATAGATGCTGCCTTAAAAGTGCCAAATATTGTAGATAGACCCCTAAAATTAATAGTGTGAACCAGAGAGAGCTCCATCTTGTGCCCCCTACAGTAGTGGTGTCCAAAGTGGTAATAGAATATTGCTTGTGTGATAAAAATGTCATGTGTTGAACACCACAAAGTAATAGAAGCACCGCAATGTAACAGCGACCTTCTCAGTCCACCGGAATAATAAAAGTGCATATTTGAGGCCCTAAACATTAAAATTGCCATTGTTGTAATGATGATGCCCACCCTAGTGCCCCCTACAAGGTAAAAATGTTAATTTCCCACCCAAACAGGGTAGTATTATCCTATTTATGCCTCCTAGAAAGTAAGCATTACAACTACATGCGTGCCCTCTAAAAAGGAATAATGTGGGCATGATTTGACGAGAAGGCACCAGACACCTAGTCCTGAAGTGATAATCTCCTGCTGATAAGACACTAAACAAACACAGCCCAGTGAGTGACACATCACTGGGATCAGGGTCTCGGCTCCTACATTATGCTGCTCTCAGATTACATAGCAAAAAACCAACTGACAGTTTCTGGTGTAACCAACCAAAGAATCGGTGTGATGAAATTCAGCTTTCTTAACTCTTCCCCTACATCTGCTGTTGTGAGATGATTGGAATTCCATACATATGAGTAAGATGGTCGACCTGTTTGCTGAAAATAATGACTGACATTCATCCTATGTGTATGACAAATTTTATAAGGGTTTGTGCAAACGTTCAGTATTTCTAGCTGAAAATACTGGAGCATTGGCAGGGAAAACGCTGGGGAGGATGCGCATTGTTTCAGAGTTTTTGTTGCTTTTTTAATGCATTTTTTCCACAATTCTTTTGAGTGGATGAAAAAAAAGCTGCAAATACACAGACAGAATTGACATGTTGCAGATGTGAAACTTCTTCAGATCTACAATGAAAAAATAAGGAGCATGGGACTGTGACTTCCTACATCTCATTCACTTTGCTAGTACAGTAAAACACATGACAAAAACACTTGGAAAAACAGCAAAAATGCCATAAGTGAACATATCTTTTCCTGAATCCTGGGCTATATGTGTTCTTAAATCACACATATCTCTGAGACTCTCAAACAATAAAATACTTATATCTGAGATTCAAGAACAGTAGAATACTTATATCTGGATTCAAGAACAATAGAATACTTATATCTGGATTCAAGAACAATGGAATACTTATATCTGGATTCAAGAACAATAGAATACTTATATCTGAGATTCAAGAACAATAGAATACTTATATCTGAGATTCAAGAACAATAGAATACTTATAGCTGAGACTGAAGAACAATAGAATACTTATATCCGAGACTAAAGAACAATAAATACTTATATCTTAGATTCAAGAACAATAGAATACTTATATCTAAATTCAAGAACAGTAGAATACTTATATCTGAGACTGAAGAACAATAGAATACTTATATCTGAGACTGAAGAACAATAGAATACTTACCATATATCCGAGATTCAAGAACAATAGAATACTTATATCTGAGATTCAAGAACAATAGAATACTTATATCTGAGACTAAAGAACAATAGAATACTTATATCTGAGACTGAAGAACAATAAATACTAATATCTTAGATTCAAGAACAATAGAATACTTATATCTAGATTCAAGAACAGTAGAATACTTATATCTGAGACTGAAGAACAATAGAATACTTATATCTGAGACTGAAGAACAATAGAATACTTATAGCTGAGACTGAAGAACAATAGAATATTTATATCTGATTCTAAAGAACAATAAATACTTATATCTTAGATTCAAGAACAATAGAATACTTATATCTGAGACTAAAGAACAATAGAATACTTATATCTGAGACTGAAGAACAATAAATACTAATATCTTAGATTCAAGAACAATAGAATACTTATATCTAGATTCAAGAACAGTAGAATACTTATATCTGAGACTGAAGAACAATAGAATACTTACCATATATCCGAGATTCAAGAACAATAGAATACTTATATCTGAGATTCAAGAACAATAGAATACTTATATCTGAGACTAAAGAACAATAGAATACTTATATCTGAGACTGAAGAACAATAAATACTAATATCTTAGATTCAAGAACAATAGAATACTTATATCTAGATTCAAGAACAGTAGAATACTTATATCTGAGACTGAAGAACAATAGAATACTTATATCTGAGACTGAAGAACAATAGAATACTTATAGCTGAGACTGAAGAACAATAGAATATTTATATCTGATTCTAAAGAACAATAAATACTTATATCTTAGATTCAAGAACAATAGAATACTTATATCTGAGACTAAAGAACAATAGAATACTTATATCTGAGACTGAAGAACAATAAATACTAATATCTTAGATTCAAGAACAGTAGAATACTTATATCTGAGACTGAAGAACAATAGAATACTTATAGCTGAGACTGAAGAACAATAGAATATTTATATCTGAGACTAAAGAACAATAAATACTTATATCTTAGATTCAAGAACAATAGAATACTTACCATATATCCGAGATTCAAGAACAATAGAATACTTATAGCTGAGACTGAAGAACAATAGAATATTTATATCTGAGACTAAAGAACAATAAATACTTATATCTTAGATTCAAGAACAATAGAATACTTACCATATATCCGAGATTCAAGAACAATAGAATACTTATATCTGAGATTCAAGAACAGTAGAATACTTATATCTGAGACTGAAGAACAATAGAATACTTATATCTGAGACTGAAGAACAATAAATACTAATATCTTAGATTCAAGAACAATAGAATACTTATATCTGAGACTGAAGAACAATAAATACTAATATCTTAGATTCAAGAACAATAGAATACTTATATCTGAGACTGAAGAACAATAGAATATTTATATCTGTGATTCAAGAACAATAGAATACTTACCGTATATCCGAGATTCAAGAACAATAGAATACTTATATCTGAGATTCAAGAACAATAGAATACTTATATCTGAGACTGAAGAGCAATAGAATACTTTGAGTTTCAAGAACAATAGAATACTTATATCTGAAACTGAAGAACAATAAATACTTATATCTTAGATTGAAGAACAATAGATTACTTATATCTGAGATTCAAGAACAATAGAATACTTATATCTGAGATTCAAGAACAATAGAATACTTATATCTGAGACTAAAGAACAATAGAATACTTATATCTGAGACTGAAGAACAATAAATACTAATATCTTAGATTCAAGAACAATAGAATACTTATATCTAGATTCAAGAACAGTAGAATACTTATATCTGAGACTGAAGAACAATAGAATACTTATATCTGAGACTGAAGAACAATAGAATACTTATAGCTGAGACTGAAGAACAATAGAATATTTATATCTGATTCTAAAGAACAATAAATACTTATATCTTAGATTCAAGAACAATAGAATACTTATATCTGAGACTAAAGAACAATAGAATACTTATATCTGAGACTGAAGAACAATAAATACTAATATCTTAGATTCAAGAACAGTAGAATACTTATATCTGAGACTGAAGAACAATAGAATACTTATAGCTGAGACTGAAGAACAATAGAATATTTATATCTGAGACTAAAGAACAATAAATACTTATATCTTAGATTCAAGAACAATAGAATACTTACCATATATCCGAGATTCAAGAACAATAGAATACTTATAGCTGAGACTGAAGAACAATAGAATATTTATATCTGAGACTAAAGAACAATAAATACTTATATCTTAGATTCAAGAACAATAGAATACTTACCATATATCCGAGATTCAAGAACAATAGAATACTTATATCTGAGATTCAAGAACAGTAGAATACTTATATCTGAGACTGAAGAACAATAGAATACTTATATCTGAGACTGAAGAACAATAAATACTAATATCTTAGATTCAAGAACAATAGAATACTTATATCTGAGACTGAAGAACAATAAATACTAATATCTTAGATTCAAGAACAATAGAATACTTATATCTGAGACTGAAGAACAATAGAATATTTATATCTGTGATTCAAGAACAATAGAATACTTACCGTATATCCGAGATTCAAGAACAATAGAATACTTATATCTGAGATTCAAGAACAATAGAATACTTATATCTGAGACTGAAGAGCAATAGAATACTTTGAGTTTCAAGAACAATAGAATACTTATATCTGAAACTGAAGAACAATAAATACTTATATCTTAGATTGAAGAACAATAGATGACTTATATCTGAGATTCAAGAACAATAGAATACTTATATCTGAGATTCAAGAACAATAGAATACTTATACCTGAGATTCAAGAACAATAAAATTCTTATGGTATATCTGAGATTCAAGAACAATAGAATACTTATATCTGAGATGCAAGAACAATAGAATACTTATATCTGAGATTCAAGAACAATAGAATACTTATATCTGAAACTGAAGAACAATAGAATACTTATATCTGAGATTCAAGAACAATAGAATACTTATATCTGAGATTCAAGAACAATAGAATACTTATATCTGAGATTCAAGAACAATAGAATACTTATATCTGAGACTGAAGAACAATAGAATACTTATATCTGAGATTCAAGAACAATAGAATATTTACTGTATATGTGAGATTCAAGAACAATAAAATACTTCTATCTGAAACTGAAGAACAATAAATACTTATATCTTAGATTGAAGAACAATAGATTACTTATATCTGAGATTCAAGAACAATAGAATACTTATATCTGAGATTCAAGAACAATAGAATACTTATACCTGAGATTCAAGAACAATAAAATTCTTATGGTATATCTGAGATTCAAGAACAATAGAATACTTATATCTGAGATGCAAGAACAATAGAATACTTATATCTGAGACTGAAGAACAATAGAATACTTATATCTGAGATTCAAGAACAATAGAATACTTACTGTATATTTGATATTCAAGAACAATAAAATACTTCTATCTGAAACTGAAGAACAATAAATACTTATATCTTAGATTCAAGAACAATAGAATACTTATATCTGAGATTCAAGAACAATAGAATACTTATATCTGAGATTCAAGAACAATAGAATACTTATATCTGAGACTAAAGAACAATAGAATACTTATATCTGAGACTGAAGAACAATAAATACTAATATCTTAGATTCAAGAACAATAGAATACTTATATCTAGATTCAAGAACAGTAGAATACTTATATCTGAGACTGAAGAACAATAGAATACTTATAGCTGAGACTGAAGAACAATAGAATATTTATATCTGAGACTAAAGAACAATAAATACTTATATCTTAGATTCAAGAACAATAGAATACTTACCATATATCCGAGATTCAAGAACAATAGAATACTTATATCTGAGGTTCAAGAACAGTAGAATACTTATATCTGAGACTGAAGAACAATAGAATACTTATATCTGAGACTGAAGAACAATAAATACTAATATCTTAGATTCAAGAACAATAGAATACTTATATCTGAGACTGAAGAACAATAGAATACTTATATCTGAGACTGAAGAACAATAAATACTAATATCTTAGATTCAAGAACAATAGAATACTTATATCTGAGACTGAAGAACAATAGAATACTTATATCTGAGACTGAAGAACAATAGAATATTTATATCTGTGATTCAAGAACAATAGAATACTTACCGTATATCCGAGATTCAAGAACAATAGAATACTTATATCTGAGATTCAAGAACAATAGAATACTTACCGTATATCCAAGATTCAAGAACAATAGAATACTTATATCTCAGACTGAAGAGCAATAGAATATTTATATGTGATTCAAGAACAATAGAATACTTACCGTATATCCGAGATTCAAGAACAATAGAATACTTATATCTGAGATTCAAGAACAATAGAATATTTACTGTATATGTGAGATTCAAGAACAATAAAATACTTCTATCTGAAACTTAAGAACAATAAATACTTATATCTTAGATTGAAGAACAATAGATTACTTATATCTGAGATTCAAGAACAATAGAATACTTATATCTGAGATTCAAGAACAATAGAATACTTATACCTGAGATTCAAGAACAATAAAATTCTTATGGTATATCTGAGATTCAAGAACAATAGAATACTTATATCTGAGATGCAAGAACAATAGAATACTTATATCTGAGACTGAAGAACAATAGAATACTTATATCTGAGATTCAAGAACAATAGAATACTTACTGTATATTTGATATTCAAGAACAATAAAATACTTCTATCTGAAACTGAAGAACAATAAATACTTATATCTTAGATTCAAGAACAATAGAATACTTATATCTGAGATTCAAGAACAATAGAATACTTATATCTGAGATTCAAGAACAATAGAATACTTATATCTGAGACTAAAGAACAATAGAATACTTATATCTGAGACTGAAGAACAATAAATACTAATATCTTAGATTCAAGAACAATAGAATACTTATATCTAGATTCAAGAACAGTAGAATACTTATATCTGAGACTGAAGAACAATAGAATACTTATAGCTGAGACTGAAGAACAATAGAATATTTATATCTGAGACTAAAGAACAATAAATACTTATATCTTAGATTCAAGAACAATAGAATACTTACCATATATCCGAGATTCAAGAACAATAGAATACTTATATCTGAGGTTCAAGAACAGTAGAATACTTATATCTGAGACTGAAGAACAATAGAATACTTATATCTGAGACTGAAGAACAATAAATACTAATATCTTAGATTCAAGAACAATAGAATACTTATATCTGAGACTGAAGAACAATAGAATACTTATATCTGAGACTGAAGAACAATAAATACTAATATCTTAGATTCAAGAACAATAGAATACTTATATCTGAGACTGAAGAACAATAGAATACTTATATCTGAGACTGAAGAACAATAGAATATTTATATCTGTGATTCAAGAACAATAGAATACTTACCGTATATCCGAGATTCAAGAACAATAGAATACTTATATCTGAGATTCAAGAA
This sequence comes from Allobates femoralis, assembly GCA_033576535.1. NCBI lineage: Eukaryota > Metazoa > Chordata > Amphibia > Anura > Aromobatidae > Allobates > Allobates femoralis. The sequence continues at coordinate 87,222,979 of JARQOC010000009.1, forward strand.
CAATAGAATACTTACCGTATATCCAAGATTCAAGAACAATAGAATACTTATATCTCAGACTGAAGAGCAATAGAATATTTATATGTGATTCAAGAACAATAGAATACTTACCGTATATCCGAGATTCAAGAACAATAGAATACTATATCTGAGATTCAAGTACAGCAGAATACTTATATCTGAGATTCAAGAACAATAGAATACTTATATCTGAGACTGAAGAGCAATAGAATACTTTGCGTTTCAAGAACAATAGAATACTTATATCTGAAACTGAAGAACAATAAATACTTATATCTTAGATTGAAGAACAATAGATTACTTATATCTGAGATTCAAGAACAATAGAATACTTATATCTGAGATTCAAGAACAATAGAATACTTATACCTGAGATTCAAGAACAATAAAATTCTTATGGTATATCTGAGATTCAAGAACAATAGAATACTTATATCTGAGATGCAAGAACAATAGAATACTTATGGTGGGGTTACACGTCCCGATATCGTCCCGATATCGGAGGCAACGCCGCGGGAGCGCGCATTTTGGTAGCCCTTTTCCCGATATCGCATCGCCGGTTTACACGCTGCGATATCGGGAAACAACGTCCCGCCGATGTGTACGCCCACCAACCCAGTAACGACCATTTAACATGGAAGTTAATGGGTGAGGTGCGAGTACGCATCGGAGTTGGGCTGTCACACGCTGCGATGCTGGTACAACGGCCTTGCGATATCGGGAAGTTGAATAGCTCTGCTATTCAACTCCGATATCGTTTTGGCATCGTTCCAGCATCGCGTTGTACGCTCAAACCGTACAACGCGCACACGATATCGGCTCCAACTCGCGACCCACGTGACTTTTTGTCGGAGTTGGGTCGGAGTTGGACGCCGATATCGCGGCGTGTAAACCCACCATTATATCTGAGATTCAAGAACAATAGAATACTTATATCTGAAACTGAAGAACAATAGAATACTTATATCTGAGATTCAAGAACAATAGAATACTTATATCTGAGATTCAAGAACAATAGAATACTTATATCTGAGATTCAAGAACAATAGAATACTTATATCTGAGACTGAAGAACAATAGAATACTTATATCTGAGATTCAAGAACAATAGAATACTTACTGTATATTTGAGATTCAAGAACAATAAAATACTTCTATCTGAAACTGAAGAACAATAAATACTTATATCTTAGATTCAAGAACAATAGAATACTTATAGCTGAGATTCAAGAACAATAGAATACTTACCGTATATCTGAGATTCAACAATAAAATTCTTATATCTGAAACTGAAGAACAATAAATACTTATATCTTAGATTCAAGAACAATAGAATACTTATATCTGAGATTCAACAATAAAATACCTTATATCTGAGCTTCAGGAACAATAGAACACATATCTGAGATTCAAGAACAATAAAATACTTATAATTGTTCTTGAATTCCAGGTATGTTCTATTGTTCTTGAATCCCAGGTATGTTTTATTCTTCCTGAGTTCCAGGTATGTTCTATTCTTGGACCTTAGATATCTGTTCTATTGTTCTTGAATCTTAAGTTTAAGTGTTCTATTGTTCTTAGCCTCCAGATATCAGTGTTCTTTTATCCTAGTTCTAAGTGATCTATTGCTAAGTATGTGTTATATTATTTTTTGGATCCCAGGTATAAGTGTTTTCAGAGATTTCCAGGGACAATGTGTTGTTGGTCCGTGCTGCCACAAACAAAACGTAGTTGAAGGCTTCAAGTTATATCACATTTATTGGATCCACCAACGCGTTTCAGAGCCTGCTCTGCTCCTTCATCAGGGCGTGTACGTGTTTTATTGTCCTTGGATCTCAGGTATATCTGCCGTATTGTTCTTTGATCACAGGTATAGGTGTTTCTTTGTCTTGGATCACTATAAGGGCTCTATTGCTTTTTCATCCCAGGTATGTTTTCTGTTGTTCTTAGACCCTAAATATAAGTAATCTACTATTCTTTTATCTCAAGTGTTACATAGTTCTTGAATCTCAGGTATAAGAGCTGTATTGTTCTTTGCTGTCAGGTATGCATTCTCTGTTCCCAGATGTAGATATTCTTTGTTCTGGAATATTAAGTATGTCATCTTTTGTTGATCTCTACCAGGTATAAGTATTCTATTGTTCTTGGATACTAGGTATACACTTTATATTGTTGTTGAATTCCAGGGGTGAATGCTAGTGTAATTTTTGGTGTTTTGATGTTGGTGTCATTTGTTTGCATTGTTTTGGATCACTGATGTAAGTACTTTGTGTTCTTGGATCACATGCATCTTATTGTATTTATATGATTACCATTGAGGCTTATAATGGAGTTAGATGGTGAACAATTTATTATAAAAGGGAGCGTACAGCTCATTCTTCTAATAGTGAAAATGTGTTCTAGATGTATTATCTTATCGACTGTGCACATGGATTTGCATAGATTGAATTACCTGGATTAACAAATGGTAACTAAAATACATGTGGATCTTGAAAGTGTAATACCAGGTCACACCACTAGAAGCCACTATTTACATAGTCCATAAACTGATCAGCAGTTGTCCGTCATGATTTCCAGGTATAAGTATGTAGAGTACAAGTATTAGTCCTAATACTATTAAAGGGAATCTGTCACCTAATGTGAGAGTGGAATAATGTAGAGACAAAATCCCTGATTCCAACAATGTGTCACTTACAGGGCTGCATGCAGTTGTTTTGATAAAATAATTGTTTTATCAGCAGGAGGTTATCACTAGAAGACTAGTAGCCTGCTGCCATGTAGTCCTCCATATTCATGAGCCCGGTTTATCCCCACCCCATCACTTATTGGTTGCTTTCTGCCTATCCACTTTCTACACAGAAAGCTGTCAATATTGGATGTGGGCAGGGCTATTCAGAGAATTTGTACATCTGTAAGTGATACATTGTTAGAATCAGGGTCTCTGTCCCTACATCATTTTGCTCTCAGATTAGGTACTAAAAACCTGGCGACAAATTCTATTTAAAATTTCCTTTGAAAAACCAAATTCGCAAACTTTCCCCTGGATCCATCAAGTCTGGGAGGTCTCCATGTTGGAATTCAGAAGAAAGACAAATGCAACAATTTGATGTTAAATAGTATACACAAATCAAGAGTATCAGAAATATATCTATTTGTCTAAATCTTTGATTTTATTAGTGGGGGTGTGTAACCCAGGCCAGACACCAATCCCTACTATAACAGCTAGAATTAAGTTTTTTTAAATCGGCATTTTGCTTAGAATTTGTCATTAATTCTTTAAGTAAAGTGAAAAAGAAAGTAGCTATAAACTTAAACAGGACCTGTTACCAAATTTCTGGACATATGATGTAATCATGGCTGCAGAGGAATAAAATTAGTTTTTTGTATGTTTACTTTTTTATTTTGCCTCTTTGTTGCCTTAGATATTAACAATCAAAGTGTTTGCTACATCATGAGTTAATTTTTTAAAGTTAAAGTGTGGGATATCAGACATTTTTCACTGTAGGCGTGTACTTCTTCCCCTGTTTGACACCTGCCCTATCATAAGCAGGCAGCAACACACAGGAGAAAAGAACACGCCCCTCACCATAGCTCAGAACAGGCTATTCCTTTGTAAGAAGTAATGACCGCCTGCTCTGCTCTGACTGCAGAGCAATTACAAGTTGTTGTGAGAACAGATATAAGTCTGATTACTACATTTTAGCTCTCATCTCCAGACAGGCAGTGTTGGGGAGGGTTAATACAGCAGAGGTGACAGTGCTATAGGAGGAGAAAAACTGATACAAAGCTTTGTAATGTGACACAGCTAAACTCAGCTGTACTGATCCTCCCACTTTACTCCTTGCACTTTGTAATCATGCACAAGGTTACACCAAGAGATCAGAGCCATTTTTCATACATCTCACACGATAGCAGCCTGTTTTGAGCAATTTTAGGGGCTTGTTCTTTTCTCCTCTGTGTGTTGATGCCTGATTATGATTGCCCGATGTCATACAGGGGAAGAAGTGCACACCCACAGTGAAAACTCTGTGACAATACAGCCTAAGAATTGACAAAATGAACTCACCGAGTGCAATCTACTTTGATTGCTAGTATCTCGGCAATAGAGAGGCAAATTTAAGAGAAAAAAATAAAAACCTTTGCAGCCAATACATCATCTGTACAGTTCAACATGAAAAATTTGGCGAAAGGTCCTCTGGTTTTATAGAACAGTATACACATTTCATCTCTAAAGATTGCAGATAAAAGAATCCTTAAAAAATCTAATATCACCAGAAGAATTGAGGAGATTGAAAGGTAATATCTCAACATGTGTCACAGTTACACTGAAGTAAAAGGAAGAAGAGAGGGGCGCACATATGAAGGACCATTAACAGTAGTAAAATTATTGGGGCTGAGGGGGGCCACTAACCTGGTGGGGTTGTGCAACCTTGCACAACCACAATAAAGTGCCCGGTCCCACCTGGTGGTAGTGCCCTCCTCTGTCCGCCTGGATCCGCTGCTCCCATGTTGTTTCCGGGTGCAGTCACATGATTTGGCCGGCCGGATGTACGTCACTGCAGGTCCTTGCTGCTGGGTAATACATTTCTGGAGCTGCTCCTGCTTCTACTCCCTCAGCAAGGCAATGGACAGATATATAAGATATCTCTAAAGGCCCCGTCACACCAGTCCACATTGCCGCCGATTACATAGGTGACATCGCCCCTACGTCGCCTAATGTAAAGGGGCAATGTCGGCGGCTGTGACAGCTGTGACAGCAGCTTTGAGAAACCCCAGCGGCGATGCCGCCTCTCAGCTCTCCAGCCCATCGCCGGAGATGTCTCCCCGTGTAAACGGGGGGGGGAGGCGGTGACGCCGGCTGGGCGCCAAAAAACGTGCGCGCACCCTCCAATCGCCGCCGACATCTCCGGCGGTGTCGGCTGGTGTAAAGGGGCCTTAAGTGCTTCCATGAGACCTCTACAATCCCTATTGTATAGGCACACTGAAGTAGAGGAAACAAAATGCAGAGAGTGGTACCACAATTTGATTGGCAATAGTAAAAACAAAGAAAGAAGGAAAAGGCCGAAGACAGAAATGTAACAACTGGAATCCACTGGGATAGGATGACTACGATTAGGGACAATGATAGGCCACCCTAAATAGATGTGTTTTTAGGGAGCGCCTAATTATGTGTAAATTGTGGATAGTCCTAATTTCTTGAGGTAGAGCATTCCAGAGGATTGGTGCAGCTCAGAAGTCTTGAAACCGGGAGTGGGAGGTTCGGATTAATGCAGATGTTAGTCTAAAAACTCTTCCAGAGCGAAGAGGATGGGTGGGGTGATAGACAGAGATAAGTGTAGAGAGGTAGGGAGGTGCTGCATTGTGAAAAGCTTTGTGGGTGAGAACTAGCAATTTGAAATGGATCTTATAATGTATGGGCAGCCAGTGCAATGACTGGCACAGAGCAGAAAAATCTGAGTACTGGTTCGCCAGAAAGGTGACCCTGGCTCCTGCATTAAGGATGGATTGGAGAGGGGAGAGTCTAGTGCGGGGGAGGCCAATTAATAAAGAATTAGAATAATCAAGGCGAGAAAACAGGACCACAGTGAGGGTTTTAATTGTTTCCATGCTGACGAAGATGCGAATTCAGGAGATGTTTTTCAGGTGCAGGCAACAAAAGCGGGTGAGAGATTGTATATAGAAGGTGAAGGAAAGATCAGCGTCAACATAACACCCAGACAGCGAGCCTGCTGCCTAGACATTATCGTGAAGCTGCACACTGTCAGATTATCAGTGGTTAGTGGATGGCGGGAAATAATTTCAGTTTTGAAAAGCTTGAGAGACAGAGAGCGGACATGATATTGGAAACTGCGGTTAGACAGTTATTGGCGTTCGGTAATACAGCGGGGGTAAAGTCAAGGGACGAAGTGTATAGTTGTGTGCGATCAGCATAAAGATGGTACTGGAAGCCATATCTGCTGATGGTCTGTCCAATTGGGGCTGTGTAGAGAAAGAAGAGAAGAGGGCCAAGGACTGAACCCTGAGACACCCCAATAGTGAGAGCAAGAGGGGTGGAGGTGGAGACAGCAAATTATACACTGAAAGAACAGTCAGAGAGATAGGAAGAGAACTAGGAGAGAGCCACGTCCTTGATGCCGATGTAGTGCAGTATAGCGAGTAGAAGATGGTGGTGAACAGTGTCAAAGGCTGCTAAAGGTCAAGAAGAATAAGAAGAGAGTGGTCACCATTACATTTAGCCATCAACAGGTCATTGGTCCCTTTTATGAGGGCAGTTTCTGTAGAATGTAGGGGAGGAAAGTAGACTGTAATGGATCTAGAAGAGAGTGAGTGGAGAGGTAACGGGTGAAGTGGGAGTATACAATGCGCTCCAAGAGTTTAGAGATGAAGGGAAGATTGGAGATTGTAGTTATTAGTGCAAGATGGGTCAAGAGACGTTTTCTTTAATAATGGAGTAATGATAGAGTGTTTGAAGGAGGAAGGAAAGATGCCAGAAGAGAGGGAGAGATTGATGATTTTGGCTAGGTGAGTGGTGACAAACGGAGAAAGAGATTGGAGTAGGTGTGACGGAATGGGTTCAGTGGTGCATGTAGTAGGACCAGATGAAGAGGGGAGCCTGGAGACTTCTTCTGTGACTGGGTCAAATGTGGAGAGTGAGCCAGAGACAATGTGGGGAGGGATGAGAGTAATGGTGCTTGGGGGCCGGGAGCTGATTTCCAGATGTTTTCTGTTTTCTCTGTGAAGCCGGATCATCAGCACAGAGGTCAGTGATAGGGGCCTGCACTTTTGGATTGTGGAGAGAGTGAGAGGTGTCCAAGACTTTCTTTGGATTGTTGAATAGTGAGATCAGGGTGGTAAAGTAGATCTGTTTGGCAAGGTGAAGGGCAGTTATAGGCTCTTAGCATAAATTAATAGTGGATAAAGTTTTCGGGTGTGCGAATTTTCCTCCATTGGTGTTCAGCACTCCTAGAGCATCGCTGAAGGAATCGAGTTTGTGACGTGTGTCAGGGCTGTTTTGCTCTGTGTTTGGAGGTTCTGAGGGTAAGGGGCGCTACTTGGTCCAGGGTGCTCCTTAGGGAGTCATTGTAGTGATTCACAGCCAGATCAGGACAGGAGAAGGAGAAGTTTGTGGTCAGTGATGAGTGTAGAGTCTGCATTTGAAACCTGCCTAGTGCCCGTGTTAAGACCCCCGGCAATAATGGATATCCAGACCTGTTTCAATACAGTGGTGCCACTGACGATAAAGACAAGCTTCCATATCGATTGTATAATAATAACAAGATTTATTATGACAAACTCGAACCTGTTTTATAGGAACGAAAAATAAATTAAACTTCTGAAGTATAACAATGAGTGGACTAAACCAGGGCTGGGGAACCGTTTTCTGCCGTGGGCTATTTGGGAATTTTTACCATCTTTCGGGAGCGATACAAAATTATTAAATTAAAATTATCGGGCTATATTTGGTTAAAGTATCAACTCACCCCTACTGTGGTGGCTGGGACTGCTTCTCTTTTGTGCTGCTGTGATAATCGGTGATATTGCTCATGTTGCTTCTCTGCTTTTCCAAGTTTACTAGGGCTATAGACATCACTGGAGAGACAGGGAGCATATAAGACACTAGAAAAACTGAGACAGGGGGATAGAAATCACTGAGGAGCTGGATTTCACAGGCAGACAGTTGGCAAAATGTGTCTGCTAGCTTGAGCACTGCGGTCCCCAGGAATCTGCTTGAGGGCCACAGAAAAGGTCATTGAGGGCCGCATGCGGTCCTGGGGCCTAAGGGTCCCCACTCCTGGACTAAACAGTAAGCTTAACCACAGCAATTCTTATACTAAAAGAAATCTATGTTTTTTCTGTCCCCACCAGGAGCACACCCACATATCCCTGGTCCCAGTGAGATGATGTGTTTCCTTGTTCCAACAATGCTACCCCCTCCCCTAAATGTGATCTGACCTAACAAGGGCTATTTCCTAAGCAGAAGCTGTGATATGTGTCCTTTCTCCTGGTTCACAATCGTAACAGTACCCCAACCAATTAACTCTCCAGATCCCAGTGTTACCTATCTCAGCTGCGCAGCTAGGCTAATTAAAAATCAAGACTGAATCACAAAAACAGTCAAACAAACGTGTAAAAATACTCTGTTGTATAAAAAAAAACACACGCCCTTTAGTAATATGGATGCTACTGAACCTGTGGAAGCTATCTTGTTCCTGTTGGGGCATACTTATCCACATGTGAACATCATTCAGTACTTGAGTATTGTGTCTAGTTTAGTCTAGTTTCAGTATCCAGCTCAGTCTTTACCCTGGTTGCTCTCACCTTATCTGGATTGTGTCTGCAGACGTCCACTCCTGCATCCTAGGATGTCTACTACTGTCTACTGTTTTCTGCTTGTGTCCCTCCAACCATTGGAATCCAGCAAGTGTTCCACCAGTATCATAGTACCCACTGACGGGCTTCCTCGCTCTCTCCACCAAACAGGGATAAGGGTTGACTGTCCTGGGTGTCACCGTTCACAGAAGCACGAATATCCTGCACTCCACAAGGGACTAGCCTCGCTTGTTTAGATCCTTTCCTCTTTTGTTTCTTTTTTTCTTTGACAGGAGCTGTAACAACACAAATCTAGTCCCTGCTCCATCTCTGTGGTGACTGACTGCTCTCACCACCCAAATCGAGATTCTCTCCTAACCTTGAGTGGCAGAGCGATGATGTACTTTACCCATCAAGCAATGAAGTTGCATTTTCACTGCACAGTTCTTTTGTTAAATACATCACAGCACATATAAAGTTATTCAAAATTTGCTTTTCAATACTTAATAAATTCAGAACAATAGCAAGTGTTACTGACATCTAGTGGCCAGATGTTATCGATACAGGTGTGACCAATATCCATAATTAAAACTGAAATGTATAGCTCTCTACACCCTCTTACACCGGCACATTGAACCCCACTGCCGGGAGGAAAAGAACTTTAATCCTCCCGCAGGTTTCAGTCAGGGGTGTTACGGGCATGGGTTCAGTCACCGATCTGAATATGGAGAGCTCCACCTGTAACTGCGACTCCTGCACTGACTGACAGCCGCTCTGCATTAGAACCAACTGTCAGTCAGTGCAAGGGGGAAGCAGATACAGCTGCTGCACTCCATACACAGAGCGGTGACCGAATCTATTCCGATGCCAATGATGCACCCCAGGGCCGTGGGGCACTAGCAACCGGACTTTAGTGTTTCTGGGGAGTCACAGGGGTTGAGACCTGGCTCCGTGACCCTGGGTTCAGTATCAGAGTTCTAAGGGAAAATATAGGGATAGAGTGTTTGTGACACCACCCGTGGTTTGCGGCTATGGGTAGCCGCCGCTACTGCTGAACCTCTGGGGACGATGGACAGGCAGCTGGGTTTTAGTGGCTCCCCACTGGTGGAGTGGGTCCCCAGGGCAGTAAGTGTAATTGGTAGTCTCTAGCAGGCAGGGGTTAACTTAACACCTTGTTACCTTGCTCAGTGACATTCCCAGGTGGTTGCCGCGTAAATAACACAGTCTCACACAGTTCTGCAACTCTGTACCCAGGTTTACTCACAGCAAGCTTCAAGTTTCTACAGGTCATAGATGTTACACTGTCTCTCAGATAAGCTCCGGCCTGTGTAGTCTTTAATTCCTTCATGACCTTGGAATTTTTCATTTTTCATTTTCGTTTTTTGCTCCCCTGCTTCCAAGAGCCATAACTTTTTTATTTTTCCATCAATAAGACATATGATGGCTTATTTTTTGCGGGACAAGTTGTACTTTCATATTTTACCATATAGTGTACAGGGAAACTGCAAAAAAATCTAAATGCAGTGAAATTGCAAAAAAGGTGCAATAACACATTTGTTTTTTGGGTATTTTAGTCACCATGTTCACTGTATGGTAAACCAACATGACGGGGTGATGCCTCGGGTTGGTACGAGTTCGTAGATACCCAACATGTATATCTTTACTGATATCTAGGTGGTGAAAAAAAATTCTGAAGTTTGAAAAAAAAACAAAACTGACATTTTTCGCCATGTTCTCATTTTTCGGGATCTGGGCTGTGTGATGGCTTATTTTTTGCGACTTGAGCTAACGTTTCTAATTATACCATTTTTGGGGGATCCACAGTTGTGATCGCCTGTTATTGCAATTTATAGCAATGTCAGCGACCAAAAAAACAGAATTTTGTAGTTTGGACCATTTCTTCTGTTACAGAGTTTATGGCTCTCATTAACGGATTTAATACAATGATAGATCGGGCGATTCTGAACGCGGCGATACCAAACATGTGCATTTTTTTTTATCAGTACTTTTATTGTGATTGGGGGAAAAGGGGTGTTGATTTGAACTTTCATATATATATATATACCGTATAAACTCGTGTATAAGCCGAGTTTTTCAGCACAAAAAATGTGCTGAAAAGTCCCCCCTCGGCTTATACACGGGTATATACGGTAGCCCCAGCTGTATACATCCCCCCCGTGGTATCCAGGGCCCCCCTGGCTGCACCTGTAAAGGAAGATGTCAGTATACTTATCGCTGCCGCCGCCGCTCCGCTGCTCGGTCACCGCGCTGCTCTGGGTCTTCATGCTTCCTGTTCCTTCTCCGGCGCTCAGGAAATGACATCATTGTTCGAGCGCCGGAGAAGGAACAGGAAGCATGAAGACCCAGAGCAGCGCGGTGACCGAGCAGCGGAGCGGCGGCGGCAGCGATAAGTATACTGACATCTTCCTTTACAGGTGCAGCAAGGGGGGCCCTGGATACCACGGGGGGCTGTATACAGCTGGGGCTGCTGTATACAGCTGGGGCCCCTGTATACTACTTATGGGGGGGGTCTGTATACCTCTGGGGCTGCTGCTGTATATACTCCCTGGGGCTGCTGCTGTATATACCCCCTGGGGCTGCTGCTGTATATACCCCCAGTGGCTGCTGCTGTATATACCCCCTGGGGCTGCTGCTGTATATACCCCCTGGGGCTGCTGCTGTATATACCCCCTGGGGCTGCTGCTGTATACTACCACTGGGGCTGCTGTATACTACTACTGGGGCTGCTGTATACTACTACTGGGGCTGCTGTATACTACCACTGGGGCTTCTGTATACTACTACTGGGGCTGCTGCTGTATATACCACTGAGGCTGCTGTATACTACTACTGGGGCTGCTGTATACTACCACTGGGGCTTCTGTATACTACTACTGGGGCTGCTGCTGTATATACCACTGAGGCTGCTGTATACTACTACTGGGGCTGCTGTATACTACCTCTGGGGCTTCTGTATATACCTCTGGGGCTGCTGTATACTACCACTGGGGCTGCTGTATATATCTCTGGGGCTGCTGTATACTACCACTGGGGCTGCTGCTGTATGTACCACTGGGGAGGCTGCTGTATATACCTCTGGGGCTGCTGTATACTACCACTTGGGCTGCTGTATACTACCACTGGGGCTGCTGCTATATATACCACTGGGGAGGCAGCTGTATACCACACTTCTGGGGGCTGTATACTACCACTGGGGAGGCCTGTATACCACTGCGGGGGCCTGTATACCACACTGCTGGGGGCTGTATACCTGTGCTGGGGTCCACCCTCGGCTTATACATGAGTCAATAGGTTTTCCCAGATTTTGGGGGCAAAAGTAGGGGGGTCGGCTTATACACGGGTCGGCTTATACACGAGTATATACGGTATATATATATATATATATATATTTTTTTTTTTTTTTTTTTTTTTTTTTTTTTTACAGGTTTTTAAATACTTTATTATTTTATTAATTCTTATTTTTACACTGCCTCTTTAAGAGGCACCTTGCTGCACAGTCCGTTCGCTTCTGGGAGATACCGATGAGCTGCAGCTCATCAGTATCTCCCAGAATCGCGGACTAGTTGTGGTTGGCGGCGCCTGCCAACCACAACCCGGAACTGCTCAGTGACAGCATCGGGGTCTAGCCAGGACCCCGGGCTGTCACGTGAGTGCCGGAGATCCCGCGATATTATTGCGGGATCTCCGGAACAGGCAGAGAACAGCGCGTTCCCCGTCGCGGACGCCTTGGATCCCGCTGTCAGTGATTGACAGTGGGATCCAAGGGGTTAATGACGCACCAAGGGCAGGGAACTCAGATCTCAGGCGGGCAGTCTGGAGGTCACGGGTGGCTACCTGAGACTGTGGCGCTGGTAGCCAATGGTATTGCGGCAATGATGGTGTAGTCCTCCGCAAGCAGGGCTGGACCGACGGGGCAGCGTTTCTGTGAAAGGAATCAGTGTATGCAAGGAAAGATTCAGCAGAGTCGACAAGTCACTTCACCGGGTACTTTACTGAAAAACCTTTTGTAGTCAGTACAGTCCTTCAGTGCAGTAAGATGTTACAACGACAAATGGTACCTCACTGTGGCCACCGGACCGCAGGGGCACCACATTTGCTCTCCAGCCCCTTCACTTCCTTCTGGGGCATCTAGGTGAGTGTCATCCAGGAGCCCAGTAAGGTATGAGACCCAGGGATCCCCCCATTCAGAGGTAATCATGGGGACAGGGACAAGCCTATGAAATGCTAGATCTAAGGACAATTCAGGTGTACATTGTCTCTGCTTTCTGTCAGTCACGGGCATATAATCCCTTAGGGTACCTTTACACACGGCTACATTTGTAGCTTGTCACCAGGTAACTTACTGGTTGCAGTGAAATCATGGATACATGGTTCTATCTTGTTGCTGTGTACAAATGGAATCATGTATCCATGATTTCACTGCAACCAGTAAGTTACCTGGTGACAAGCTACAAATGTAGCCGTGTGTAAAGGTACCCTTATTGTATGTTTGCCCTGTTTGGTTGTTGTGCTTAGCAACCTCGCCTCTGGTTCCTTAGGGGGTAACGCTCAATGACTGATCAGGAAGCAAGGCCTAAGCAGTCATGATTTAGTCCTGCAATCAGGAGTATTCCTGTGTGTGCAGGTGCCTTTAGGGACTGCGTAGTAGGAGTACTAGTCTGTACAGGAACCAGATGGGTGGGGGTGCAGCAACTTAGAGACTGTGCGTGACACCTGGTTACCAATCCGTCACTGGCTTGACACTGAGTTTGTGAGTGGAGACCAGCTGTTATACTGTCACACAGTTTCTGGATGTATCGGTGACTGCTACAGACGAAGAGTTGACAACATTTTTTTACATTATACCAAGAGAAGGAAATCATTTTTTTGCATTTTGATCATTCTATACACATGATAGACTGTCTTTCATATTGGCAATTTTTAAGAGCAAAGAGAATTGTGAGTAATGAAATGGAGTTAGATGACTGCTTTATAATAATGCCTTCTAATCTACAAGAAAGGGGTTATCTCGACCGTGTACTTTGTAACTAGAAGAATAGGATTAATCTAATGGAACGTGATATGGTATTCAGTACACGACTAGATAGATGAAACTCCTACAAGATTCCATTTGTGTTAAATTTTTAGTGAACAAAGTAATCTCATTGCCGAAGTAATTCAAAAACACAATCTAATTCTGGAAAAGGGTAAGCTAGAAGTTCCAGAGTTTCTTCATCCCCCCTTGTTCTTATATAGCAGGGCCAGAAAGATTACGTTTGGCCTGTTCTCTTGACAAGTAGCCAAACGTACTTAAAGGGAACCTGACCCCTCATAATCACCCCAAAGCCTCTGAATAGCGTAATAGCCGGTGTGACGCTATTTGCGTCACTTCCGGTCATGGTGACGTCGTACGCATTGCGCACGTGCACGGCTTTTGCTTTACGCGCTCCCTGCCGTAAAGCAAAACCCAGCATGCGCAATGTGCATGGTGAGGTCGGTGGTAGACCTAAAGGGTGTACTGACGTCATCCTGCCTGGATATGACGCTATTTGCATCATACCGGCTATTACGCCCATACAGCAGGGCGAGAAGGACTTGAAATCAGCCCATCGGACGTGATAATGAGCGGCTCAGGCAGGCTTAGGAGCGCACAGGGAACACCCTGTGAGACTTATTCAGGGAGCAGAAGTCGCACTTTCAGTAAGTATAAAAGGCTAGATTTAATCTTTTATAGGGAGCATTTCCAACACAAGAGGAATGTTGGAAATGATTTGTGAGGGTGCAGGGACAGGTATTCAGAGGCTTGGGGGTGATTGTGAGGGGTCAGGTTCCCTTTAAAGGGAAGCTTGAAATTTACCTATTGTTTAAACAAGGTTTTTCTAAAGGAAGCATTTTCCTTGTCACGACCATTAATAATAATAATTATTATGATAATAATAATAGTAGTAATAATGATACAAAAAAGTTAGTATTCTTGCATTTTTCTCACTGGCAACTATTTTTTTTTAGACTCCTGCTTCTTGTCACGTTAGGAGGAGTTATCAGTAGGCTCATTATCATCAGAGGCAGGATTACAGTGACAGTTAACACCTCTATTCACAGCTGATAATGTCGAGTCCCAGGCTTTGGGGTACTTGGATATCAGGCTCCAAGGGGTTAACGCTCCTGTGTCATGGGGAGTGGTGGCCGCACCTGATCCGTTCATGGGGGACTTCTTTGAAAAAGGGGAATATTTACAAGGGATGATCTATGTACAATTGTCATGAAGCCACCTGTAGTTTCTGATGAGGAGTCACCAGCGCCGCCACAGTCCGCCAGAGGTAGATGGTAATGCGGCTAGTTGGCAAAGTCCTCTACAGGAGGGCTGGACCTCCGGGCAGCGTTCCTGTATGGGGAACAAGTTCATGCAAAAGGAAACACAGGAGAGGCAAAGTCACTTTCCTCCGGGTACTTTACTTTTGGTTGTAGTAGTAGCTAGTAGCTAGTTAAGGTACCTTTACACGCGACGCGTTACAATTCGAAACAAGGGTTTTTGTGTTCTGAAATTGACTACACGTCAAAATGCGGCATGTAGACGTAGAGAAATGATCGGCTTCTGCAGTACTGTGATATCAGTTTTTCAGCAGTGCTCAAAAACCCAGGGACAGCACATCCATGGTAGCGGCGTCTAAACGGGGCAACAGGATGGTTTTGCCCTGCCTAGTGAATTCCCAGGGGCGTGACACAGGCCTTCGGTTACCGCGCCCCATCGCGATCATTGGTGGAGTCTCCTGTTAACATTGGTGTCCCTTCATAGGGGCATATTTAAGAGATGACCATTCACACTACACAATTGCAATGGGGTCATGTATTAGCCAGCCTTCCTGCGCTAGGCTGCCCAATCATGATGCTATTGACTTGTTCAGTCAGCGTATAGCGTCCGGTAATCACAACTTTTGGCACGCTTATGTTTTGCGCCAAGATTGCCCCAGTTCCTCCACTATTGCCTGTGGAGGGCTGCGTTAAACAGGATGTGTCTACAGAGTTAATCCTGCGGACTCCGTGGGCTTACCACGATAAAAACTTCTGTGACACACTGGTGGCGTGTAACATGCGGTATCGGATACGATTACAACGTTCAAAACGTGACGGGATGAGAACCTTGTTGCTAACTGTGGCGGCATGTAAAGGTACCATTACAGTTAACAGTTCAGCACTTGAGATGTTACAAGAACCGGTAGCTTAACGGGTGGCTACAAGTGGATCCCAGGTGGTATGTGGAACCCTTGGTGTACCTTCGTTAACTAACCCTGTCCGTTCTTCCCCGCTTTGGATCGATCTATACCCAGTAGCTCCGTGTAGGTAGTACCGGGAGTCCCCTCCCTCATTGGTGAGGAGTAGGCAGACCTCTCCGATGGCAGGATGCTGCAGCTGATGAACAAGCCACAGCAGCCGGTTGCCGACAGCAAGCTGGACTTGGCCGGTTCCTAGGGCCCGCATTCCCCTGGTTGGACTGGAGTATCCCCTGGAGTATGGACGCTTCACTCTGAGGATCTCCCTTTCTTGATAGGGCACGGACTTCCCCGTCGGGCCCCTCTTTCAGGACATCCTCAAGATCCCTTCTTCTCTCCTCCGGTGCGCTTGTAGCCTGACCCCGGTGTGACACCCCGCCTCATTCCACTTTAGCTGATCTTTCTAATATCTTTCCTCTTCCTCCATCTCTCCTCCTGTTCCCAGCCACGAGACCCTAAGCTCCAAGTTAGTCAAAGACCTCCTTGATTCCCCCTGAGGTGAATTTATTCCCTCCCGGGTAACCTCCCACCGCTCAGCTAATGTGGGAGCGCTGGGAATGGGTCCCCCCACCATCCTAGGGTGCACCTGCAGCTGGAGCATTTACACCTCTTTTACGGGTGTAATACTCCTCTGTGACGCCTGCATTGGCGGGGCGCCACAATAACACGAGATCCACCAATCACAATAGACGATATCACAGCTCCCCTGCTTCCCTTCTCTTTCCAATGATCTTTGCGAAATGTTCAGCATTCAGCATGAAAAATGATGTTACTATTTAGTTTGTTTAGAATACTTACTGCCATCTAGAGACTGAACCTTTTATCAGCATTGTTTTTTTGTCCTTTCATGCTTCCCATTCCCCTCTCTTTAGTGTTGCATTGTGGGTCGAAAGAGTCCATTTTTCCTCGTGGAGGTACAGAGAACATCCACCATGTTATTCCCTCTTGATAGCATCGCTGGTAAGGAAGATTGTGCTCCTTGCATCCATCAGTTACTCAAACTGTCACGCTACTTTAGTTAGCTGCATTTATGGGGCTAGATTAGGTTGATTTAGTAGATGTTCTATGTACATTGTACAGCCATTTGTGATGTGTATTTCTCCATTTCACTAATACTTGTGCTGATTGTTCGTATCTTATTGTTCTTATGGCCACGTCAGACGCTTCAGTCTTGTGAATAATATCCGGAATTTTGATCGTTTGAGCAATATAGTTTGTGCGTCGTTGCATGTAAACGAGCGATCTTTCAGTGAAAAATCACTTGATTGTTTGGTTGAAGATTTGTGAGCAGGACCTCAAATCCGTCGTTCATCGTTCAATTAACCTGCCTTCAATCTGCTGCATCGTGCTGTGTGACACCTCTCAAACGATCTCACTCTCAATTTCGCTTCTCAATCCGTATGTTTACCCCAGTAAAGTAATAACATGTTTACTTACCTCTGGTGCCCGCACCGTTCGGGGCCCTTTACACGCCGCTACTGGAGGATGGATACAACCCGCTACAGGCTACAAATATAGCTTGTAGCGTCAATATAGCCCGTAGTAGCGGCGTTGTGAAGACGGGACGAAACAGCCGGCAACAGATACATCTGTTTCCGAGCACTGCTCGAAAACAGATGGCTACAAAGCCGATTGTAGCGAGCTGTATCGGCGTGTAAAGAAGGAACAGAAGGGTTGTTTCTACACCATGCTATGTAGCTGGGGCGTGACACAGGCTCCGGGTTTCCGCGCCCCCTTTAGCGATCATTGGAGGAAGCTCCTGCGTTGCGATTGGTTGTCGCTGCACAGGGCGGCATATTTAAGGAGCTGACGAGTCACACTACACAATTGCTCGAGCGTCAAGTATTAATCAGCCTCCTGCGATGCCTGCCCAATCATGGTATTATTGCTTTGTCCTATCAGCGTACGGACGTCTCGTAATCCACAATTGTAGCACGCCTATGTGCTGTCCCTGCTGCACCAGGTACGCCCATAGTAGCTGGTTGTAGCGGTGTGTAAATGACCTACAGATGGCTACTTGAGACACCCGGCGATATATCTAGCTATAGATGTTGCGTAGCGTAGCGCACCTTGTGGCGGCGTGTAAAGGAGGTGCGTTTACCGTTTGTAACCGTTTGAGCGTGCTCGTGCACGTGAAGTAGCGGGTTGTATCCATCCTCCAGTAGCGGCGTGTAAAGGTACCCTTCCAGTTGTGTTGGCACTTGCTCTCCCGGAGCTCCTATGAAGTTGTTATGAGTCCTACAGCCAAACAGTGCTTGCTGCACTCCCCTTACCTTTGGACGTATCCAACTTCAAGAGAAAGTGAGTGGCTGTAAATATGCCTTGAGCAAGCGCTGTAAATTCGGCACCCCATCATGCTACAGTGAATTGTGGGTTGTAAATGTGGGTGCATTGTGGTACCGCAGTCCGCAGAGCCAGAGATCTTCAGATTCCAGCCTGTTGCACCTTGCCCAATACCATTCCTTCCGTTCCCCCAATAAAATAACCAAACCATGACGATACCAAAGTCTTTTTTATGTACAGTTAATCTGGTATACAGTGAGTCACAGGTCACACATTCTCCACTTTCCTCTTTCCGATAAACCAGCTCTTTTGCAAGAATAGTAGACAGCATCTTATTGTCTTCAACAGAGGTTTCAAGGGTATTGGGAAAAAGCTGTAGTGTCTGCATCATCCCAGTTATAGGATACCACACGGGTCCAGGGGTGTCGCTATCGTACCTACAATTTCTTAACTACATCTGCTCTATGTAAGGGGTCATTCGTAGAGTCGATGCCCTTGTGTCAGTGTCCACAGCAAGTACTAAGAAGGTTGAGATGCATAACCAACTGAGAGTCTTAAGGCCCCGTTACACGTAGCGATATTGCTAATGATATCGCCGCAACGTCACAGGTTTTGTGACATAGCAGCGACCTCGCCAGCGATGTTGCTGTGTGTGACACTTAGTAGCGATCAGCCCCCAACTGGGAGATCGCTGATCGTTAATGAATGACCTGGACTATGTTTTGATCGGCAATCTCCCGCTGGACATGCTGGATCACTGTGTGTGACAGAGGCAACGACCAGCGAGCTCCATGCTACGCCCGAGCAACAAACAGATCCCAATGACCGTCCGGAGTAGCTACATTGCTGGGTAATCGATGGTAAGTCTGCCTGTCTGGCATCTCACCAGTGACCACACAGTGATGTTCCAGCGATCCCGGCTAGGTCGGATCGTTGTCAGGATTGCTGGAACATTGCTAGGTGTAACGGGGCATTTAGTGAGCCTTATATAGGCCTGGCTGGATGATCACATAGGATCACGCTGGGCCATCTTCAAAACTTGACATGGACCACAATAATATCTAAAGGACCAGGGTGAAGGCAGCAAAGCCCAGATCCGAGTCAGGTGTTTAACACCTGTATAATCACTGACCAATAGCATCCAAGATGTACTCGATGGTAGACAAGTTCGGAGTCACTACAGGCCATGGTAGCACATTGAGGTCATGTTAAAAAATGGCTTGTGTGACACTTTTGAGAAATGGCCGTACCCCTCTGAGATGTTAGTGTATCGGGTATGAAGACTTGAAGTGTCCGGCTGCCGTACATTATACCACCCAACACTAAATACGTTTTGGGTATATATCAGTATACATAGTATATCTGTGGGAGATGAAAACACAAGTAGACCGTTTATTGACCAATACACGATGTATTATTTCTGGGCATGTTTGTACAGAGAAGAGACTATAAGTACAACCTCTTGCAAATCCATTGTAAGGACCCCTTGAGTCAGAGACCCTTGAAAATTGAAAGTGCTGGAGACCTTCTTGCATTGAATTATGATATATTGTTAGTACATGTGTATTGTTGTACGGCTGTCCTTAGCCTATTATTGTCCTTATAAAAGGCGCAGTGATAAACAAGTCTCCCAGACTCCAGCTTACATATCTGACACTAAACCGCCGCAGGAAAGGAGCCTGATCCCCAAGACAGCAAGAAGACGAGACGTTCTGGGATCTCTATGTGAGTACAAGATCATCTACAAGTTACATCAATGTGAAGTCTATATGAATATATATATATATATATATATATTATATATATATATATATATATATATATATACATATATATGAATAAATTAATATTAGATAAAAATCAAGTAGATGCATGCATTATTATTAATATTAATGAATTATACAAATATCTAATGGCATTGTGCTGAATGTCGTAAATATATGTAATTAACTAATGTGGCTAATTAGTTCTAATCTTTGAATCACCAGAGATATGAATGAAAATAGTTCAGTAGTATAAACCAATCACACCATATATATAGATTATTTTTCTTTACTATAGTGTTCTCTTTGTAGTGATGTTGGCATACATATTGGGTGGTCATTAGGATTAATCATGTCATTAAGAAGAAGCTCCTTCAGGGTTGAGTCACACTTGGGATTTCTGGTGCGGAGAGATGTGTAATCTTTCCTTCCTTTGTATTTTTATTTCCTTTCGGATCATTGAGTGGATTTGACTTGAGAACAATTGCATTTATTATTTTTTTTTTTTCTCAAATAATTTTTATTAGGTTATATAGGGGTATTTACAGGGTAAGACATTACAAGCAGTAATACAATACAGGGTTGAAGACAAAAACATTGGGATAGTACGATGATTACATAGTAGAAAGATAATATAAAATTAGGCGATTGCCTATCTCAAATAGATGAACATTTCAAAAAGGAAAAATTCCAGTAACTTTGGTGGAAGTAAATGTCTTTGACATAAAATTTGACCAACAGTGGTCAGTTCGAAGAAGATACAAACTACAGATATTATATACATCAAAAACATAGGATAAGTTCCGCTCATCAACCTATATTGCATAGGAAATTTACATGAATAGAACAACAAAAAAAGAAAGAAAGAAAACCTTAGGAGACTAATACATGAATATCCTAATATGATCAGTAGTAATAGGTATGTATCCGAGACATTGAAACGTTAATTTTTAGTCAATGAGATCTAGGGGTTAGGAGGGTTGTTTGTCAACGGCCTTGGTCAGGTGTTTCAAGGATTGTGTAGAGATCCATAATTCCCAATTGTAGAAGAATTTATTATATGTGTTATCTCTAAGGGTACCTTTACACGCCGCGACGGCAGGCTGGATACATCGCGCTACTTCGCGTGCACGAGCACGCTCAAACGGCTACAAACGGTCAACGCACCCTCTTTACACGCCGCGACAAGGTGCGCTACGCCACGCTACATCTATAGCTAGCTACATCGCCGGGTGTCTCAAGTAGCCAGCTGTAGCGTAGCGTACCATGTTTACACACCGCTCCAACAAGCTACTATGGGCGGACCCGGTGCAGCAGGGATAGCACATAGGCGTGCAACAATCTTGGATTACGAGCCGTCCGTATGATGATAGGACAGCGCAATATCATCAGGATTGGCCAGGCATCGCAGGAGGCTGTTTAATAGAGCACGCTCGAGTAATTGTGTAGTGTGACTGGTCAGCTCCTTAAATATCCCGCCCTATGCTGCGACTACCAATCATAAAGCATTAGCGACCTCCAATGATCGCAGATGGGGCGCGGTAACATGGCGACTGTGTCACGCCTTAGATACATGGCAGCCACATCGCCGGGTGTCCAGAGTTGCCTTCCGTTGCTTCTTTACACGCCGATACAGCTCGCTACAATCGGCGATGTTGCCTTAAGTTTATGAGCAGAGCCCATAAACAGATGTATCTGTCGCCGGCTGTAGCGTCGCCTCTTCAGACGCCGCTACTACAGGCGATATGGACGCTACAAGCTACAATTGTAGCTTGTAGCGCGATGTATCCAGCCTGCCGTCGCGGCGTGTAAAGGTACCTTAACTGCGTAAGTAAATTCAAAAGAGCAATGATTAGAAATTCTGTCCGTTAATTCTGCAATGGTGGGAATTTCTGAGGTCTTCCATTTAGCGGCTATAAGTAGCTTAGCAGTGAGAATAATTTGGGATACCATGAATCTGAGAGTATGGGGAATTTCTGATATGCCAATTGAGATGAGAACTAGTTTAGGGGAGAGCAACTGCATTTATTATGAATCCAGACTTTCACTTATTTTTGGTTCATGGTTGTTGTGTGTGATGTAGGACACAAAATCAGCAATTTGTTAATGCTTTCCAAGAGAAAAATTGAAGAGATAGGCTTGGGTCACACTTGGAAGTGCAATTGCCTTCAGACACTTCAGTGTCCTGGAAACCGCAATGCGGTAACCGGATTGCTCATGATGTGTAAGGGCGGCTTCACACCGCGGCGTGATCCAGTCCGGGGCTGTCTGGGATGACACTGACAGCCGCGGACCGAATCAGCACACAGGACTGGAGGGCTACTTTGCCCTCTGGTCCGGTGTGCAGCTGCACGCAGCTCCCGCTGCTGGTAGGTGAGGAACGCAGGCACTCCCTGTCTCACTTCTAAGTGGGTGGACACCATCTCAATCACAGACCACCCGAGGGTGATGAGGGTGCTAAGTGCAGACATGGAGCCAGCAACTCCACATATTAGCCATAAACAGAAAAAAGCTGCACAGCACTCAAGATATAGTGTGAACTGGTGCAAGCTGCGATGCTGGACTAAACAACCAGAAAAAATTCTCTGCAGCACTCAGATACTACCAATGCTGCAGAGAATTGTTTTCTAGTTGTTTGACCCAGTGTCCCTGCTGGCACCAGTTCACATTATGTCTGTGAGTGCTGTGCAGTTTTTTTCCGTTTTCTGTTTTATCTATCTATCTATGGTCACCGTGGAGTAGTTGATGAGCAAACAGATATTGGCCAATATATGTACCAAGAACCTTAGTAAATAAAAGATAAGTATATTGAGTTTTTTGGTATATTGCTCCTCATCACTGCTATATAGCACCCCCATCATTGGTATATACCTCCATCACTGGTATATATCTGCCATCACTGGTGTATACCCCCCATCACAGGTGTATAACCCCCACCACTGGTATATACCCCCCACCACTGGTATATACCCCCCACAACTGGTAAATACCCCCCATCACTGGTATATACCCCCCATCACTGGTATACTCACACCCCTATGATCAGTATATGCCCCCATGCGGCCGCACACCATAAAATAATAAATCATTCATTCTTACCCTCATCGCTGCTGCGCCAGTCACATGATGCCGGCAAAAGCAGGAAGAAGCAGGAAGACCGGAGGACTAGAGGATGCAGCGGTGCATGGAGGCATATACTAATCATAGGGGGGAGTATACACGGTGCAATGAAATATGCACCGCTTTCCCCGCCGCTGATGGACAGAGGGATGCAGTGGATATTGCATTGCCCTAATGAGCGGGCCCACGTGACCGTCCACTCCTTCTGCATCCTCACCCTGCCTCCTCCAGCCCCGATCACCTCCCCCACTGAGCCTGTACACTATGACTCAAGTATAAGCCGAGGGGGACACTTTTCAGCAAAAAAATTGGGCCCGCTCATTACTGTAATGCTATATGCACTGCATCCCCCTGTCCATCAGTGGATAGTTTGATGGATAGATATGAAAAGAAAATAGGAACAGTACAACCGGTAAATTAAATAAAGAAGGTACAAAGCTCCCTCATAAACCAGATATTCAGTAGTCCAATTAAATAAAAATCCCCTCAAAAAAAAAAAACAGCACTGTAAACAAATTCAAAATAGAAAAAGGCCTTTATTAGCCCATGTGGCATGGCAACGTTTCAGTGGATATACCACCTTTTTTAGATAGATAGATAGATAGATAGATAGATAGATAGATAGATAGATAGATAGATAGTACGCAGATGACCTGCTACTGCTGTCATCAACTGAGAAAGGCTTCCAAGACGACCTGAAAATCTTAGAGAAATTCAACTCCACCTGGGCACTACCGGTCACCCTAAAGAAAATCAACATCATGGTGTCCCAGAGGAGAAAGAAAAGATCAGACCAGCACCCTTCAGTTGTCCTAAATAACTGTGCCCTTTAACAGTAACGGAGAAATATACCTACCTGGGCCTGGAGATTCACCAGTCAGGGAGCATCAAACAAGCCATAGAGACCATCAAAGACAAGACCTGCAAAACCTTTTATTCCACCCAAAGGAAACTCTATCATCTGAAGCCGACAGTGAAGGTCTGGTTAAAACTCTTCAGCTCTATCATCATGTGGCGCTCCGCAACGAGTGCGTCACAGGAAGGTATTGCATCCCTGACAGAAGATGTAATATCTTCCGTCTCAGTTAAACCCAGAGCTCCATACACCACACAACACACCAGAGGTAGGGGGCCAATCAGGTCCTGGAGGGAGGAGTGTAAGGTGTAGTGTGGAAAAAGTTAGAAACGTAGGAGTAGTGGTCGGAAGGAAGGAAGAAAAAGAAGGAGCAGGGACCTGCACAGTGCCGTGCAGCCCTGGAACAGTAACTTAACCGGCAGGGCACCATCAAGTGGTGACCCAGACCGGAAAACAGGCAACAAAAGCAAATAAGCAACGGGTAAAGAGACACCCATGCCCAATCTCACTGGACACCGGTTCCGAGGCAAACAGACGTCCACTGCTGTTCTGCAAAACCGGAGTGACGGAGCAGCTTTTTAGGAGCACCTCACTACAGCCCAAATCAGCAGTCTTACTGGCGAGGTACCCACCATTGGGATCCAGGACTCTTCTTTGGTTAACGTGACTAAGCTGAAGTCCTCCCAGTACCCAATCCGGTGCACTAAGGCAGCAAGGCAACCAGAATAGAAAGGCTAGATAAAGGAGGAACACCGTGGAGCTCTGGACTGAGGCCATTCATCGCTGGGGCCACCCGGTCCGTTACCTAAAGACTGTACTCTGTGTATTGCACCGAACCTACAGTAAAGACCCGTTACAGAGGAGCATTGTGTCAGTGCATTTCTTCCAGAACCGTTATTAACCTTGCTGATCAAACTACCTGAGCTGCCGCATTTCTTTATTTTCTGCAAAGTCACAAGTTTACATACATTTCATTAGTAGTTGGTATCATTGCTCTTAAACTGTATGACTTGGATCAAACATTTTGGATATCCTTCCACAAGCTTCTCACAATAGCTGGTTGGAAGTTCGGCCAATTCTTCTTGACAGAACTGGTGTATCTGAGCCATGTTTGTAGGTTGCCTTGCGAGCACCTGCCTTTCCAGCTTTGCCCATACATTTTCAATAGGAGTGAGATCAGGGCTTTGTGATGGGAACTCAAAAACATTGAGTTTGTTATTCTTAAGCCACTTTGTAATCGGTTTGGCAGTATGCTTGGGTCATTGTCCATTTGGAAGACCCATTTCTACCCAAGTTTTAACTTCCTGGCTGATGTCTTGAGATGTTGCTTCAGTATTGCCACATAATCTTCTTTCCTGATGATGCCATCATTTTGTGAAGTGCACCTGTCCATCCTGCAGCAAAATAACCCCAAAATAAGATGCTACCACCCCCGTGTTTCACAGTTGGAATGGTGTTCTTAAGGGCCTGTCACACGTGTCAATGTCGTCAGCGATCTGATCGCTGACGACATTGACGGCTGATCGCTGGTGAGCTGTCACACAGACAGACTCAGCAGCGATCAATTGACCAGAGACATCATGGAAACGATTTAAATATCGTTTCCATGATGTCTTGCTCCCGCTGCCAGCCTGCTGGAAGCGGGAGCAGGCTGGTCTCCAAGGTAAACTGCGGGTATCTAGGCAGCGCGCGCTGCCTAGATACCCGACGTGTACCTTAGTTACCAGCCTCCTCCGCTCACCGGCTGGTATCTAAGGTACACAGCGGGTAACTAGGGACCCTAGTTACCCGCTGTGTACCTTAGATACCAGTCGGTGAGCGGAGGAGGCTGGTAACTAAGGTACACGTGGGGTATCTAGGCAGCGCACGCTGCCTAGATACCCACAGTTTACCTTGGATACCAGCTCCCAGCGCTTGTGACAGGCGCTGGGAGCTGGAATATCGCTACTCCCGGTGTCACACGCAGCGATGCTGCGTGTCCACCGGGCGTCAATCGCCAGGTTTTAGGACAGGTTCTAAAACCTGGCGATCATCAACCAGCGATTTATCGCTGGTTGATTCACTATGTCACACGCGTCAATATCGCTGCAACGTCACGTGCAGCCGATATCGTGCAGGCGATATTGATGCGTGTGACAGGCCCTTAAGGCTTCCAAGCTTCTCCCTTTTTCCTCCAAATGTAACGATGGTCATTATGGCCAAACAGTTCAATTTTAGTTTCGTCAGACCACAGGATATGTATCCAAAAATGTAGGTCTTTGTTTCTATGTGCATTTGCAAAAATTAATCTGGCTTTTTTGTTCGTTTTGGAGTAATGGCTTCTTCCTGGTAGAGTGGCCTTTCAGCCCATGTTGATACAGTACTTGTTTCACTGTGGATAATGACACAATCTTACTAGCTTTCGCCATCATCTTCACAGGGTCTTCTGTTCTTGGGTTGATATGCACATGTCGGTTCAAAGCTTGTTCATCTCTGGAACACAGAACCTGTTTCCTTCCTGAGCGGTATGATGGCTGAACAGTCCCATCTTGTTTGTACTTACATATAATTGTTTGTACAGATGAACGAGGCACATTCATGAATCTGAAAATTGCACTGAAGGATGAAACAGACCTTACATTTTTTATGTAAATACTTTTATGCTCAAATATGACAAATGTATCCTAGGAGAAACCTCTATTGGCTAACCAGAAAAATTAAAATTATATTTCCAAACTTTCAGAGCACAGAGGCTCCATCTTCAGGCGGGTTTACAAATGCTTTATTAAGTTTCATTATGAATAATTATTTTGTTGACCACTCCATTAACTATGTTTTTTGTCCATTTTGCTTGTAATATATAGGCTCACAGTAAATATGAGACTACTATGTAGTGTGACAGTGATGGCCATATGCTGGTTGACCTGCTTTTCAAAAGCCATACCAATTTTGCCTGGATCTGACCTGAGGACTGTAGGTGAGTACTAATTCTAGTATTCTTTTTAATAAATATCATAATACTGTGTTAAAAAGACTCAAAACCTTAGACCAATTATGCCAAATCAAAAACTTTTTTTAGGCTCAACATATCTGTTAATGAATTATCACTCAAGTCATATCAGTCTGAAAGAGGTTGTCCACTACTTTAATAGTCGGTGACGGCAGTGTGGAGACCCGGGGGTCAGTGGGTGCTCTCGTCCGCAGGCCCAGCCGCCTTTACAAAGACAACGTGGACCAGGGCTCATCCCCAACTGAACGCCCGAGCTCCTTAACTGTGGGCGGAACACTACTCAGACAACACAGGGTGAGGGAATCACAATATTAAGGCTTTATTGGATCCCCAAACAGTTAACAGCCATAACCAAGCACAGCAAATAAATGTAACAGGCCACAGAGTCTCACCCTTCCGCTGGCTCACCAGGGTTTAGAATGTAGCACGGCAAAGTCTGTAGCCAGGTGACTGTATCGTCCCAACCTGGGTTGCTTCCTTGTCCTTAAGCAGTCTATCACAGCCGAATCCGATAATCCGATACTGAAGTCCTTGTGGTTCTTTAAGTCCGTGTTCTGATCCCCTTGGTCGGCACCGAAATGCCTAGGCCTGGGGTTATGGCTCGCTAATCGGACCCGAAGACCCTAGATTAGCTGCCTGTATCTAATCTTCAATTTCCAATCTTCAATCCAGTGGACCTCGAGCCAGGACCGAAATCCCTAGACTGAGGCCACTAGACAGAATCTAACTCCAATCTGCTGGTCAAAGTGAACAGTCCTCCTCATATACCCTCAGCCCTCATTGTAGGATATTGGGGACGTCATGATTGGTTCAATAACACAGTCTTTTCATTGGCTGAACTCCAATCCTCATTTAACATATTTTAGTACTATTGCAATCCAAATGCTGATTGATATAGCACCTAGCAGTGATACAATGGAATGTTAGTATGAGACATTGAGTCTGCAATCAATGACACTTAAACAATAGTGGCTGGGGCCCCTGTACATGGAATCAACATTCACAGGGTAATAGACAATGGACGATTAGCATAATTAAGTTCTCTGGCCTGCTATGACAAACAAGTTAGATAATTACATTCCCAAAACTAAACTTACACCAGTCATCTATGAAAATACTGTAGGAAATTCTCCTTGGCCATTACAAGTTTACAAGCCTATATACAATATAATATGTCTGAGTTACATAAGAAATCATCATATGTCCTACATTGAAGAAGTCCATTTCGTCACAGGCAGCACAGACCATAAATGGTCAGCTCTGGAGCTGCCCCATCTCTGATAGTGGCCGTTGCAAATCAATAGGAGGTGGATGTGCAGTACCCATCCATGGCCACTACAAGAAGATGGGGCAGCTCTGGAACAGAGCATTTACGGCTCTTGTTGCCACCACCGGAACTGAGAAAAGCTGATTGTGGGTTACAGAAGAAAGGTGTCATACCCTGGCCGATCAAACAGTGATGACCTCTTCTAAGGATAGACCATCAATTTTAAAGTAGTGGACAATTTCTTAAAGGTACCTTATGTGGACTTAGAGTGTGGACTTCATAACTATGAATGCTCATTCGCTGGGTGATTGGATCATTTATGACAGCATAAAAATCTTAATTATCACCAGAAATGTGCTGCCAACTAGAGTTGAGCGATGTTCGATTCGAAATTTTCGCCAGGGGCAGGCTGGTCCAGGGGGAAGGGGGGCAGATGCCCCCCAGGCCAGTGGTCAAGCAGCAGTTTTGGGGCCACCTGGCCATCTGTCAGCTGGGAAGCCCACTGCTCATGGGCCTCTCCTGGGTGCTTGCCTCCCAGGCCAAATTTGCCAGCCAGCCCCTGATGTTTGCCAATCTCAAATTCGAGCTGTTTTGGGCGGTGTTCGAGTCATTCGACGAATGCGAACAATTAGCTTCAATTTTGGCAGTTCGAGGTTACGTTCGATAACAGTTCGTTCACCAAAGGACCCTATAAAGTGGTCTGGGGGGGCAGAGGAAAAGGCTGAAACGGGGGCATGATTGTTTAAAAGCCGGGGGTAAAAAGCCGCCGGCTTTTAATCAATCATTCAACCCGATCCTCTGCCCCCCCACAGCCTCCCATCCCGATCCTCTGCTCCCCCCGCCACCTCCCATCCTGATCCTGAGTTAGGACCGGGCGGGGAGCGCAGCACCAGGGAGCGGGGAGCGAAGGACCAGAGCGGGGAAGCCGGCGGCGGTGAGAAGCTTCACCGCCGGCCTTCCTGCTCTGTGCTGCGCTCCCCGTTCCCTGATGCCCCCTCCCCACTCCTGGAGCTGCTCCCCCAGCTCAGTCCAAACCTAGGATGAGGCGGGAAGGCGGCGTAGGGAGCGATGAGGGGGCATCAGGGAGTGGGGAGCGCAACACAGAGCAGGAAGGCCAGTGGTGACGTCTTCTCATCGCTGACTTTCCCGCCGGTTATTTCAAATGATCAGCTGCAAGATCAGAGGCCCCTGACGCCTTCCCGCCTGATCCTAAATTAGGACTGGGCGGGGGGGGAGCAGCTCCAGGGAGCGTGGAGGTGGCGTCAGGGAGCGGGGAGTGCAGCACAGAGCAGGAAAGCCGGCGGTGAATTCTTCTCACCGCTGGGTTCCCCGCCTGGGTCTTTCGCTCCCCACTCCCGTGTGCGTCCGCTCCTGAGCTGCTCCCCCCACTAGGTCCTAAGTTAGAAGAAGCTGTTTTATATGTGTTCGACGGTGTTCGATGAACATTCGACGAACACACACCCAATTCGACAAATCGAATCAAATTCGAACACCAGGGTGGTGACTCATCTCTACTGCCAACACTGTTGAGCTGTAGGGGAATAATGATAGTATTAAGAATTGTTCTGTTTCCATCAGTAATCATTGGTCTGTGTTTTAAAGAGCCAATTGACTTGTACATCTGATTGATATTCATTAATTGACCTAGATCAGTCTTTCTAAATGTACCTTAAAGGGGAACTTTCACTGGATCTTTTAATTTAACCATGTAACTCTAATGGGTGGAACTAAGCCTAAGTGATTGCACCCGGGCCCTGGAGTCTAGGGGGTCCCAAAGTCCCTTTGGCCTATGGAAAAAGACTAATGATATTAAAGATTTGCAATAATTGGGGGCCTTGTTGGAGCTTTCGCATCAGCACCCATGAGCTTCAAGCTACACCACTGCTAAAGGGTCTTTCACTTCAAGCCTGCTTAGATCCGCCCGTTTTGGGCATCATAATTGTGATATCAGGTCCTGCAGTGATATCAGTCAATTACAATGCAGGGGGCAAGAAGAAATTAAAAAAATATCATGAATGAACTTGAGTGACACTAAGCAAAAACGCCTCCCCATGACGGAAGATGTGTATGTGTGTGCGGTCATCTCATTTTTTTTTTAGGATAAATATATGGAATTTTGTTAACTAAGGATGTTTGACATCTGAAATGCGTAGAGGCACTCAACAGGAGATTTGGCATATGCTGTTCACATGAATTTTTAAAAATAGAAGAAGCTTGAAGTTTGTGAAGCTGAATTTTAGATTTTATTCATCATCCTCCCGCTGGCTCTAGGTGTTAGATAGTAGGTAACTTTAATTGACCGTATAAAGAAGTACTAAAAAATAAGAGACCTTGTGATACAAGGATAGGCTAGGTCCACCAGATTGGGAGATGGTCTTAGTTACTGATTGTCTGGTTGAAAGAGAAGGGTCCAATTGACTGGACTCCCCTCTATGACTGTTAGCAAGGGCTATATGATGACTTTGGCCATGAAGCAGGTAGTATAGGAAAAACTGCTACTGTATGTACTACTAATACACCACAGGGAATTGGGTCGGACTTTGATCTCTAATAAAGACTGGTTTATACGTTGCGATGTCCCAGCAACCCGACCAACAATCGGTATTGCTGGGACATCGCTATCTGATCGCTGGTGAGCTGTCACACAGGCAGACTCACCAGCGATCAGCCACTCGTGTAACGACCTCGACATCGTGGAAAAGAATATGAAATATTATTTTCCATGATATCGAGGTCCTGCTACGCTGGGGTAAGCGGGAGAACTCTGGTAACCAGGATACACATCGGGTTATTAAGTGCAGCACTCTGCTTAGTAACCCGATGTTTATCCTGGTTACCAGCGTTCTCCTGCTTAAGAACCCAATGTGTACCCTGGTTACCAGGGAACACATCGTGTTAGCTAGTCGCTGCCCCTGTCACACATGCGATGCATGAGTAACAGCGGCAGACCAGCAACTGAAAAACGGCCCTGGCCATTCCGCAACGATAAGCGATCATTGAGGTGATCGCTGATCGTTGCGGGATGTCACACGCAGCGACGTCGTTACAAGGTCGCTGCAGCGTCACAAGTTGCAGCGACATCATAGCAATGTCGTGGTAAACCAGCGGCACCAAGCGTGAAGAGCAAATCAAAAAATCTGATTAGGACTGACTTTTTACGACTTACTTTTCACTTACCCTAGGGGTCGTAATCCAACCACATTCATCTGCATTACACTGGGAGGTAGCCGAAGCTCACAGCATTCTTTGGCTGCGCCACCTGTGGCGTGTGTAGCCTGCTGTGTCCCCAGCCTTTTGGCCAAAGCTATATGTACTAGGCTTATCTCATTAGGATTTTCTCCTTCAGTTGATTATTTTGATAATTGTTTGCAATAGATTTTTTCAGAATAAGATAATTGTATTACTAATAAATCATTATCCAATTTTTTTTCCAGTGAACACAGTTTTTGAGAGAGACGTGGAGCCAACGTTGAACATTTGCGACCTCATGGAAATTGTTAAAAGCGCTTCAAATGTGGAGTTCCACCGTCCGAGTTATGAAACAGATGACATGGAAAACTTAAAGCAATCACTGGAGGAATTACTGGCCAATTACATAAATGGTCGCCAGCCAAGACAAGCCCAAGTTGGTTACAACATTAACTCTTTTGGGTTACGCTTTGGCAAACGCGGATCAGACTTAAATCTAAACTAAGTTTAGGATGTGTTTGATGGAGATCGGCAACTTTAATTCCTGGTAAAGTGCTGCATTAAGACTTTTGTTGGGGACTGGAGACAGGCAGAGCAGCTCTCAAGGAATGCAATTTGAACATGTACTAGTAATTTACACTGAATACCCTTTTAGTTATGTATCATCTACAATCAGAACATTCCACGAATAAGCGCATGTTATATGTAGAACTAATAATACTTTAAGGTGGAAGATGGCTTCCTTGAGCCTGATCATCAATCCTTAGAAATAAATTATTTATATAGAAAGTCAGTTATCATCTTCTCCATTTTTTATAACTGTGTGCTGATGACGGTTCGATTCCTGCGGTTTTCAGATCGTAATTAATAATTCAGATTAATTATTATTATTATTTTTATTAGCACCATTAATTCCATGGTGCTGTACATGAGAAGGGTTACATACAAAATTATAGATAAAGTTTACAGTAAATAAATTAACAATAACAGACTAGTACAGAGGGAGAGAGGACCCTGCCCTTGTGGCTTACATTCTATAGGACAATGGGGAGGAGACAGTAGGTCAGGGGTGCAGCAGATCCGGTGATGGTGAGATGGGAACTCCGGTGATGGTGAGGAGGCAGCACTGTGTGGGTAAGGTGGCAGTGGGGTCCTTGCAAGCTGTAAGTTTCCTGAAGAGATGGGTTTTCAGGTTCCATCTGAAGGATCCAAGCGAGGTGGATAATTGGATGTGTTGGGGCACAGAATTCCAGAGGACGGGGGATATTTGGGAGAAATCGTGGAGGTGATTTTGTGAGGAACAAATAAGTGTGGAGGAGGAGGAGGTCTTGGGAGGACCTGAGCATATGTGAGGGAAGAAGTGGGAGAATTAGTTTGGAGATTTAGAAGGCAATAGATTATAGGCTTTGTAAGTCAAGTGTTAGTTGTTTGAACTAGAGCTAGTGGGAGCTAGTGGAGGGATTGCAGAGGGGAGAAACAGGAGAGTAAATGAGGAGAGAGGTGGATTAGTCAGGAGAGAGTTTAGGACAGATTGGAGAGTGCAAGTAAGCTAGCAGGGAGACCACAGAGGAGGATGTTGCAGTAATCAAGACGGGAGATGATGAGGGCATGTACAAGTGTTTTAGTAGATTGAGGGCTGAGGAAAGGACGGATTCTGGAAATATTTTTGAGCTTGAGGAAACAGGAGGTAGCGAGAGTTTGGATGCATGCTTTGAAGGACAGGGCAGAGACAAGGGTTACTCCGAAGCAGCAGATTTCAGGTGTGGGAGAGAGTGTGATACCATTTACCATAATAGATAGATCAGGTAGGGAAGATACATGAGATGGAGGCAAGATAATGAGTTCAGATTTATCTACAGTACATTGAGTTTTAGGGATCGAGAAGTGAAAAAGGAGGATATGACTGATAGATACTCTGCGATTCTGGACAGCAGAGAGGTGACGTCTGGGCCATAGAGGTAGATCTGAGTGTCAACAGCGTACAGGTGGTACTGGAAGCCATGGAACTTTATGTATTGTCCTAGGCCACGGGTATAGATGGAGAAAAGTAGAGGTCCCAGGACAGAACCTTGTGGGACTCCAACAGAGAGAGGGCGGGATGAAGAATTTGTGTGGGAGTAGGAAATGCTAAATGTGCGGTACGAAAGCATGAGGAGATCGAGGATAGGGCAAGGTTTTTGATGCAAAGAGAAGAGAGGATCTGTTGTAGGAGGGAGTGGTCGGCTGTGTCAAAGGCAGAGGACAGGTCTAGAAGGAGGCAGGTGAGGAATTGTCTGTTAGCTTTGGCAGTAAGTCATTAGTAATTTTGGTCAAGGAAGTTTCGGTGGAATGGTGGGGCAGGAAGCCAGATTCGTGGTTGCCACAGAGAGAGTTAGATGAGAGGTAGGATGAAACTTGAACATGGACATACTGCTCAAGGAGTTTGGAAGCAAACGGGAACAGCAATATGGGGCGATAGCTGGGCATAACTCTCAGGTCGAGGTTTGGCTTTTTGGGAATGGGTGTGATGGGGGCATGTTTGAAAGCAGAGGGAAAGATACCTGAAGTTAGTGATAGGTTGAAGAGAAGGGTTAAGGCTGGGATGAGCGTGTTTGTGAGGTTGGGGAGGGGGTAGGAAGGGATGGGGTCAATTACACAAGTGGTGAGGTGTTATTTGGAGAGGAGATGAGTAAGCTCTCCTTCAGCGATGTTGGATAGGAAGGTTATGAGGGAAGGGAAAAGGTCTGGTATATGGAGTGGTTGGGGCGGTTAGAACAATAAAGGCTTGCCTTGTTTGGTTGATCCTATTTTTGAAGTATGTGGCAAAGTACTCAGCAGAGTTGAAGAAGGTCAGAGGGGGTAGTGGTGGATGGAGGAGAGAGTTAAATGTGCTGAATAGTTGTTTGGGGTTGCAGGATAAGGAAGATACAAGGTTTGTGAAGTAGGTCTGTTTAGCAGAGATGAGGGCTGATTTGAAGGCAAGTCTTGCTTGTTTGAATGCAGTGAAGTCATCTTGCAAGTGTATTTTTATGAAGTGCTGCTCCGCAACCCTGGACACTTGCCGAAATTTTTTGGTAAGGTTGCTGTGCCAGGGTTGCCTATTGATTTGTCGCGCTTTGCCATGCACAAGAGGAGTGCACGAGTCAATGGCTGATGTGAGGGTGGTAGTATAGAAAGCAGTGGCACTGTCCGTGTCGTGGAGTGAAGATATGGAAGACAGAGTGAAATAGAGTCAGAGAGTGTGTGAATGTCTAGATGTGCGAGGTTTCCGCAAAGTTGTGCTAGTGGCTAGATATTGGGGATGAGTGAGAAAAACAAGGATGAGAACGTGAGTAGATGGTGGTGAAATAGTGGGAAGGGGGAGGTTGTGAGATTAGATAGGGAACAGAGGCGGATGCAGATAAGGTCTAATGTATGTCCATCTGTCTGGGTGGCTGTGTAGACCATTGAGTGAGTCCAAAGAATGAAGTAAATAAGTAAAGGATTCCTTGATAAATTTTGTATGTTTGCCCACTTACAAATACATGAATAGTCTATAATTTTAAGAGTAGGTTAATTTTAACAGTAACGGTACCTTTACACGCCGCTACCGAAGGTAGCAACAGGTAGGCACCGCACGTGCACGCGTACGTTTTCAACGGTTCCTAACAGTACCGGATACCGCATTTACACGCCGCTACAAGGTGCTCCACAGAAGGTATTTGCGTTCCCCGGAAGTGCCAACGGGTGCCGCGAGTTACCTTGTGTGGAGCACCTTCCCTGATTTACAGGCCGCTACCACAAGGGAATCTGGGAGTACATAATGTGCGCCGTAACTACATAGGCGTGACAGAGTTGTATTATGCGACGCTCATACGGTGATTGGACAATGCAATAACATCATGATTGGCCAGCCAGCGCAGGAAGGCTGGCTAATACATGACGCTATAGCAATTGTGTATTGTGACTGGTCAGATCGTTAAATATGCCGCCCTGTGCAGGGACAGCCAATGGGTACACAGTAGCCCACACCAATGATAGCTGATGGGGCGTGGTATACATGACGCTCAAGCACGCCCCAGGGTACTCAAATACCGTACCTGTGCCCCGATTACACGCCGCTACCATAGGGTTTATACCTGCTTGTTTTTCAGCACGGCTGACAGACAGGTATCCAAAGAGACAAGACGGTGCTACCTGAATTACACGCCGCAACCTCGCGGTGTTTTGAAGGTAAAAGGTACAATTGTCTTCGACACCGGTGGTTTCTACCTCTCGGTAGTGGCGTGTAAATGTACCATAAGAGATAGAATATCAAAAATAAAATCCAGAAAATCACATTGTCTAAACAAGGCTGCTTTCAAATCAGGATTTTTTCATAATCACAGCAGATCTGGGAGATTTCGCCACATCTGCCACGTAATGGCTGACTTGTGGCACAAATCCGGCAAGCCCCATTCATTCTCTATGGCGCTTGTGGTCAGGTGCTGCAAGTGCGGTTTTGCCGCATCCAGCAAATCTGGCACTTGCGGTCGTGCCAAAAAACGCTGCTAGCCTCGTTTTTTTTCACGCGGCTGCAAGTGACGGATCCGGCAAAACCGCACTTGCAGCATCTGTCTGCAAACCCCATAGAGAATGAATGTAGCTTGCTGGATTTGTGCCGCAAGTCGGCTGTTACGCGGCAGATTATGAAAAAACACTGATGTGCAAAGTCCCTTACATAAATGTTTTTGCATTTTGCAGAAAGAAATAAGCATTTGATCCCCTACCAACCATTAAGGGTGTGTGCCCACATAGTGGTTTAGTGTCGGTTTTGCAGCGAAAACCGCCGGCGGTTTAGCATAGGTTTTATTTAAATTTATGTAAATCATTAGCAGCTTTAGGACTTACAAGTAACCTTATGTAATTTAGAAAACGCTGTGCACACATAGTGGGTTTATGTGAGCAGATCTGCCAGCGGTTGGGCGGTTTCCCAGTGGTTTAGCAGCATACAGCATGTCAATTCTTCTCAGCGGTTTTTGAGCGTTTCCATGGACAAAATCCTCCATAGAAAACCGCCGGAAAAACCGCTGGAAAAACCGACTGAAAACCGCTGTGCACACGCTGAAAAAACCGCTGGGAAACCGCTGGAAAACCGCTGGTGACTTCTGAGCTCAGGAGTCTAGGCTCCTTGAATTTTCCAGTGGTTTACTGACGATTTGAACGTCACTAAACCACTATGTGGGCACACACCCTAATGGTGGGTTTACACGCCGCGATATCGGCGTCCAACTCCAACCCAACTCCGACAAAAAGTCACGTGGGTCGCGAGTTGGACCCGATATCGTGTGCGCATTGTACGGTTTGAGCGTACAACGCGATGCTGGAACGATGCCAAAACGATATCGGAGTTGAATAGCAGAGCTATTCAACTCCCCGATATCGCATGGCCGTTGTACCAGCATCGCAGGGTGTAACAGCCCAACTCCGATGTGTACGCTCACGTCACCCATTCACTCCCATGTTAACTGGTCGTTCCTGGGTTGGTGGGCGTAGACATCGGAGGGACGTTGCATCCCGATATCGCGGCGTGTAAACTGGCGATGCGATGCAGGGAGAACCGTGCACTAAATGCGCGCTCCCGCGTCGTTGCCTCCGATATCGCCGCGATATCGGGACGTGTAACCCCACCATAAGAGTTCTGGGGCCTACATAGCAGTTACACGCTCCTAATCAACTCATTACCTGCATTAAAACAGCTGTCTTATATTGTCACCTGTATAAAAGACTCCTGTCCACACACTCAATTAATCAGTCAGACTCAAACCTCTACAACATGGGCAAGACCAAAGAGCTTTCTAAGGATGTCAGGGAAAAGATCCTAGACCTGCACAAGGCTGGAATGGGCTACAAAAAGATATATAATACGCTGGGTGAGGAGACAACTGTTGGTGCAACTGTAAGAAAATGGAAGAAATACAAAATGAGGTCAATCAACATCGGTCTGGAGCCCCATGCAAAATCTCACCTCGTGGGGTATCCAGGATAATGAGGAAGGTGAGAGTTAAAGGGAACCTGTCAGGTGGTTTATGCCCCTTCAGCTATCACTGTCTGTAGCTGCAGCTTCATAATACTATTCTAATCATCCCTGTCTGATCTCATAGTGTAATGGGAAAGGTGAAACAAAAGCATTTATACACTTACATTTCCTTATGTAATGAGGCAGTCAGTCCCCGGCTTGGAGGACGGGGACTGTTTGGCAGGTTAATAGTTAACATTTCAGCCTTGTGCTAGAACATATTGGGAGACCTGATGTGATGTCACAACCATGTGACTACAATAGGCGGAGCTAAGTTGTCATAGAACATAATACGTTTGCTGGCTTAGCTCCGCCCACTATGGTCACATGATCGTTACATCACACAGGTCCTTTAGCTATCCAAGTTAAAAGTAAGTTAACTATTATCCTTCCAGAGTCCCCCTACTCCAAGGTGGGGACTGAAATGTAAGTGTATAAATGTTTTTTTTCACCTTTCACATTACATTATGAGCTCAGACAGGGATGATTAGAATAATATTATAAAGCTGCAGCTACAGACAGTGATAGCTGGGGAGGCATAAACCACCTGACAGGTTCCCTTTAAGCCTAAAACTACACAGGGGAAATTTGTTAATGATCTCAAGGCATCTGGGACCACTATCACCAAGAAAACCATTGGTAACACATTATGCTGTAATTGATTAAAATCCTGCAGTGCCAGCAAAGTCCCACTGCTCAAGAAGATACATGTGCAGGCCCGTTTGAAGTTTGCCAATGAACACCTTGGTGATTCTGAGACTGATTGGGAGAAGGTGCTGTTGTCAGATGAGACACAAATTAAGCTCTTTGGCATTAACTCAACTTGCTGTGTTTGGAGGAAGAGAAATGCTGTATAAGACCCAAAGAACACATCCCCACAGTCAAGCATGGTTGTGGAAATATTATGTATTTGGTGGGGGGTTTCACCCCTGTGAGTCCAGTCACCACAGAGATACTGCATCCCTGTTACCACTCACAGGTAAGGAGAGTACAGACTGGTGCCAGGACACCCAGACCACACTAGGAACGATTGTAGTGGGGTTGGGTGGTGAAGGGAGTTAGTTGGAGGGAGCCCTTTGGGAGGAGTGAGGTCAGAAAGAACACACGTAGATGACGTGGGACACCTGACAGAGGGCATAAAACGAGCAAGAAACATCTAGAACGTAGGACATTAAGAAGAAAAACAGCTAACAGAGAGAGTGACAGCTGACGAGAGGTGGTAGAACAGCTGAGAAGATACCGTTGAACACCAAGGTCGAGTTGGAGGGCAGCTAGAGAGTATATGCCTGAGAAGTTTCCAGAGGACTGGAGCAAGTGGGAGCTCGTCCTAAGGCCGAACCCTAGAACAGAACATCATCCAAGTGGCTTCGGGAGAAAGAGGGGGTCCCAGAGGCACGGGAAGTGAGCAATCCACCTGTGGAACTCGCATCCATTGTCAAGCGCAGGCAAGTGGAGGGACTAGGCTGCAAGGAACACCAGGAACCCAAAAGACTAGTGGAGAAGACGAGGCTCAGCTATCAACCCTGAGGCTGTGCCACTTTCAAGGTGACAAGGTCGACAACTGCACACATCTGCTGAAAAGGTGGCAATCATAGGGCTAAGGGGAGACACTGCAGGGGAATCCATAGGAAAAGCCCACTGTCACAGGCTCGGTGCTCTGTGTGGCGAGGCACAAGGCAGGAAAGGTGAAGCAAGCGCTGTGTAAGACGACCTGGAAAGGCCAGAGAAGGGGTGCCAGTTATGTACCATTCTACTACCTGTAAATAGCTGGATCCCTGCCTCCGAGAGCCCAGTTCTCAGTGGTCTGCTGCACAAAGACTGTGAGTAAAAGAACTGAAGACTGCAGCCCACTGTGTCTGTGAATTTTCTTGCACGTCAAAAGCACCAGAAACATTACTACCAACTCACTCAGGTACCTTCAGCTACCCTGGGGGTCAGCCCTAAGAGGGCTTAAGCACATTGCTGTCTTCCAACAATCAGCCCTAGGAAGACTGTCGAGCAGCGGCGGCCAGCTACAGCCACAACCTGCGGGTGGCGTCATGTATAGATTAACAAGTATCCCCAAATCCAGTCATCCCTGTCCAAAATGAACCCTCCACACCATGTCCCTAACCCTAAGAGAGTGAACCACCCACACTGAACTTTTAATGACACCGCCAGGGTCTCGGTCCCTGTGATCCTCGTGAAGATGAAGCCTCAAGAAAGTCTGGTTCCGAGTATCCTAAGGCACTGGAGGGGCATGCCAGGTGTTTTTCTGCTAAGGTCACAGGACTACTTCACTACATCAATGAAACAATGGATGGAGACATGTACCGTAAAATCCTGAGTAAAAACATCCTTCCCTTTGCCAAGACATTAAAAATGGATCTTCCAGCACGACAATGACCCAAAACATACAACCAAGGCAACAAAGGAGTGGCTCAAGTAGTAGCACACTACAGTCATGGAATGGACCAGCCAGTCTCCAGACCTTAATCCCATAGAAAACTTATGGAAGGAGCTGAATCTCTGAGTTTCCAAGTGACAGCCTCAAAATCTTAATGATTTAGAGATGATCTGCAAGGAGTAGGGGACCAAAATTCCTCCTGACATGAGTGCAAACCTCATCATCAACTATAAGAAACGTCTGACTGCTGTGCTTGCCAACAAGGTTTTTGCCACCAAAATCAAGTATTAAGTCTTGTTTACCAGAGGGATCAAATACTTATTTCCCTTTGCAAAATGCAAATACATTTAAATAATTTAGACAATGTGATATTCTGGGTTTTATTTTTAATATTCTATGTCTCACTGTTAAAATGAACCTACCCTTAAAATTATAGAGTGTTCATGTCTTTGTCAGTGGGTCAACTTACAAAATCAGAAATGGATCAAATAATTATTTCCTTCACTGTAAATGACAGGAGTTTGGAGACTGCTGAATGGCGGGTGTCAATAGGGATATGGATCACGTGGAGCTTGTTGCAGACTGAGCAGGTATTGCAAAGTGCTCCAGAGAGAGGGAGCGGGGGTTAGGGGCACAAGTGTTACGTGTGAGGGATTGCTGTTGTTTATGTTAGTTTGAGAAAGACAGGGGTGAGGATTAGTGGGAAATATGAGGTTCGGGGAGCCAGGATTGGGAGACATGTCACCAGCAGTGAGAAGAAGCTGAGAAAGAGAGAGCAGCTTTGAGGAGGAGAGTGCCCGGCTTGTTTCATATTTTAGTAGGAGAGGTCTGAGGTTAAGGAGCAGGTCTGCAGATGAGGTAAGGTGGTGGGGTAAGAGGGAGGGGGAGATAGTAATTTGGTTAGAGGGTGCTTGGGGTTGGAGATTGCAAAGGAGAGTGAGGTTTAGTAGAGCAAAAATTGTAAAGACAAATGTGAACATGTTGAAAGAACAGAGTGAGAAACGAAAGGCAAAAGTATTTAGTAGACAGTGTTTACTCTTACCTTCTGCCCAATTTTTGTACTAGGGCTTGAATTAAAACAAACAAATTGGGACAAATCTGTGGCACCCCACTGCACGGTTCAGTTGCCTCAGGAACACCTGGAGCAGGGAAGGATTTCCACATCACGTAAACTTACACACAATGCCTTCCACCCCAGTCCTGAAGAGGGAGCTCTACTTGCAAACTTCAGGCAAGGTCTCCTATGAATTCAGGCCCGGGGTGGAGTTAGGCAGTTAAGTACGGAGCAGTCCCAAGGAAGACACCTCATGAACGGAGCCATACTAGGCCTGTGCCAGAGGGGAAGCCTAGCCAGTGTGAGGGACCCAAGCGTGAGGGTCGGAGGCGAGTTAGCCAGGGAAAGCGGAGCCGAGGCGGTTTGCCCCAGAAGAGCTGTGTCAACAGCCCTGACACCAGAGTCCAAGACTGCACAGGTCCAGTCAGCTCAGCACTAAAGACTGGAGACCAGGGAGGCTTCAAGTCTCCTCGTGCAGCACTTGGGGCACAGCCACCTAGCAGAGCCCGGGACTGCAGTGGATACACAGGTGCCCACAGCAGAGCTCTCACAGCCTGCCATACAAGTGAAAACACAAGCGAGGGTCAGGGCCTAGCTTCAGACAGCCCAGGACTATAGGACTATAGCACATACACAACGCAAAAGGGAGGCCTCATAATTCATCGGATGTGGAGATCTTGAATTGCTTCCAGACCACCCGGACTGTACCTTGGACTTAACCTTGAACATCAACATCAGTAAAGGTACGAAAACAACAACCCTGTGTGTGTGACTGTTATTGCGGCCCATGATCCTACTCACTCCATAGACTGTTCCACAACTCCCATCATCCACTACTGCCCCGGGGATCTCGCTTTGCCTACGGGGAGTGAAACCAGCTTGCTGATTCACCATCACCCCGGTAGTCTGTCCCGCAGCGACGATAACTTTACTGGAGCCGTAGGTGGTGTCACGAGACACTAATTCTACTATTTTGATTGACTATTCCCTTTTTCAGCTACCACCAGGGCCACGGGACCGAGCCACAGGCCCCGTGACACCCCCAGTAACGCTTGGAACTGGGTACCTCAAGGCCCTGGGGTGGGTCAGCTTGTGGCATCACAAACAGGATCTTGTGCCCAGTAAAACCAAGCACTGTGTGCTGTTTATTCACTGTATTGAACTGTTAAATTGGGCCGCCATTACTGCGCCACACGGAGAGCGGGAAGAAGAGGGGCGTAACTGCTGAAAGGGCGCAAAGATAGACCCCGAGCTCTGACCAAAACCGATAAAGAGCAGTGACCCGATCCGGAAATACCTGAAATGCTCAACTCCCCGTATGAGGAGCCGCTGATTGCCTTTTCTTTTTAGAGAGACTGGCAAACGTTAACTGGGGGGGAGTGAGGATGGATGTGCAAGGGAACGCTCATGTCGGAGCAGACGCAGCACTGGGAGCTGTGGCACCGATCGCGCCGCTCTCCCTGCCATATGTCCCGGGAGTGGCGTGGATACCGCAATATGATGGCAAACCCGATACTCTGGCTGGGTTTAGGAAAAAGATATGCATTGGACATGTATGCAATGACTAGCAAGCAAAGAGCGTTTTTTGTGCTAGGACAGTTAACAGGTGCAGCACTGTGTGAAGCCAAATCTGGTCAGACGCAGATAAAGACTCAGAAATCCAAATATTTAATAACATAAGACTTATTTTTGAAACCCGCACTGAAGCTAAGTTGATAATGAGGTTTTACCATTGCAGACAGAGGCCACAGGACAGTATAAGGGACTACGCCTTTAACCTCCAGGAGGCGCTGTGGGCCTTAAAATCAGTCATACACTGCACAAATGTGGCCTTTATGAAGAGTGGCAAGAAGAAAGTCATTTCTCAAAGATATCCATAAAAAGTCTCCTTTGAAGTTTGCCACAAGCCACCTGGGAGACACCAAACATGTGGAATAAGTTGCTCTGCTCAGATGAAACCAAAATCAAACTTTTTGGCCACAATGCAAAACGATATGTTTGGTGTAAAAGCAACAGCTCATCACCCTCAAAACACCATCCCCACTGTCAAACATGGTGGTGGCAGCATCATGGTTTGGGCCTGCTTTTCTTCAGCAGGAACAGGGAAGATGGTTAAAATTGATGGGAAGATGGACAGAGCCAAATACAGGACCATTCTGGAAGAAAACATGTTGGAGTCTGCAAAAGACCTGAGACTGGGACGGAGATTTATCTTCCAACAAGACAATGATCCCAAACATAAAGCAAAATCTACAATGGAATGGTTCAAAAATAAACCTATCCAGGTGTTAGAATGGCGAAGTCACATCCAGACCTGAATCCAATGGAGAATCTGTGGAAAGAGCTGAAAACTGCTGTTCACAAACGCTCTCATCCAACCTCACTGAGCTTCAGCTGTTCTGCAAGGAAGAATGGGCAAGAATCTCAGTCTCTCGATGTGCAAAACTGATAGACACATACCCCAAGAGACTTGCAGCTGTAATCGCAGCAAAAGGTGGCGCTACAAAGTATTAACTCAAGGGGCCGAATAATATTGCACGCCCCACTTTTCAGTTTTTTATTTGTTAAAAAAGTTTAAAATATCCAATAAAT
This sequence comes from Allobates femoralis, assembly GCA_033576535.1. NCBI lineage: Eukaryota > Metazoa > Chordata > Amphibia > Anura > Aromobatidae > Allobates > Allobates femoralis. Next base: position 87,266,096 of record JARQOC010000009.1, read on the forward strand.
TTCGTTCCACTTCACGATTGTGTCCAACTTGTTGTTGATTCTTCACAAAAAAATTAGAATTTATATCTTTATGTTTGAAGCCTGAAATGTGGCAAAAGGTTGAAAAGTTCAAGGGGCCGAATACTTTCACAAGGCACTGTAGATTTACAAATATGTTCCTCTCTGCATCTATATTGTTGTTTCACTGAGGAAAAAGTCCCTTTGACTTAGAAATGTGTTGGGTATAAATTGGAACCTACTTTTATTCATCTGATCCCTGTGAATTCTTCACCCGCATTTCTCCATACAAACTTGGAATTGTGAATTATAGATCAGTGGTCATTAAACAGTTTCTAAACTTTTATTTTGTTATGCTTTTCTCCAGTACATAAAGTTTTGAAACTTTGCAAGTTAATTTATTTGGAGATTTATCTCATTCCTGTAAAAAAAAAAAATGACATGCAAATGGCTTTAAACCTGGTTTTCCACAGTCTATTCTCCTGCCTTCAGCTGCATTGATATCAGAATGTAGTCATGTGGAGTACAGATGATGGCAGTGATGGGTCAGCTCAGTTCCTGTGTCACTAACTCTGGGGAGTACAGCTAATGGCAGTGATGGGTCAGCTCAGTTCCTGTGTCACTAACTCTGGGGAGTACAGATGATGGCAGTGATGGGTCAGCTCAGCTCCTGTGTCACTAACTCTGGGGAGTACAGATGATGGCAGTGATGGGTCAGCTCAGCTCCTGGGTCACTAACTCTGGGGAGTACAGATGATGGCAGAGATGGGTCAGCTCAGCACCTGTGTCACTATGGGAAGTACAGCTGATGGCAGTGATGGGTCAGCTCAGCACCTGGGTCTCTACCTCTGGGGTGTAGAGATGATGGCAAAGATGGGTCAGCTCAGCACCTGTGTCATTAATTCTGGGGAGTACAGATGATGGCAATGTTGGGTCAGCACAGCACCTGTGTCACTAACTGGGGAGTACAGATGATGGCAGTTATAGATCAGCTCAGCACAGGTGTCACTAACTGGGGAATACAGATGATGGCAGCTCACCACCCATGTCATTAACTCTGAGGAGTACAGGTGATGGCAAAGATGGGTCAGCACAGCACCTGTGTCACTAACTCTGGAGAGTACAGATGATGGCAGTGTTGGGTCAGCTCAGCACCTGTGTCATTAATTCTGGGGAGCACAAATGATGGCAATGTTGGGTCAGCTCAGCACCGGTGTCACTAACTGGAGAGTACAGAAGATGGCAGTTATGGGTCAGCTCAGCAACAGTGTCACTAACTCTGGAGAGTACAGATGATGGCAGTGATGGGTGAGCTCAGCTCCTGTGTCATTAATTCTGGGGAGCACAAATGATGGCAATGTTGGGTCAGCTCAGCACCGGTGTCACTAACTGGAGAGTACAGAAGATGGCAGTTATGGGTCAGCTCAGCAACAGTGTCACTAATTCTGGGGAGTACAGATGATGAAGGTGATGGGTTAGCTGAGCACCTGTGTCACTAATTTTTGGGACTACAGATGATGAAGGTGATGGGTCAGCTGAGCACCTGTGTCACTAACTCTGTGGAGTACAGATGATGGCAGTGATGGGTCAGCACTTGTTTCCTCCTCTGAACCTTTGGCTTATCAGAACAATCTCCTGCAGCAGCTTCTCACTGACAAAGGAGCTGGGCTGACCCATTACTGCCATCATTTGTACTCCAAATTAGTACATTCTGATATCAATGCAGCTGAAAGCAGGGAAATAGACTAATAAAGGGATTTGAAAAGTTTCAAAACTTTCAATTATGGAATATTTTATAAAGAAAAAAGTAAAAGAAATCTACTTAAACTACTCAAGTTGTGTTGGTTAGCAGTCCCTTCCAACAAAGGAGATCTATGGTGAGATCAGTGGGGACTCTTTGGTTGCATGGGGAACCTAAGACTTCAATGCTGAAGCAAAATTCTAGTATATATGTATGTAATATATGATCATGGACATGCTTTATCTAAAAGTCTTAAACTATAACAAATTGTGGGGTATTGGTTTGTCTTTTGGTCCAAAACACGTAAGCTTGTGAGCCCTACACGGCTCCCCACGGATCACAAGTCCTATCCACTAAATTCTTATCTCAAGTGAGCAAAGGACAAAATAGAAAATAAATTCTTACCACAGCAGATTCTGGTCAGACGACCATTACACTCAGTGCTGTATGCAGCTTTACCCAGGTTTTAACTGAAGGCATTATGAATGCAAGACACCAGCCCCAATCACTAGCAACCTCCTTTCACACAGAGGGAGTGACCACTGGTTGTCCTGCACACACAATGGGCTCCATATAGGGCGCAGTTCACACAGGCCTGCACAGTGTATGCCCAGCCTCTTACATTAGCCCCCATTTCAGTAGGCGGGCTGTTGTGGCATTCAACACCGCTACCTGCGCCGGAACAAACGCACCCATACGGCCCAGCTATACACAGCAACAAATGAGTGCAAGAGTGACGTCACCGCTTAATGCTCACAGCCTCACTGACTCATCACACAGCAGGGGAGCGCATTTCCGCCCCCTACTGTGTGATGTAGCAGAGCTGAATGAGTTCAATAAGAAGAAGGAAGACAGAAGACAGAAGAGAGAAGAGAGAAGACCTGGATCTTTGGAGGGATATGTGGTGGTAATAAAGATGGTGTCCCTAATGCTGTCTGTGTCTTTATTTTTAATAAAGAATTTTTCTCTGTGTGGTGTTTTTTTTAACCCTTTATTGGAGATTCTTAGTGGCCGGGTCAAACTTGGCCTGACATTAAGAATCTCGGGCTTAATACCAGCTTGTATAACAAAGCTGGTATTAACCCCTTTATTACCCAGTGTGCCACCGCCACCAGGGCCGCTGAAAGAGCCCGGTAAGGCGCCTGGAAATGGCGCTTATTATTAATGCGCCATTTTCAGGGGCGGCTGTGGACTGCTATTCTTTAGCGTGGGGGGGCCCTATAACAATGGGCCCTCACCCCGCTGAGAATACCAGCCCTCAGCTGCTTAGTTTTACCTTGGCTGGCATGGAAAATAGGGCGGAGCCCATGCATTTTTTTTTTGCCAGCCAAGGGGAAATTAAGCAGCTGAGGGTGGCAGCTCGCAGTTTGCCTGCTTTCATCGGACCAGACTTAAAAATGCTGCGAAGCCCCACGCAGGTTTTTTTTTAAATAATTATTTATTTTACACCCTACAACGCCAGGTTGGTTGCCATACACTAATGTGTATGGCAACCAAGCAGAATCACTGTCCAGACTGAGAAAATCCAGTCTGATTACAACAGCCAATCACAGAGGCTCCAACAGAGTGTGAGCTCCTGTGATTGGCTGTTAGTTTGACAGTGCAGTGTAATGAGCTTAATAGGCGGCCCCGGAAGTAACAGCGGGAGCTGTTATAACAATTATACAGGACTCAGATTCGCAGACTCGCTCAGACTCGCTCAGACTCGCTGCTGACAGCGGGTATCTGTGAAGTGGTGCGATTGTTTAAACGATTTGGGGAGATTCAAGCTACATAGCGATGTGATATAGCGAGTCTAGCGAGTGAGAAAAAGTAAACTCTGACAAAACTAGGATTGCCATTGACTTGCATTGGACTCGTTATTGTGCGAGTAATCGCTGGGAAACTCGCCGAGTACCGAGTCCTGCGAGTCCCTTACTACTCGCCGAGTAACGAGTCCTAGCGAGTAGACTCGCCCATCCCTAGTCTGCAACAATGCTGAAATATGTCCAATTCATGTGAAAAATTTGAATCTTTACAGGAACCTGTCACATGAAAATAATATTTAGGGTTAAAGGAATATGTCAGCAGGTTTTTGCTACATAAACTGAGGAAAGCAAGCTTCAAGGGTTAAAAACCAAACAATTGTGTCTCTCTTAACAGAGTCTGTGCAATTGTTTACTTGAACTTACAGCTTTATTATACTTTGATTAATATTGCAGGACAAGAAAGTCACACGCATGGCAGTCCAACACGCCCCATACTGTGATTGCTAAATCTTTATAGAGAGCCTGGTGTGGGTGGGGGCAGCTCTCCCAGCTCTGCTGTGTTCCTGAAACTAAATTCTTTGATTGTGTCAGAATAGCTGCAGCCAGTAATCTATGTGATATATCATTAGATTCATAGTTTCTTTGCCTACATTATGTTGCAGTCAGATTCTCTTTAATCTGCAGGTAAGTAACAATAAAATGTTGTCTCGCCGTATTACTGAAAGTATGGCTCTGAGAGGTAATGAACTTATATCTTCCTGGGATATAATAGCCTCAGTCATGAGGTCAGTCATTCTATACCACAAGAGCTACGTAATCACTCCCCGACACATGCACTGCAGAAAAAGCTGTAAATCAAAGTGCTGTGTAGTTACTACAGAGCTCTCACATTGACCATATCCTATCCATACCCATATGATTGAAAAACAGCAGCTGCAGGGAGGACATAGGTTCATATCTTCCCAGTAGCTGTACTTTCAGAAAGGCAGCCAGATAGTATTTTAAGATTACCCAAGCAAGCCCCTGTACATGGGAGAATCGGGCAAGATAATGATTGGCTGAAATATCATTTGGCCATCAGATGTCTAAAGTGTATGAGGGACCGCAGACATATGACATCATCTCATATAAAAGACTAGTATACAGCTTATTTGGACTTATGCATATCAAAGGAAGCCTTGTTTGTAGGCTAAATGCTTGTTTTTTTAATCTACTAGTGATATTCTCCGGACCCGACATCCACTCCCTCCTGTCAAAAATTCCCAAATACCTGTCTGCCATCTCATCTTTCTTTTCTGCTCGCTTCCTCAAATTGAACATGGACAAAACAGAGTTCATTGTCTTCCCCCCCAGCCGCCCTCCCCTCTACCAGACCTGTCTATCCTAGTCAATGACTGCTCCCTCTCCCCAGTCCCCCATGCAAAGTGCCTCGGGGTCACCCTAGACTCCTCCCTCTCCTTCAAGCCCCACATACAAGCCCTCGCCACCTCCTGCCGACTCCAGCTCAAGAACATTTCACGTATCCGCCCGTTTCTTGGTCATGACACTGCCAAAACCCTCGTCCATGCCCTCATCATCTCCCGCCTTGACTACTGCAACCTATTGCTCACCGGCCTCCCTGCCTCCTCCCTTGCCCCCCTCCGGTCTATCCTAAACTCAGCTGCCCGTCTAATCCACCTGCCTCCTCACTACTCCCCTATTTCCCCTCTCCACATGGCACTCCACTGGCTCCCCACCTCCCTAAGACCCCGCTTTAAAATCCTAACCCTGACTTACAAAGCCATCCACAACCTGTCCCCCCCTACATCTCCGACATGATCTCCCAATACCAACCCGCACGCAACCTACGCTCCTCACAAGAACTCCTCCTCTCCTCCCCCCATATCTCATCCTCCCACAACCGCTTACAAGCCTTCTCCCGCGCCTCCCCTAAACTCTGGAACTCTCTCCCCCAGCACATCAGACACTCGCCTACCCTTAGGAGCTTCAAAAAGAACCTGAAAACTCATCTATTCCAGCAAGCCTACAACCTATGATGAGTTCCAGCGCCGCTCCACCACACGCTTGCCGCTTCCCCTCCCATCGTGTCCTCTCCCACCCCTGTAGACTGTGAGCCCTCGTGGACAGGGTCCTCTCCCATCGTGTATCAGCAAGCCTTGACTGTTCATATGTACTGTACCTGTTCTTGTCACCCCGATTTCTTATGTAAAGCGCCATGGAACCAATGGCGCTATATAAATAAATAATAATAATAATAATATTAAATAAAAAATAATTTTACTTACGAACGCTCGCCTTATCCCAATTAATAATGGAGATCATTTACCACCGGTGACTTCTTCTCATTTGATGTAATATGGAAGTGCTATCGAAAACCCAACTGTACATGGCTTATATTTTAGGTTTTGATCATCATAAAACTTAGAATGAAATGTAACAACACAACATATAAATCTATGAAACATTAAAATATGAAAATGCCATTTCTGGAAATCTTCTTTCATTTCATATATTGATGTATCATTGCCTACTGAAAGTAATCATTCTACTTAGAACCTGAAGTCGTCTTACGATGTGCATTTGCTATTTTATTTCACCTTACGACAATCCGATGCATTTGACAGAGGCGTACCCATTGTCGCCATGTATGTCTTGGTTTTAATGGTCTTGTATTAAACTTTACAAAGTCTAAAATCATTGTAAATTTCTCTTTATTTTTATTTTTTTCGGATCTGAAATTTGGACTGAAATCGAAATATTGTAACAATGATATGTGTATGAACATTAAGAGTCCGGGAGCGTTGTTTGTCATCAGGTCTGTGTGGACTCCTCGGACACGAGCAAAGGCAAATGGTCCAGGGCTCCGATCTCTGCAAACAAGAAAAGATGTAGAAATTGTGGTCATTGGATAATAGACGAGGAGCAATGAAAAACAACTTGTGTATGGAAACCAGATGCATCACCTGATGACATTCTTCTTCTTACCTTTGAGATGTAGATATGTAAGAAACTCAAGGACAGTCTGAACCGTGCTATCATCCAATGAATGCTGCTGGGAGCCTGTATAGAGATATGCCACATACAAAATATTATACAAAGACTGCGCACACAACAGATATACACAACATAAAGTAACAAGAACAAGGAGCGTAGCTAGAAAAAGATAGAGATAGATAGATAGATCATAGATAAATATGGCTAGACAGATAAGTAGAAAATACAGGCAGCATTCCAAAAATGTACACAAAATAATTGGGATTTTATTAGCCCAGTGTGGCAACGTTTCAATGGTGACACACCTTAGTCAAGCTATATGGATAGATAGATAGATAGATAGATAGATAGATAGATAGATAGATAGATAGATAACTAGAAAAAGAGTTTATGCATGCAAGTATGTGTGTGAGTGAACACACCTCTCCTCATGTGAATGTAACAGGTAGCATATAATGTGATTCCTTCCTGATCACATGACTGTGATGTAAGCAAGGCCCTTCACCCTTCCTGTGAACCACATGGCAATGTCTGTGGGTGGAGCGAGTTAGAGCTCCTGGAAGTCCAGGTGGTAATTGAGGCCCGGTGGATCTGTACTCACAACAGGTACTGACACAGGACCTGGTGAGTGATCTCTGTGTGCCACCTCCCAGATGGCAAGACTGGCAGGAGCCAATCTGAATCCTATGTTGCAAGAGCAGATAAACCCTGAGTGCGACTTTGTGTGCTGACTGAGTTCAGTAACTGAACAGTGCAGTATATCCACAGCTGAAATGGACTGGAAGCCATAAACATTTCCTTAAAGGTACCTTTACACGCCGCCACTGGGTGGTAGCAACTGCCTGGCATTGGGGATTTTTGTGTCTGTTGCCATGAAATTGCTATGAAATGGCGGCGTGTAAATTGGGAAGTTGATCGCGATACCCACTGTTGATTCGGATTTCTGTTTCTGAGCCGTGCTCAAAAATCCAAGGCAACACAAAGGCACAATTGCCATGGTAGTGGCGTCTAAACGGGGCACAGGGATGGAATTTCCGTCGCCTAGTGAATTCCCAGGGGCGTGAGACAGCCTCATGGATACAGCGCCCCATCAGCGATGATTGGTGGGGGCTACTGTGTAACCATTGTCTGTCCCTTCACAGGGCGCCATATTTAAAGAGCTGTCCATTCACACTACACAATTGCAATGGCGTCATGTAACAGCCAGCCTTCCTGTGCAGGCTGGCCAATCATGACGCTATTGCGTTGTCCAATCAGCGTATTAGCGTCACAGAATACACAACTCTGTCACGCCTATGTACTTGCGGCGCGAAAGATGTACGCCCATATTCCTTTGTGGATAGCGGCGTGTGAAGCAGTGAAGGTATTCAACAGGAAGTTATCCGCAGGTTCTGTAGGAACTTCCAGGGAACAAAGATACCTTCAGTTGACAACGCAATGGCGGCGTGTACATGCGGCATCGGCGATCGGTATCAACCGCCAAAAACATGCGCGTGCACGTGCGGTTGATACCTGTTGCTAGGCACAGTGGCGGTGTGTAAAGGTACCTTAAATGTTTGTGGCATACCCAATGAAGATAATGGACTGTTGTTTCTCTTATAAGTGCGAAAGGTTGGCGTATGGTTTAGTTTGCACCAAGTGGTTTATGACTGATAGTAAACCAGATGGACTGCTGTGTTTGCTGAATATTGCACAGTAAGCAAGTGTCCCCCAGACAGGAAGCACTACCTCACAATAGATAGATGTTGATAGATAAAGGAAATGGATAGATTAGATAGATGAAGGATAGACAAGTATGAATTACCAACATCTCTGGATGTTAAACAGTAGGATCATAAATCTCTTATTTTCCAGGATTCCTTTAGTGGCTTTTGATTACCTGGTCTGGTTCAATGTCATCATTGCGCAGTGATGAAAGGTAAGCTAAAAGATTTGTGAGCCTACCAGATACCACTATGATAGCAGGATCTATTGTTTTATTTTGACTCCATTTTAATTGTCTGTACTATATTTCTCTCTCCCAGTGAAATGGAGAACACTATTAATTGTAGATAAGAACAACACATGATTTCTTTGCCTAAAATTGAAACTAAGAAAGTTAGGAATGTGAAACTTAAGAAGTTTAAATCACACGCAGACTTACGAGCTGGGTGCAAAGGATACTAACATGTGACCAATAGGATATACGTATGTTAATGCCAGCACTATGTAAGAGATAAGCTGAGCCAACTAGGATGCTACAATGTATGTCCAAGAAATGTCCTATGTGATTGAGAGATGATGATGAGACTTCTTTCTGAGACAAAGAGAGAGCTGCTTTAATATATGATTGTGTCAGCATAGTTTTCTCCTTATACGTATGTACATAATCTCTGTGATTTAATCAGGAGCAGACACAAAGTCTTATACATATCTCGTTGAGTGGCAGGAACACCACCAACCTAGCCATTGAACTGGAGTACCGCTAATCAATCACCTATCTTTAATAGATAGATTAATTTGCATGCTTTTGACTGTTGAGGTTTTTGGCTGCGTATTGGGCACCCAACTAGAGTAACATATAACCAAACCCTAATACCGAATGATCTAAAAAAGCTGTGCGCCTGTCTGTTAATCCAGACTCTGATGGCTACTACTCTATTACTAACTATAACACACACTGTATATATCACTGTTGCTGCTCATCTGCACCACACAACTGTTACCGAATATATCTCTTCCAGACTTGAACAGTTCATCTGCTATTTCCCTTTTTCCGGTCATTCCTCCTTTGTCATTCAATGTTCGATGGGCATCTGACCACACAAAAGACAATCAGTAATTAGACAGGGTTGTCTAGTAGAAGACAACCTTTTAAATGTATTGACTTTTTTAGTTATTAAATCTCAAGTGTTTCATTTGCATTCTCCTTTTTTTCAGAGCGTAATTCCTGTGTTCTTTTACAGTAAAGCTAAACTATCATAACACATGGAAGAATAACACTTACGGGGCCCAAGCAGGTAACCAGCGCTGTTCAGGGTCCAGCCTCTCTTATCTTTTGGCTAAAACACATTGATTAAACAAATAAAAGACAAAATAAGAAAAAGATGAAAAAAATATGTTAAACATAGGAAAAATGAGATACATGGTTATTCAATATGTTTTATAATATTTAAAGAGACCTCTCAGTTCTCCTGACTTCACCAATTCAGTAGATTCTCGTGAAATGACTATGTTGGAAAATAAAATACTCTACATTGTGATGTTTCTTTATTATTCCCTATGGAAATGTTAGAACAGATTGACAACTGGGCGTTACCATTTTTTTTGCCAATAGGGGTGTGATCTTCACAGATTGAAAATATCAGCACTGATTGGACAGGGTAGACTGTGTTGAGACATGCCCCACCCAGTTGTAGACCTTTGCGTAAATTTCGGGTCTAACCAAAGGAGACTTGTAAGACAAGAAGCTCCAGAATCCTCAAGAGAGCCGATACGTCTTGTTCAACTTACAAGACATGGTCATTGACACGAGATACTTTATCTAGATTTCTCACAGTGTTCTACAAAAATCTCAAGTCTACAGAGACTATGGCATCCTCATCTACAATATGTCAAACGTTTCAGTAGACTGAATTTCTTGCTCTCTAATCCTGATGGGTTACACCAAAAGTAGTAGTGCTATGGTGTATTGTTATTCCCTATCTATCCTACCTTTAAATTGGAGAATACCAACACTAGTGATGGCTCTAATGCTGCCAAAAATTCCAGCATATAGTAGTGACCATTACGAGTAATCCCTGGGCCTTTGGTATCTTAATTTGGCTACCATTGAAAAATTGACATACTTAAAAGGGTCATCCACTACTAGACAACTTCTTATTTGGGAGCTCAAGGAGGTGGAAAAAATTGATACACACAGAAGACATGATAAATGTAAAATTGGTTGGGATCTAGGAAAATAGGGGTTTTAAAGGTCCTGTGTCAATGGAATAATAGGATTACAGAATGGTGGAGTAGGAAGGGGCCTCCTAGGTTGTCCACCCGCTGCTCAATGCAGGATTTACTAAGTCATCCCAGACAGATGTCTGTCCAGCCTCTGTGTGAAGAATGCCATTGAAGGAGAACTCCCTACCTCTTACGGCCGCCTGTTCCACTCGCTGTTCACCCTCACTGTCAAAAAGTTATTTCTATTATCTAATATGTTTCTCCTCTCATTAAATTTCATCCCATTGCTTGTAATCTTTACTTTGTGCAAATTGAGAATAAGGTTTTTTGGAGTCGTAGCACACACTCCAATGAATCTATGAAAGAATATTGTATACTTGTGGCCACGGCTCACATCATCAGGAACTGGAGAGGTGGCCACACATTCACACTACAACTGACTTTTCATGGGAATTAAATTGGACCCCTGTTTAATTGACAATCCCTTTAAGTTATTGAGTTGTGAAAACTCAACCATGCTTCTATATTCAATTCCAACCGCACAGGGATGGATTAGAGAATAGAGACCTTCATTCTTGTGAACAGTAATGGTGGGTTTACACGTCCCGATATCGGGGCGATATCGTAGCCAACTGCACGGGAGCGTGCATTTTTTGTGCGCTTTTCCCGATATTGCATCGGCGGGTTACACGCTGCGATATCGGGAAAAAACGTCACTACGATGTGTACGCCCCCCAACCCAGTAACGACCATTTAACATGGGAGTTAATGGGTGAGTTGCGAGTACACATCGTAGTTGGATGTTTACACGCAACGATGCTGCTACAACGGCCATCCGATATCGGGCAGTTGAATAGCACGCTCATTCAACCCCGATATCGTTTTGGCATCGTTCCAGCATCGCGTTCTACATTCAAACCGTACAACGCGCAAACGATATCGGCTTCAACTCCCGAACCACGTGACTTTTTGTCGGAGTTGGATCGGAGTTGGACGCCGATATCGCGGCGTGTAAACCCGCCATAAGACCCTCACCAATAATTATTCTTGAACATTCTTGAGTTATAGACCAAGTAATCAACTTACTTGCATCCATCTTTAGCATTAACAAAAACTGACGTAAATTATTGTGCGTGCCCAAAAAATTGCGTAAAAGTTGAAAACAAAGAGGAAAAGTTAAAAGTTGGCATGGCCTCCACATTGATAGCTGTCTTTGTCACAACTTGAAGCATTAGACTTAGCAAATACAGATTTTGGTGCCCTTTTTTTTTAATCAGAAGGGCACGTACCATGGACATATGGTAATAGGTAACACTAGAGTTCATGTCCTCTTTGAAGAGGCAATTTGCATATGGAAGCAACCAAGACAGTCTATTCCACCACCAGGATAGGTGGCTCCTGTTCTTGGGTTGAAGGTTTTTTTTCACATAAATCATCATCAGTGAAAGAAATTCAGTATGAGTTTTTCTTTCTATAGGGTCCCCTTTGCCTTTAATGGTTCCAATAGCATTAGTATTGTTTTTTACTATTAAAGAACACACTGAAAGTAGTTTCCATTGTCTTACCATTATACTGTAGCCAAAGCATTGAGCCGCCAAGCCAGAGAGAAGGAAAGAAACACATAGCAGTGCCTGAGAAGTGCGCATCTAGAAGGTAGAAAAATCATGGTTAGACACTTTCTAATGGTTTACCAACAAAAACATAAGAGAAAATAAAGAGACCGTGTGCAAATATTCTGATAGTGATTACCAACGTTTGGTGTCTTAGCAAAAGTGCCAAAATTCATGTAGATGATAAGGAAACAGCCCCAATCATACAACTCTATAGAAATGAGACAAATGCGCAATAGGGTCTTATGTCTATTATATAGAGGTATATGTATGGCGACAAGGGCCTGCTCACCTGATCTGGTTGTGTAACCCACAACCAGTATGAACGCTTAGTCGGTAGCTGCTGCTGGATCCACACATCCACGGGTCACCGCGGTCAGAAATCAGCATATAAGGACGAAGTGTCGTACGATCCGCGCTGCTACCAAAAGAAGACCAGGACAATGGATCGTCTGGTTGAAGTGGTTCTGTAGTCCGACGCATTTCAGAGCTATCTCCCAGCTCCTTCCCTGAGGAAGGAGCTGGGAGATAGCTCCGAAACGCGTCGGATTAAAGAACCACTTCAACCAGACGATCCATTGTCCTCGTCTTCTTTTGGTAGCAGCGCGGATCGTACGACACTTCGTCCTTATATGCCAATCATACAACTGGAAGTCATTCAGAGTTGAATGAATCTTCAAGCTCAAATGATATATTTTGTAATAATGTAGGGGAACGGATTAATAGCATTTTAATTCATTTTAATGGGGAAAGTTAATTTGATAAGAGCAAACTGAGTTATCCAGTAGAACCTTAAGTTGGCCATTCGAACTAAAAAGAAGTACCTTGAAGACTCTGAGGTTAGTTTCATGGATGAGTTTTTGGCAACATTGGCCATTACAGTTGTTCAAACTGGTTACAAATGCTCAATAACTCCAAGTAAATGTTGAGTGATTACTCTGAGAACAGTGTGGTGACGAGATGACTAAAATGTAAAAACATCTAACTTCTTTCCAGACAATACCGGTCTGTCACCAGCAAGTAAAAACCTTTGTTAAATTTCACCGGATGAATGTTTGGCTGAAATTGTCGGGTTAACTTAAGCTTAGATCACCGTAAGTCTAAAGTTGAACGAAAAAGTTGATTTCAACCAATATAATCATTAATCGGGAATAATCTAACAATGAGTATCTGACTAATGATAGCCCATCATGATTAGAAAATAAGCTGGCTGCAATTGAACATACTGATCAAAAGTCATGAGTCCACAAAAGACTTTTCGTAATGAACATTTCTGAACATTTCCAAAAAAGACCTTTCGGATAGGATGTTCCCATAAGATTATTTGTTCTTCGATTGACGTTAGTGAACATTTATGACCAAATTAACCATTATAACAGCAAGTATGGACAATTCATGGTTCACAAGGTGATCAATGTTTGCTCAACCTACTTCTTTCTGGCAAAATGAAGACCAAGGTTGAATATAAAGGATGATTTAATTTCATTTGTAATGATGATTCTCACGTGAACACTCGGTCAACGTTTGCTCAACCTCCATCCTACTTCTTTGTGGCAATCTGAAGGCCAAGGTTGAATATAAGGATGATTTGATGTAATTTGAATCAATGGTTCATCAAGTGATCAAATGGTCAACATTTTCTCTACCTCCAATATACTTCTCTCTAACGTTTATGGCCAACTGAAGACCAAGCTTGAACATAAAGGATGATTTCAATTGAAACGATGGTTCATCAAGTTATTCAACAAGTTAAGAATGTGTGTACTGTTTTAGCCAGTAGATAGAAAATATTGGAACCACTGAGGACACTCAGATTCCAATATTTTCATATAATCAACATTAATTTGCAGATATTCGCATCAAAACCTCTCCCATAACCAAAAGTACTCAAATCATAACCAATGACTTCATTGAAAACTCAAAAAAATAAGCAAAAAAAATGTCTAGTACAAGGAACCTAAAACGTTAGAAAAAATATTGCTGGTAAGATAACAAAAAAACAATGCTGTCTATGTTTACTATGTCTAAGTTGTAGCCAAAGAAATAGGTATCAGGTGTATAATAAGTTGGGATGATGGTCTGAAACCTCATTATATGTGCCATGAAAATCAGATGGGACCCCAAACTATCACAGGTTATTAAAGGGAACCAAGCAGAAAGGTTTACTCACTCCCAAACCATTACTATGATTTAAAAGTAAGCCAAGAGATCCCCTTATGACCCAAAGCAATGCTCCAGCCTTGAGAAATTATGTTTTGAAGCTGTACCTGGAAGTACATTTGGGCGATGCACTTCTAGCTTCTCAGTCTCTGATGTGTTTCCTACCCACTAGTTTTCTGCTCTTCCCCAGCTAATTGACAGGTTGTTTGCTTTGATAGACAGCCATTGACCGAGGCAGAGCCAAGTGCTACTGGGTATGAAATACAGGGTGAGACTGAGAAGCTGTAAGTGCATCCACACTTTCAAATGCCCTTCAAAACACAACTTCCAAACACAATTTCTCGCTAATGGACATTGCGTTTGGGGTTCTTTTAAAGATGAACCAGTCAATCTGCATCCAGGAACAGCCAGTGCAACATAAGGGAAGGCAAAATTTTATATTAAACCCACTACCAAAAATTATTTTTCTTATAGCAATCATAAGCACTTAAAGGGGTTGTGCCACAAACCATTGTACATTTTAACTGATAGATCTTGAAATAAAAATAAGTTCCACAATCAGATGTGTTAAAATAAAATGTTCTTGTCCCGAGATATGCTTGTAAATGTGTCACTGTGTAATGGATATGTCCGACCATGTAGGAACAGGTCAGATATACCACAGCTCCTGGGCAGGGGAAGAAGCAAAAGTATACAGACATTACATCTGTGGATCACAGAATATAAGAGTATACAGACATTGCAGCCAGGGATCACAGAAAAGAAGAGTATGCAGAAATTACAGCCGGGGATCACAGAATATAAGAGTATACAGACATTACAGCTGGGGATCACAGAATATAAGAGTATACAGACATTACAGCCGGGGATCACAGAATATAAGAGTATACAGACATTACAGCTGGGGATCACAGAATATGAGTATACAGACATTACAGCCAGAGATCACAGAATATAAGAGTATACAGACATTACAGCCAGGGATCACAGAATATAAGAGTATACAGACATTACAGCCAGGGATCACAGAATATTAGAGTATACAGACATTGCAGCTGGGGATCACAGAATATAAGAGTATACAAAAATTACAGCTGGGTACCACAGAATATAAGAGCATACAGACATTACAGCTGGGGATTACAGAATATAAGAGCATACAGACATTACAGTTGGAGATCACAGAATATAAGAGTATACAGACATAACAGCCAGGGATCACAGAATATAAGTGTATACAGACAGTACAGCTGGGGATTACAGAATATGAGAGTATACAGACATTACAGCCGGGGATCACAGAATTTAAGAGTATACAGACATTACAGCCGGGGATCACAGAATACAGAGTATACAGACATTACAGCTGGGGATCACAGAATATAAGCGTATACTGACATTACAGCTGGAGATCACAGAATATAAGAGTATACAGACATAACAGCCAGGGATCACAGAATATAAGTGTATACAGACAGTACAGCTGGAGATTACAGAATATGAGAGTATACAGACATTACAGCCGGGGATCACAGAATACAGAGTATACAGACATTACAGCTGGGGATCACAGAATATAAGCGTATACTGACATTACAGCTGGAGATCACAGAATATAAGAGTATACAGACATTACAGCCGGGTATCACAGAATATAAGAGTATACGAACATTACAGCCAGGGATCACAGAATATAAGAGTACACAGACATTACAGCCGGGGATCACAGAATATAAGAGTATACAGACTTTACAGCTGAGGATCACAGAATATAAGAGTATACAGACATTACAGCCGGGGATCACAGAATATAAGAGTATACGAACATTACAACCAGGGATCACAGAATATAAGAGTACACAGACATTACAGCCGGGGATCACAGAATATAAGAGTATACAGACTTTACAGCTGAGGATCACAGAATATAAGAGTATACAGACATTACAGCTGAGGATCACAGAATATAAGAGTATACAGACATTACAGCCGGGGATCACAGAATATAAGAGTATACAGACATTACAGCTGAGGATCACAGAATATAAGAGTACACAGACATTACAGCCGGGGATCACAGAATATAAGAGTATAAAGACACTAGCTGTGAGCCCGATGCAAATGCATCGGGTGTCTAGAATATTTTTAAATTTTTTTTAAGATTTTCGCGGCCGCACTTGCCGCAAGTGCAAAACCGCACTTGCCGCACCTGCCGCAAGTCCCCCTATACTTTCTATGGGGATTACCGCAACCGCGCCGCAAGTGTAACGGTTATGCGGCAAACGCGGCAGATGCGGTTACACTTGCGGAGCGGTTGCGGTAATCCCCATAGAAAGTATAGGGGGACTTGCGACAGGTGCGGCAAATGCGGTTTTGCACTTGCGGCAGGTGCGGCACTTGCGGCTGACTGCGGTTTTTTTCGCGGCCGCACTTGCCGCAAGTGCAAAACCGCACTTGCCGCACCTGCCGCAAGTCCCCCTATACTTTCTATGGGGATTACCGCAACCGCTCCGCAAGTGTAACCGCATCTGCCGCGTTTGCCGCATAACCGTTACACTTGCGGCGCGGTTGCGGTAATCCCCATAGAAAGTATAGGGGGACTTGCGGCAGGTGCGGCGGCTCAGGCAGCGACTCGCAATGGCCTCGCGGCCATTGCTCGCGCTACATGAGCGGTAAATGGCTAACTTGGCCAGCGACTCGCAATGGCCTCGCGGCCATTGCTCGCGCTACATGAGCGGTAAATCGCTAACTTTGTGGCCGAGCCTCTGGTTCGATTTTCGGCCAGCGACTCGCAATGGCCGCTTCGCGGCCATTGCTCGCACGTGGTGACGTCACAGAGTGACAAAGCCACGGTCTTTTCGGGGTCCGACACGGAAGTGCCTACGGCAATTATATAGTAGATTACAGCCAGGGATCACAGAATCTAAGAGTATACATACATTTCAGCTGGTGATCATCCATACACATGTTAATTGTCCTATTCTGTTATAATTTTGAGGATCAGATTAGGATATACTCAATCAGTCTCTATGATGCCCAATAAAAAAAATTTTTAAAAAATCGGGCTGCATCCAGACATTCCCAACGGATGTGCTAATGCAGCCTTAGTTACAAATGTTTTCAATGGATGAAGAGGTTCTGCAGCAGCTCAACCAAGCATTACACAATTCTGTGACCCTGCTACAGTAGAAGATTGTAACACATAACTCCAATACTATAGGCCATCATTCTGCATCATCGCTCCTGACTAGTGATAAGCGAGTAGTAAGATATTCGGTTCGAATAGCTGTAACCAAATACATGGAACTGTTTCAGTATTCGGATGTGAATAAGTTCCCCATTGATTTGCATTGGATTCGTTACCCATTACTCGTTCAAGTATTTGGTTAGAGCTCTCTGAACCTGAATATCTTCCTACTCACTCATCACTACTCCTTACCACATTACTCATTGAAGAGCATCAGGGCGTTTTCTATTAATGAGTATCTTACAAATGAGGTTGTGCAGCAGCTCCAGTGCACTATACAGACTAATGTACCAGCTACAAAGAAACATAAGGATGCTTCATATCAACCATTCTTGAGTCGATAAGTAGATAAGTATTTCCTCCTTAATGTTTAAAAAGATGTTCTGCAGCAGCTGATGTTTTGCAATGAATAATATAACCCCCGGTGTTGGAGCTTTCTAGGAGTTGTAGTCTGCCAAAGTAGGTTGGAGATCATTCTACAGTATATCACACTCATTGCACAAAGAGATAATAAAAGAATAACCAATGTGTATGTCCGGTGATTGTGCCGAGGTGACATGAAGTGCCGCAGTTCTTACCTTTCTCTTTAAAGTTTGTGTCGTTTTCGTTGCAGATGTCAAAGGACAAGGAGATTTTCTCCTTTCTGGTATTGGCCGAGGCGGTGGCTGGAATCTTACGAGCCCGATGTTACTCAGCCACCCGCTGACTGAAGCACAGATCCCAGATACTTTGTGGGTATTTATGCAGGGAGGATCATTTTTGATCATTATCGAGGAGGGAGAAAAGGAGGGGATAAAATAAAAAGGACAAATACGCAAAAAGGTTTATGATTAGGTGACTGCCATTATTTGCCTTTTCAACGGGAAAATTAGTTTGATAGCCGTAATTGCCTATAATTGACTTCCGTCCCATGTCGATAGACTTCAGTCAAGGATGCATTCTCCGGAGTTTGTCTTTCTCTCCCGCCTGCGCCAAGGACCCTCATTTTCATGAGTTGACTCTCTACAATTCAGCAACGTTTTTTTTTCTGAGTTAATATCTTAATAGCCCCCTCTTGTTACATCTCCGTAGACTAAATGCTTGTCTTCTTTTTCTATAAGAGCCACCAAGGAAGGAAAAGAAGATTCTGATTCTGTTTTCTACATTTCTCTATCACCCCATTCCCCATTGCAAAAAAGATTTCTTTACAACATTTGCAAACTTTCTGCCATATGCAATAATAAAATTAAATAGCTGTAGTGGGGCACGTTAAAGTGTAACGTGTTGTCTGTTTATGTGATGTGTAGTGTGCTCTACAATCATGTCTGCTAATGTAAAGTGTATCAGTACAGTATTGATATTACACTTAGTGGTAAGTATAATGAAACTATCTGTAGTCCCCGGCATTGCCTGAGATCGTAACTAACTGTTAGAAGCTATAACAAACTTGAATGGGTTAACAAAGTTTTGCTACTCTCTGCTGAGATGCACAGGCTGCAAATGTAATACAAGGGCTATGTGTGGGCACAGGTTATAATAAAGGGGCTATGTGTGGACACAGGCTATAATGGGCTATGTGTGGGCTCCTGGTGTAATACAGGGGCTATGTGTGGGCACAGGATATAATATAGGGGCTATGTGTGGGCACAGGCTATAATACAGGGGCTATGTGTGGTCTCCTGGTGTAATACAGGGGCTATGTGTGGTCACAGGCTATAATACAGGGGCTATGTGTGGGCACAGGATATAATACAGGGCTATGTGTGGGCACAGGATATAATACAGGGGCTATGTGTGGGCTCCTGGTGTAATTCAGGGGCTATGTGTGGGCACAGGCTATAATACAGGGGCTATGTGTGGGCTCCTGGTGTAATACAGGGGCTATGTGTGGGCACAGGATATAATATAGGGGCTATGTGTGGGCACAGGCTATAATACAGGGGCTATGTGTGGGCTCCTGGTGTAATTCAGGGGCTATGTGTGGGCACAGGCTATAATACAGGGGCTATGTGTGGGCTCCTGGTGTAATCCAGGGGCTATGTGTGTGCACAGGATATACCGTAATACAGGGCTATGTGTGGGCACAGGATATAATACAGGGGCTATGTGTGGGCACAGGATATAATACAGGGGCTATGTGTGGGCTCCTGGTGTAATCCAGGGGCTATGTGTGGGCACAGGATATAATATAGGGCTATGTGTGGGCACAGGATATAATACAGGGGCTATGTGTGGGCTCCTGGTGTAATCCAGGGGCTATGTGTGTGCACAGGATATACCGTAATACAGGGCTATGTGTGGGCACAGGATATAATACAGGGGCTATTGGTGGGCTCCTGGTGTAATACAGGCGCTATTTGTGGGCACAGGATATAATACAGGGGCTATCTGTGGTCACAGGCTATAATATAGTAGCTATGTGTGGGCACAGGCTATAATACAGGGGATATGTGTGGTTACATGCTATAATACAGGAGCTATGTGTGGGCTCCTGGTGTAATCCAGGGACTATGGTGGGCACAGAATATAATACAGGGGCTATGTGTGGGCTCCTGGTGTAATATAGAGGCTATGTGTGGGCTCCTGGTGTAATATAGAGGCTATGTGTGGGCACAGGATATCATAAAGGGTTTCAAACTAAGGAAAAGCCATGACTCAAAAAAATTGCACTTAAAATGTTCTTGATTTATTTAGGCAATATTTGATAATAAATTCAACAATAATTACAATGTAACCTAAATACACACAGAAGTAGGGGGTACATATATGTGCAGAAAGCAGCAGATGTTATAATGTTGTTAAAAGGGTAGAGCAGTTGGTGTTATAGTATATCATGGTACAAGTATAAATCTAAAGTCTTATAAGACAGCAACCATCATACAACATCATGATCACTACAGACGACATTCCCTCATCAGGAGGAGCCTACCCACTATATATGGACTATAGGACAAGTACTGTCTAGGTTTATTTTTTGTATAGAACCTAGTAACTTGGTTGCACCCTTTTAACAGCATTGTAACATCAGCTGCTTTCTGCACATATATGTACCCCCTCCTTCTGTGTGGATTTAGGTTGCATTGTTGAATTTATCTTCAAATATTGGCTAAATAAATCAAGTACATTTTAAGTGCAATTTTTTGAGTCATGGCTTTTCTTTAGATTGTATACAGTATATATTGCCAGTGACAAATATGAGGACTATATAGGGTCTATAATACAGGGTTATGTGTGGGCTCCTGGTTTAATACAGGGCTATGTGTGAGCTCCTTGCGTGGAGCCCACTGGGACGGTACCGGACCGGGGTATCACTGGGGTTATCACGGCGGTCTTGGTCTGGACCGTGTCCCGAGCCCACAAGTAAAGGTTGGGGGTATTTACAGGGGAGAAAGTCGTGACGCCACCCGTAGTATGTGGTCAGGGTGACCACTGCTGCTGCAGAACCTCCGGGGATGATGGATGGCAGCTTGTGATGTGACGGCTCTCCACGGGCAGAGCCTGGTTCCCCAGGGCAGTAAAGATGATAACAGTTTGTGAGGGAGAGTAGGGCTCAAGCGCAAGGATTACACAGACTCACGGTTTTGTAGTTTTCCAAGTCTTTACTGTAGATGACATTCAGCAGAGTACTGTCCATGGAGTCTGTACCGGGGCCGGGTTGCTTCCCACCCTGTCAGGGTCCTTGGCTTCCTACTCCTGCGCTGTGTGTGTGTGGCCCTGCTGCCGCTTTAGCTAGACTGCCGGCCCTGTCTCCCCTCACGGGTACCAACTTGCTAGGCAACTTGAGTCTTATTTTTATGTTCCTGACCCCGCCGTGTTGCTTCGCTGTGGTACAGTGAAGATGTGGGATCTTCACTCATCCGGTGTTCACTGTGCTGTTTGTGTCAGGTACAGCATCGGATCCGGTATCCGTTCTGTACACTCCTCCGGGGTGAGTTTAGGGTAACTCGGTGTCCCGGGTGTGTTCCTCTGCTTCTCCTTTTCCTCAGACCCTGTCTCGGCCTGGAACTGGACAGTGGACCATGGGGTGAGCCTAACACAGCTCTTTTACACCCAGGTCCTTTCTTCCCTCAGTGCTGCCCCACACTGAACTAACTGCCACTTCCTCTCCACACCAGAATATATAGGGAAGCAGCTTTAGCTCCCCCTTCTGGCCTGGAGGCACTAGTGTAGTGTTGTGGGTTGTGTGGTGAGTTAACCCTTTGTGGTGGAGTTACTGTGGCACATGAACCATGGGGTGCCACACTTGTGTAATACAGTTGCTATGTTTGGGCTCCTGGTGTAATACATGGGCTATGTGTGGGCTCCTGGTGTAATACAGGAGTTATGTGTGGGCTCCTATTGTAATGCAGGGGCTATATGTGGGCTGCTGCTGCTGTAATACAAGGGCTATGTGTGGACTCCTGGGTATTACTGGGGCTATGTGTGCGCTCCTGGTGTAATACAGGGGCTATGTGTGCGCTCCTGGTGTAATACAGGGGCTTTGTGTGCGCTCCTGGTGTATTACAGGGGCTATGTGTGGGCTCCTGGTGTAATACAGGGGCTATGTGTGGGCTCCTGGTGTAATACAGGGGCTACAGAGGGCACAGGCTCTAATATAGATACTATGTGAGGCTTCAAGTGTAATAGGCTATGTGTAGGCTCTTGGTGTAATACAGGGGCTGTGTGCGGGTACAGGCTATAATACAGGTGCTATGTACGGGATCTTGGTGTAATACAGGGGCTGTGTGTGGGCAGCTTCTGGCAGCATTCATGAGGAATGGTAGCCCATTTTGCATGGACAATAGTCTCCAGATCACTAATATTGGAGGTGACTTTTGTAGATGTCAGAAGTTGGAACCTAATTGCTCCCTCTGACTAAAGGTAATTTGACCCAGTACAATAGAGTCTTATCCAAATATAGAGATATAATTAGTCATGAGAGAGTGTAATCGTTAATATTCGCTTCCCGCACGGATAGCACGGTATTCCTGATTCTCGTTACTCGGCAAGCATTGCTGGTGCTCGTGAGTGATGTGTTGATTGTTAACGATCTGACACATATTGGCAGCTCCCTTCAGTACACAAAGTGAGCTGGCACCTCAAGGAGAGCAGGTTAAATGTTAGGGTCTCTCTTGGGGGCACAGCAAGGTGTTTTAATCATTGAAATTGTCCCGCCCTGACCTGGAAAGACTTGTTTTATAGCCGGAAGTCTGTGGGCAGAGCCTATCACTAATTGACTAACATTAGACTCGCTATTTGGATGAGTATTACAAATTACTCGTTGTGAGTATAGCAGGTGCGAATATTTCGCTACTCGCTCATCACTAGGTATGATGTTAGAGCTGGTCGCTCCCCTTGTGAGGTTGTGTGATACACAACCAGTATTATGTACCTATGCAGCTGACGCAAGGTCTGCAAGCAAAATATCTGAAGATAGCATGCAGGAACTAGTACAAAAGGGTGGATAAATCTGCGCTGCTATAGAAAAACAACTATAATTATAACACAGATGAGTCCTGCACACAGAGAACAGGTCTGTAAGAGCCTGTTCACACCACCAGCATAATTGGAAACAAAAAGCTATTGCGACAAAAAACAACAGTACACTGCAGTAAAAATATTAAAATGCAAGTGCAGTATAAAAATGGTATAACAAATACAGGGTACTTAGTTAATCCGTTTTTTTGCGCAGAAAAAGTTATTTTAAGCCACGTCACTATCTTCAAAGTGTACCCATCTCAGACGCGGTCCTAGCTGTTGTATTAAAAACCTGACTGGTGTGAATACTTACCAGTAAGCAGGAGCCAGCAAGACCAGTGTCTGAAGTGGAATGAAGGTGACGGGGCTATGTGTGTGCAGGGCCCAGAGAGAGGCGGGAACTCCATCTCTTGCATGGCAAGAGGCAATTAATTATAACACAGATGAGTCCTGCACACAGAGAACAGGTCTGTAAGAGCCTGTTCACACCGCCAGAAAAACAACGCCAATTACTAGAATAATAATCAGCAGGGTGGTTTATTACTACATATTTTGAAGTGAAACCCTACGTCTTCATCAAA
The DNA here is from genome assembly GCA_033576535.1 of Allobates femoralis. NCBI lineage: Eukaryota > Metazoa > Chordata > Amphibia > Anura > Aromobatidae > Allobates > Allobates femoralis. Next base: position 87,289,537 of record JARQOC010000009.1, read on the forward strand.
GACGCACCAAAATGGCTTTTCCTGATGAAGAAGTATGGGGTTTCACTTCGAAGCGCGTAGTAACAAACTAACCTGTTGTTTAATATTCTACTGATTGGAGCTATTTTTTTTAATAGCAGCGCAGATTTATCCATGCTTTTCTTCTAGTTTCTTCATGCTATTGTGGCATCCCTGCACCCAACACCTTCCACCCCAGGCCTAGAGGGGGAGCTCTACTGGCTGCCCTTAAGCCACATCCCCTATAAAGGTCCAGGTCTGAGGGAGGAGTTAGTTCAGAAGAGTTGTTCAGTTAAGTCAGTCATTCAGCTAGGACTGAAGAGCCTAGAGGATCTAGTGCTGGAATTAGGCCCAGAACCAGAGAGGACCGACCCAGCTGTGCTGCACCCTAGAGAGAGGGATGGAGGCCAGTGATAAAACAAGAAGAAGAAGAAGGGAACATAGTGGTTATCCTTATAGCTCACCTGGACGCCGGAGTCCGTGCCTGCCATCAACCACTTGTGGCAGAGAAACCGCGGAGAAACCAGAAGGATCTAGTTCCCCCTGAAGCTCAGGAAGCACAGTGCCCAAACGCGAAAGAATAGGGATCCCAAGAGAAGGTCCTCACCGGCAGTTGTGGAAGGCGCATCCTGAGGAGAAGAGAGCAGCAGATCTAGATTCAGGCAGATCTACCCAAATCATCGCATACACAGACAGAGGAGGCCTCAAACTCTCTAAGGTGGACAACCCAAACTGCACCGGCCACCTGGTTACCCTCTTGGAACGTACGTGCACAGTGACACCAGTAAAAGGTACTGAAACAGAGACTGTTGTGTGTGTGTGTGAGTCTGATTCCCCGCCACTGCCTGCAGTGATTACAGCAGGGCCGCAACTATAACTCCCCTCGTCCAGCCCGCCACGCTGAGGAAAGGCTCCACCTGTGGGGAGCTATACTACCTCTGCTGCCCAGACCATCGCCTGAGCGCCAGGCTGCAGTGCTGGTAACCACTTACCAGACACCACAGGTGGCGTCACGTTTAATCCCCAATCATCATCCCCATCAGCCATTGAGTGCCCAGGGCACGGAACCGGAACCTGACCAGCCATGATCCCCACTGAAGCCACCATCCTGGTATCCAGAAACCCTTCCCTGCCGGCTTGACTCATTACTCTCTTATCAAAAGAGACTATTGTATGTTCTTAAGGTGGTATTTTCTTTGCTTGGAAGTTATCCCCAATCCACTGATTAAAGGAAGTCTGTCAGCAGCATTTTCTTACTTCATCTCAGAGCAACAAAATGTAGACAAAGAGATTCTGAAACTAACCAGATTACTGAGTGCAGACACAAAGAATTGAGCTTTCAAGCATGTAGCCGAGATGCCCCCACCCACACCATTCTCTATAGAAATTGTAAGGCTGCGTTCACATGCTGTCAGGTGACACATCAGCTGATCGGTCAGCTGATACAGGTCCTTGCAGTGATCGGATGCCTTCCCAAGACAGTTTGCGATAGGTGAGCATTTCATTTTTTTATTTTTTAAACCATTACTTTCTTTTATGTCCCTTTAGCAGTGTATGTACATACACTGCTAAAGCGAAAGTGCACATATGTATGTACATACACTGCTAAAGCGAAAGTGCACATATGTATGTACATACACTGCTAAAGCGAAAGTGCACATATGTATGTACATACACAGCTAAAGCGAAAGTGCACATATGTATGTACATACACTGCTAAAGCGAAAGTGCACATATGAATGTACATACACTGCTAAAGCGAAAGTGCACATATGTATGTACATACACTGCTAAAGCGAAAGTGCCATATGTATGTACATACACTGCTAAAGCGAAAGTGCACATATGTATGTACATACACTGCTAAAGCGAAAGTGCACATATGTATGTACATACACTGCTAAAGCGAAAGTGCACATATTATGTACATACAAACTGCTAAAGCGAAAGTGCACATTATGTATTAAAACATGCTAAACGGAAAGTGCACATTGTATGTACATACAAACTGCAAGCGAAGTGCACATATGTATGTACATACACTGCTAAAGCGAAAGTGCACATATGTATGTACATACACTGCTAAAGCGAAAGTGCTCATATGTATGTACATACACTGCTAGAGCGAAAGTGCACATATGTATGTACATACACTGCTAAAGCAAAAGTGCACATATGTCACATAGGAACCGAATTATTCCTGCCCCGAGTGACATCACTTCCTCCTGCGCTTTTGGGGGAAAAACATGGCCGTAAAAAACGTGGCGTGTGAACGCCATGCATTTTTTTTTTCACCGGCGCTAAAAACCGCGGCCGAAAAACATGGGAAAAAACGCCCGTGCAAAAAAAAGCGGGAAAAGCATGGCATGTGAACACAGCCTAAATTGACAGTGAAGTGTCTATCACAGCTTTGGGCATGTCAGACTGCTATGTGCGTGACTTTCTAGACTTGTAATGCTAATCACATGGTAATAAATCTTTTAGATTAGGTAAACAATAGCTTTCACACAGATTGTTATCAAATACACAGTTGCTTTTTGTTTCTTAATAATAATAATAATAAATAATAATAAATCTTTATTGATATAGTGCCAACATATTCCGCAGCGCTTTACAATACAGTGGTATACAAACGGTCATAGGTAACAATGAAAAATATACAATACAGTAAGTAATTAGAGAATCGATATAAAAAATCCAATACACTAACCAGAGAATCAATGTAAAAAGTAAAATAAATAAAGCAGAGAAACAATGTAAAAAATACAATATAGTAATTAGATACAATACAATAAGCAGAGAATCAATGTAAAAAGTACAATACAATAAGCAAAAATAAGGGTGGCCCTGCTCAAAAGAGCTTACAATCTACGAGATGGGGGTTACACAAAGTACAGGGCTTATTACACTGATGGTCCAGACTCCTTGAGGAAGTGAGGGATAGAAATGAATGGTCACCAGACAATCTGTGTAGAGCTTTTGGGTTTGGTGGAGTTTGAGAAAAGTTATGACCAGAGAGATATGAATGGCTATGAACAGTACAATGGACTTCTATTAGGGAGTATGATAGGCCGCCTTAAAAAGATGTGTTTTTAGGGAGTGTCAAAAGCTATGCAAATTGTGGATAGCCTGATTTCTTCGGGTAGAGCATTCCAGAGAATTGGTGCAACTCGGGAGAAATCTTGGAGCCATGAGTGGGAGGATCGGATTGTAGTTTCTTAACTCTTACAACATGCTGTCCTCAGTTTACATAGGAAAATCCTGCTGACAGATTCCGTTTAGAGGATAATTTCCAGATTGCTGGGGGTCTGACTTCTGGGTACCCACCAATCCTAAGGACCAGGGTTTAGAAGAGCTCCATATTAATGGAGTGGTGACTGATCTGCTCTTGTTGCTCCATTCAGAGCTGTCTTTGCGCTCCCATAAGAATGAATTGAGCGGTATTGCGCATTTGTGACCACCGCTCCATTCACGTGAGGCTCTGCTGACTCCCAATTCTTGGGATCCCAGTAATAAGACTCCGGCTATCAAGAAGTCCAATGGATACAGGATAACTTCCAAACTTTGGAATATCTCTTTAATGAATTAAGTGATAAGGGCTTGTCCACTCATTGCATTTTTTGTGCATTTCACAGCTCATTTTTTACTGTGGAAAAAATGCAGAATTTTCAGCAAAGTGAAGAACGTTTCTGAAATCTCAGGGATGTGCTAATTTTATTTTTCCTTAAAATTTGGACCATGAAACTCTTTTATGGCAAATTTGTCAATTTTCACTTTTTTCAGCGCTTTTTCTGTGTTTTTTAAATCAATGTAAAGAAATGCATGTAAAAACACGTAAAGACTGCCGCATCTTACACGGTGTTTTGCCTGCTAAGACACTGATTTTTAGTGCAGAAAAATCTGTTGCAAATACTCAATGAGTGCACAAGGCCTATGGTGGGTTTTATGTTGACTCAGATAAAATAGCATTGGGATAAAACAGCACACACAAGTGTAAATTGATACCTAACTTGATGTGAATATCTGAGGTTACGGGTTGTATTTATTGCCTGGGCAAGTTAACTATGCCATTATTTTTATTCTTCCATCTATGGTCTTACAACTCCAGGTAGATGGCCAAAATGAGACGTCCGCGGTGCACAAAATCCCAAACCATGGCTAGTATTTCCATTGCCTCCTAACCAGGCAATATTCACTGTCTCCGAAGACTTGTTGGCCCTTAGCTTTTGTATCTCCAGCTGGTATAGTCTGCAGTCACAGTCTATGCTCCTCCAGACAACAGATACCATTACCGTAGTGCATGTATCCAGAAATGCTGCAAGCTCCGATTTTGTGTCCGGGGCAAAAAACTAATGCAGCCTGATGCTGCCGATAGGAACAAAACCGGATGGCAAATCACTGCCATCCGGTCCTATCCGGCACCATAGGGCTACATTGTGTCAAAATCAGGTCCAGGGCAGTTTCACATCAGACAGCCCCAGACCTAATCACACCGTTGTGTGAAGCCAGCCTAACCCATGCCATCCACTAGGTTCAAGCCTGGCCCCTGGAACCCCCCCCATGCTAACTGCATTGGTAAAGGTATTTTCCTGAGGCCAGCTCCTCACCTACGACTGAATGTGAGAATCCCTGTGGTGAGGGCTTCACTGGGTTACTATCACCATCCCCATAATAGGACTAGTGGCTGGGAAAACAATGGCTTAATTGAGGCACTAATGAGAGTAATGGAATGATTGTTTTACCCAATTACCATATATAGTGCCTTGTCTTAAGTATACATAATATCCAGCTGAATGTCTTTGCCTTATGGCTCCAAGGTCTGGATGAGCATGAAATGTACATGTATGGCCGGCTTCACACCACGGCACAATCAGGTCCGGGGCTGTCCAGGGTGAACCTGACAGCCCCGGACCCAAATGTGCCATAATACAGCCCTATGGGGCTGGATGGAGCCGGATGACAGCTATCTGCCATCCGGTTTCCATCTGTCCGGGAGGATCCGGGTGTATTCGGATTTTTCTCCTGGACACAAAAATGTTGCTTGCAACTTTTTGTGTCCGGGCAGAAAATTCTGCCCAAATTGGATCCTCCCGGTTCCGGGGCAGTCCGGCACTCCCTAACATGGGAGTCAATGGGGCTGGATTACCCCGATCCGGGAGGACCCGGGAGGATCCGGGAACTGGACACCGGCGGCTGAAGTTCAGCGTGAGCTACGCTGAATTTCAGCACCAGTGAGCTGTCCCCTGTGAAGCGGTTCAGCACCATTTCGCAGGGGACAACTGAGCTCTGCAGCATCCGGCTACAAACAGGACTGGAGGACATATTTGCCCTCCGGTTCTGTTTGCAAATCGGGTCTAGGGCTGTCAGGTTCACCCCGGACATCCCCGGACCCGATGGTGCCGTGGTGTGAAGCCGGCCTAAGGCTGGCTTCACACTGCAGTTTTTTCACTGATCAGTGTCCATCCAGTTTATGTGCCAAAACCAGGGGAGGAACCAGGAGAGGAACGTGCAGAGAAAAACTGCCAGATTCGTGCCGCAAGTCAGCCGTTAAGCGACAGCCTTGGGGCTTTTTCACATCAGCGATTTTTCATAATCGCAGCAAACCTGGCAAATTTTGCCACATCTTGCATGTAACGGCAAGCCCCATTCATTCTCTATGGGACTTGTGGTTGGGCGCGGCAAGTGCGGTTTTGCCGGATCTAGCAAATCCGGCACATGCCGCACCTGACTTGCCGGATTTGTGCGACAAGTCAGCCATTACGCAGCAGATGCGGCAGATGTGGTGAATTCTGCCAGATCTGCCGCAATTATGAAAAAACGCTGATCTGAAAGCAACCTTAGATAGATTTAACTGCCGCTCCATGCTGTAACAAGTCTGTATCACTTATAGTTGTGGACCCTGCTCTACAGCCAGTGGTCCAATAGTCTTAAGTCCGCAGCTAGCTCCTTACACTTGACATCAGTCAATGGCTTGTGCAATGCTATCTTATTCCTCTTAAAGGTACCGTTACACGCAAAGATATCATTAGCGATATCGCTGAAACGTCATGGGCTTGGACTCGTTCAAATGACATCGTTAGTACGTCGTTGCGTGTAACGCCGAGATATGACTGCGATAAATCGTTGGATCGCTGATCGCAGATTTAAGAACATGTTCATAAATTTGAAGATCTGTGATCAGCCAACCTGCTGCATCGTTGTGTGTGACACCGCGATAACGATGTGGATAACGACTTTGCCCATTCACCACAATGAACGGGGATCAATCGCTGGGTTGTGTGAACGATCTCTGCGCGCAACATCGCTGGTGCGTTGTGCACAATATCTAGCTGTGTAACATCTAACCAACAATGTCAAAAAGATGTCCTAATGACCACGCCCCCACGAGATCGTTAGAGATATCCTAACGACATTGAAGCATGTAATGCTACCTTTAAGCGGCCGTCACACGCAACGATTTCTTGCCCGATATCGTTTAAGCGATCTCCTTTTTGATCGCTTAAGCGATATCGGGCTTAAAATCGTTGCATGTAATCAAGCGATTTACGATGTGAAATCGCTTGATCGTGACATCGCAGATCTGAGCTCCGGAGCTCATATCTAGCGATTTACAATTTAGCGATCTGCTTCATCGTGGTGTATAACACCACGATGAACGATCTCCCAGCGGCAGAGCCTATGCTGGGAGATGGTAACTATGGTACACGTCGGGTAACTAAGCGACGCGCGGCGCCTAGTAACCCGATGTGTACCATAGTTACCAGCGAGATCGCGGATCCACATCGCTGGTGAGTCTGTCTGTGTGACATCTCACCAGCGATGTGAGCGATATTGTAAGCGATTGCGCGTGCACATGATCGCTTACAATATCGCTAAAGATATCTGTGCGTGTGACGGCCGCCTTAGAGAGATAACCTTCCATGACAAGTTATCAAGATGGTGCGAGTCATGCTAATCTTTGATCCATCTGTACAGGCCTATCCACATTCACAATTCCCAAGTCAACTTTTTTGCACTTTTGTATACGTGTACAACTGATCAAAGAAAATGACTACAGCTCTACAATACTTGAGTGCTGCCATTCACACTATGAATCATTTCCGGGTAAGATCCCCTAATTGATTACATTACATCCTGATTAGTCAAACTACTAAATTACTATAATTTTACTACGGTTCAATAGAATTGTGGCTGTTATCATTTCTGAAGAGCTTAATTATAAGACGTGCATGGCATGAAATATATAAATAATGCGCTACTGTTCTATGAAATCCAACTGTTATAATTGAGGGCTATTGAACAATGTTAATGGAGCTGACCAAAGTATATAATTGCAAGGGGACACTCAATATATATAGAGAAAGAGAAAATCCGCATCAACAGTGGTTGCCTTCTGTTGCTTATTTGGGACTCATTATTGTGTGATGGCGGGTTTACACGTTGCGATATCGTAGTACGATTTCAATGAAAAGTCACGTGGTTCAATCGTTGGAGCCGATATCGTTCCTGCGTTGTATGGTGTGAACGTCCAATACGATGCAGGAACGATGTCAATGCGATATCGGGGAATGAATGAGCGTGCTATTCAATGCTCCGATATTGAAGGGAGATTGGAGCCGGATCGTGCTGTGTAAACGCCCAACTACGATGCGATTTGAAACGTCACCCATTTACTCCCATGTTAAATGGTCGTTCCTGGGTTGGGGGGCGTAGACATCGCACGGACGTTGTATTCCGATATCGCAGCGTGTAAACCTCCGATGCGATGCGGGAGAAACGTGCACTGAATGCGCGCTCCCGCGCCATTGAGTTGCGATATCGCAACGATATTGAAACGTGTAAACCCACCATCAGAGCCTGAGTCTAGCGCATCCGTTGGTACACTAATGTGCCAGTGCAACTTTAAATACAGTAACTTTTAGCTGTTAAAAATTTAAATGTTTTAGTAAAACACAAACCCATCATAGTCTATGGTGCTGTTCATGTTTTCTTGAGGACCGTGTGCTTGCAAACAAATCATGGAGACGGTGATTATTTTGCCATCGAACTTGGCAGCTCTATAGCGCCTCCTCTATGCTCAGGCCAGTCAGGGAACTGACTGAGGATAAAAGAGGGACCGCAGCTGCTCTGTCAGTGCTGGTTTATTGAGGCGTCCCTCAGTCAGTGTGGTATATGCCTTCCAGTTCCAGGCCAGAGCTACATATAATAATCACCACCCCATCACTGACAGAGGTCCTGAATAACACAAGCACCAATTGCTGCCACCAGTTTCTCGTTTGATGTAAGTCCAGTCCGTAGCGGGTCAGAAACCAATCCAGGCAGCGTATAATGGTAAATGAGCAAAGAGATAGGAATTTGTGATCGAGACAAGACAGCAACTCAGAATTAAATCTCTGCCTGGGAGCATCGTAGGTGGAAGATAATGCTCTCATATTTTTTGGTTATGATTTTAGCTTTCCGATGGTAGGACACTCAACATGTCTTCCCACTCAGGGCCGTATTTGCCATTAGGCACTCGTAGGCACGTGCCTAGGGCGGAGCCATTCATGGGGGCGGTGTCTCAGCGTCATTTCTTTTTTTTTTTTTCTGCCTGTGTTGGCCGGGTCGTAAGCCCCGCCCCCTCATACACCCACCGCCCCCCCCCGATCGTCATCAGGCCCGCTCATGCCTGCGTTGGCCGGGTCGTAAGCCCCGCCCCCTCATACACCCCCGGCCCCCCCTTCCCCCCGTCGTCATCAGGCCCGCTCATTGGCCCGTGCTCTTGCCCTCCTGCACTGCGCGGGAAGAAGTGAGAGCCGACGAGGATTAGAGGAGCAACGTGCTGGAGCCTGGAGGATGAGGAGAAGCAGCTCCAACCTCCGGGTGAAAAGGTTACGGACCTCCTGCTGTGCCTGTGCTGTGCAGGAGTGAGTGGGGGAGGGGCTGCCCGGGGACGGCTGCTGGGAGCAGGGGAAGCTGGATATGTAGCCCCTTCCTGCAGCAGAAACAAGTGTATGTGTGAGGTATCTGTAAAATGTGTGTGTGAGTTGTGTGTCTGTATGTGTGTTTGAGTGAGTTGTGTGTCTTCTGTGTGTGAGTTGTGTATGTGTCTTCTGTGTGTGAGTTGTGTGTGTGTGTCTTCTGTGTGTGAGTTGTGTGTGTGTGTCTTCTGTGTGTGAGTTGTGTATGTGTCTTCTGTGTGTGAGTTGTGTTTGTGTCTTCTGTGTGTGAGTTGTGTGTGTCTTCTGTGTGTGAGTTGTGTGTGTCTTCTGTGTGAGTTGTCTTCTGTGTGTGAGTTGTATGTGTCTTCTGTGTGAGTTGTGTGTCTTCTGTGTGAGTTGTGTCTTCTGTGTGAGTTGTGTCTTCTGTGTGTGAGCTGTATGTGTCTTCTGTGTGAGTTGTGTCTTCTGTGTGTGAGTTGTATGTGTCTTCTGTGTGAGTTGTGTCTTCTGTGTGTGAGCTGTATGTGTCTTCTGTGTGAGTTGTGTCTTCTGTGTGTGAGTTGTATGTGTCTTCTGTGTGTGAGCTGTATGTGTCTTCTGTGTGTGTTGTATGTGTCTTCTGTGTGAGTTGTGTCTTCTGTGTGTGAGTTGTATGTGTCTTCTGTGTGTGAGTTGTATGTGTCTTCTGTGTGTGAGTTGTGTCTTCTGTGTGAGTTGTGTCTTCTGTGTGAGTTGTATGTGTCTTCTGTGTGAGTTGTGTCTTCTATGTGAGTTGTGTCTTCTGTGTGTGAGTTGTATGTGTCTTCTGTGTGAGTTGTCTTCTGTGTGAGTTGTGTCTTCTGTGTGTGAGTTGTATGTGTCTTCTGTGTGAGTTGTGTGTCTTCTGTGTGTGAGTTGTATCTTCTGTGTGAGTTGTGTCTTCTGTGTGAGTTGTGTGTCTTCTGTGTGAGTTGTGTGTCTTCTGTGTGAGTTGTGTGTCTTCTGTGTGAGTTGTATGTGTCTTCTGTGTGAGTTGTGTGTCTTCTGTGTGTGAGTTGTATGTGTCTTCTGTGTGTTGTCTTCTGTGTGAGTTGTGTCTTCTGTGTGTGAGTTGTATCTTCTGTGTGAGTTGTGTCTTCTGTGCGAGTTGTGTGTCTTCTGTGTGAGTTGTGTGTCTTCTGTGTGAGTTGTGTGTCTTCTGTGTGAGTTGTATGTGTCCTGTGTGAGTTGTATGTGTCTTCTGTGTGAGTTGTGTGTCTTCTGTGTGTGAGCTGTATGTGTCTTCTGTGTGAGTTGTGTCTTCTGTGTGTGTTGTATGTGTCTTCTGTGTGAGTTGTGTCTTCTGTGTCTGAGTTGTATGTGTCTTCTGTGTGTGAGTTGTGTCTTCTGTGTGAGTTGTGTCTTCTGTGTGAGTTGTGTCTTCTGTGTGAGAAGTGTCTTCTGTGTGAGTTGTGTGTCTTCTGTGTGAGTTGTATGTGTCTTCTGTGTGAGTTGTGTGTCTTCTGTGTGTGAACTGTATGTGTCTTCTGTGTGAGTTGTCTTCTGTGTGAGTTGTGTCTTCTGTGTGAGTTGTATGTGTCTTCTGTGTGAGTTGTGTCTCTATGAGTTGTGTCTCTGTGTGCGAGTTGTATCTGTGTGTAATGTCTGTGTGTGAGTTGTGGGGTGCAGAGGGACAGAGGAGAGGAGGACAGGGGTGCAGGAGGACAGAGGAGCAGCAGGAGGGACAAAGGAGAGGAGGAGGGTGGTGCAAGAGGAGCAGCAGGAGGGACAGAGGAGAGGAGGACGTGGGTGCAGGAGGACAGAGGAGAGGAGGACGGGGGTGCAGGAGGACAGAGGAGAGGAGGACGGGGGTGCAGGAGGACAGAAGAGAGGAGGACGGGGGTGCAGGAGGACAGAGGAGAGGAGGATGGGGTGCAGGAGGACAGCCGAGCAGCAGGAGGGACAGGGAAGAGGAGGACAGGGTGCAAAAGGAGCAGCAGGAGGGACAGAAGAGGAGGACGGGGTGCAGGAGGACAGAGGAGAGGAGGACGGGGGTGCAGGAGGACAGAGGAGAGGAGGACGGGGGTGCAGGAGGACAGAGGAGAGGAGGACGGGGGTGCAGGAGGACAGAGGAGAGGAGGACGGGGGTGCAGGAGGACAGAGGAGAGGAGGACAGGGTGCAGGAGGACAGAGAAGCAACAGGACGGGGGTGCAGGAGGACAGAGGAGAGCAGGAAGGGGGTGCAGGAGGACGGGGGGCAGGGGGACAGAGGAGAGGAAGACGGGGGTGCAGGAAGACAGAGGAGCAACAGGACGGGGGTGCAGGAGGATAGAGGAGCAGCAGGAGGGACAGCGGAGAGGAGGACAGGGATGCAGGAGGACAGAGGAGCAGCAGGAGGGACAAAGGAGAGGAGGACGGGGGTGCAAGAGGAGCAGCAGGAGGGACAGGGAAGAGGAGGACGGGGGTGCAGGAGGACAGAGGAGAGCAGGACGGTGGTGGAGGAGGACAGAGGAGAGGAGGACGGGGTGTGCTGGAGGACAGAGGAGAGGAGGACGGGGGAGCTGGAGGACAGATGAGAGGAGGATGGGGGTGCAGGAGGATAGAGGAGCAGCAGGAGGGGCAGAGGAGAGGAGGAGAGAGGAGGACGGAGGTGCAGGAGGACAGGAGCAGCAGGAGGAACAGAGCAAAGAAGAACGGGGATGCAGGAGGACTGGGGCTGTGGCTGGCGCTGTGTGTGGTGATAATGGCGGCTGTACCGTGTGTCTGCCTCCATGCAGCTGCCACTACCTTCCTGTGTTGGCAGAGTGTGGCATGCTGGGAGGTGTAGCTCTCCTGCCTGTCCTATATGATTTCTGGGCAGTGTGTTGGGTGCTGGGAATTGTTGTTCTTCCAGGTGGGCTCAGTGTTGCCCCGCTGCCTGTCTGTGGCCTGTCTGTCTCTTCTGGGACGTCCTCAGCTCTGTGCTGTGCACAGTGTACCACCAGCTCCGTGCTGTGCACAGTGTACCACCATGTCCTCAGCTTCGTGCTGTGCACAGACTGTCTGTGCACAGCACAGAGCTGGGGAGATGGTGGTATACTGTCTGTGCACAGCACGGAGCTGAGGTTATGGTGGTACACTGTGCACAGCACGGAGCTGAGGACATGGTGGTACACTGTGCACAGCACCAGCATAGAGCTGAGGACATGGTGGTACACTGTCTGTGCACAGCACAGAGCTGCGTACATGGTGGTACACTGTCTGTGCACAGCAGGGAGCTGCGGACATGGTGGTACACTGTATGCACAGCACGGAGAGGTGGACATGGTGGTACACTGTGCACAGCACGGAGCTGGGGACATGGTGGTACACTGTGCAAAGCACGGAGCTGGGGACATGGTGATACACTGTGCACAGTACGGAGCTAGGGACATGGTGGTACACTGTGCACAGCATGGAGCTGGGGACATGGTAGTACACTGTCTGCGCACAGCACAGAGCTGAGGACATGATGCTACACTGTCTCCCGCCGCCTTAAAATCGGTCAGTTTCTCATCCAGGAGAGTCGGACGAGTGTCATCGGTTTTTTGGTCTGTATGGCATCCAACTGCTGTGCGAGTGTCCGACATTTCTCTCAGATCACATCCGTGTGCAATCTGTCTTTCCTCAGCAGCTATTACTGTAGAATCATTTACAGGAATATTTTGCAGTGTTCTCAGCTGCAGAATGATAATGTATCCGTGAAAAAAACTGATGCCTCTCGGATGGTCCATGTGCGGTCCGTGATTTTGTCAGACTCATAGACTTGCATTGGCGAGTCTCGCACATGAATCACAGACTGTCGCAGCATGTCGGGACTTTTTTCTCATCCTGAATCTGGATGAGAAAAAAGCGTCTGACACTCGCTAGTGCTCTCAGACATCGAATAACATTGGTCTGAGTGCAATGCGATGAAATCACACATTGCACTCATCCGAGTTTCACGCCAGTGGGACCGTACCCTAATAATAAAATCCATATAGTAATCCTACAATGTCTGCTGGACATGGTATGGGGAGGGTTTATGGCTCAGTTAATACACTCCATACTTGTTATTAACCAGTTAATGCTCTCTTGTCCACCGTACTGCAGTGTCAAAAGAGGAAGACAGCGACACAGGCAGCGACAGCGCATCAGAGAGCCCCTGACCTCAAAATAGAAGATCCTCAGATCCCGGTATTGTGACATAAGATAAGAATAATATCTGGGGGGAAGATTGTCCGTGACGGGGGGAGGGGCTGCAACAGGGGGGAGGAGCTGTGATGGGGGAGGGGCCACAATGGGGGGGAGGAGCCGTGACGGGGGGGGGGGCGGCCGCTGACAGTGCCTAGGGCAGCAGAAACTCCAAATACGGCCCTGGTCCCACTGGCCAATATAAATTTTGTGGTAGTTCGGAAGCTCGTTCAGTTATGCAGATATATGTGTTATGATCCTATAACTCTCTAGGTGTCATATTTATGATTGTCATATTTAGGAGAGTGATGTGTAATTGTGGCACCTCAGAGTCCGGTTGCCACAATGGCATAGCCTCCCTCGGGGGTTTGAAGCCGTGCTTGGAAGCAAGGAGAGGTATCCACTAGAGATGAGCGATGTTCAATTGAACATATTCGCCAATTTCAAATTCGACTGTTTTGGGCGATGTTCAAGTCATTCGATGAATGCGAAGGATTTGCTAAAAATTCGGTAATTCGAGGTTATGTTCAATAATGATTCGTTGACCAAAAGCGTTGCTGACTTTTCACAGTAATGCTTTTGTTCAATGTTATTATGAGTTTCAGTGTCTTGGAATAGTGAGCGGAAGCGGGGGTGCTGGGGAGAGGACTGTGGTCAAATAATGCAGATCTCCATTTTTTTTTCCTTCCCGCACTTACTGTGGGTGGTCCGGTCTTGTCAGCCAATCAGCACGCATAGAGCAAAGTGCACTTTTTGCACACAAGGGCTTGTGTCATTGCTTTGTATGTCACATGTCCTTGCCATATAAGAACCAGCCATTTTTCCTCCTTGCCATTTTATCAGTGTTGGAGGTCAGTGTCAGATGCCGCTGCTGCTGTGTGCGCTACAAAAATAGTTAGATAGGGATTCTATTCCAAGTTAGAGAGACAGTAGGTTTAGGAACTTTTTCCAAGAAAAGCCCTTTTTAGGGCTTAAAAGCACTGTGTGCCAGACAGGTCTGTTCCAGTACTGTGCAAGCGTTTTTTTTACAGCATCTGGCCAAATCTATCCAAGTAAATCCTTTTTGGCTAGTAGCAGTGTGTGCCAGGCACTGGTGTAGCACTGTTGTGAAGAAAGCTACACCTCCTGTGTTTTCTATCCTTTTTTTTACTGCATCTAGCCAAGCAAACCCTTTTTGGCTAGTAGCAGTGTGTGCCAGGCACTGGTGTAGCACTGTTGTGAAGAAAGCTACACCTCCTGTGTTTTATATCTTTTATTTTAATGAATCTGGCCATGCAAACCCTTTTTGGCTAGTAGCAGGGTGCCAGGCACTGGTGTAGCACTGTTGTGAAGACAGCTACACCTCCTGTGTTTACTAGCCTTTTTTACTGCATCTAGCCAAGCAAACCCTTTTTGGCTAGTACCACTGTTTGACAAGGTAGCTGTGGTCCAGTGTTCTGTTGAAATCTACCGCCACACAGCGCCTAAAACACTTTTGTAATGCCTCTGTCCAAACCTACTTACCAAAACCTATTTACCAAAACCTATTTAGGGTAGTACCACAGTTTGACTAGGTAGCTATGGTCCAATGTTCTGTTGAAATCTACCGCCAGTTAAGAAAAAATGGTGATGCACAACTCTCATAAAGATGGGGTGCAGAATAACGCATGAAAAGGACCTGTAATAATGCGAGTAAATTTTATTATCAAAAAAAGGGGGCTGACAAAGACAAACAAGATAAAAACAATTAAAATCAAGTAGGTCCCTTGACACAGGTTGCACATGAAGCGACAATTCAAAGGGTTACAACAATGGTATATTGGGACAGAGGTCAAATAAGGAGATTAATCAATTGACTTGCTAGATTCCCAAAATCATGGAATGAAAGCATCAAACAGCATCAAAATACCATAATAAGTATCATCACAAACACATGATTGTACATGATGCTGTGCATATAAATCAGTTCTTTAGAAAGACATGACCCATTGATCAGACAAGCATGGCAGTCATACCAAATGTTGGGCTGCAACCTGGGCGTCCGGGGGCCCCACGCGTTCAGCTACTCTAGGCAGCTTCCTCAGGGGAATCTGAGTTAGGCTGTCAATGTTCAGCTTTATATAATACATTGATTACCATTAAGTGGGAGCAAGGCGCACTTGAGTTGGTCGACAGGGTAGGGGGTACTCGGATACCGGGACAGGGGGTTCACTTCGTTGGGGGGTCACGGCTGGTCGGTTCCCGGTTCCGTGCCCTGGACCCTCAGTGGCAGGGTGGAGGTGATGATGTTGGGGGATTTGTAACGTGACGCCACCTGTGGTACCTGGTAATAGGGCTACCAGCGCTGCAGCCGGCCACTGAGGTGATGGGCATGCAGCTTTGGTAGTACAGCTCCCCACAGGTGGAGCTTTACCTCAGGGCAGCGGGGTGGATGAGGGGAGCAGTAGTCCTCACCTCTGTGATGCTGTAGAGATCACTCCTGGCGACGAATAACTGCCATAGTCCAGACACAGTTATTTACTAGTAACAGGCAGATGTTAAGGAACACAGTACAATCTGGTTTAACGGAGTTGGTAGCCACGAATTCAGGAGGCTTTTTACAGAGTCTGTCAGAGGTGTTCTTCTAATGGCTTTCTTGGTCTGTGTTTTGCTGTAGCTCTTCTGTCAACCACACTAAAGAGCCAGTTCGCTGGTCCCCAGGTCTGTTACTAAAAGGTACATTCCGGTACGGACGGGAGCAACACCAAGATAATCCTCCAGGCACCAGTATTTAGTCCTTTCCCTTGTTAGTGTCTTGGACCCAATTTGGGACACAGGTGGGGATTTAGTCCTGTGGTGCTGTGGCTCCTACTTAAACCATTACTAACCATCTCGGTTCCGGTGTACCGGTGATGACCTGGGTCTCCAGCTGGCTCTGACCAGTCCTGGAGTGGCCCCTTCCACATCTGGGTCACCCCTCTCCTAAGAGGTGCCCTCCTGTCACAGCCGCAGCTTCCCCTGCGTCTGCCTCTGCTGCTCTCCTCACACCATCTGCCTGACTTGTGTAAACTCTCACTCACTTCTTCCTGCTCTTCCAGGCTCCACCCCCCGGGACCTACTGAATACCAGTCCCCTGTACTAAGGTGTCCTATGAGCGTGTGTGTTAGGTGCAGACTCTGTATTATTCCTCCCTCATCCGTGACTACGGAGGCACTACACCTTCTGTTTGGGGTGCAGTACCTCCCTAATGTGCCTTTTGCATAGTGGCGCCACACACTCACCACATGGGGGAGGATACCGGCATGTGGAAGTGTGTCCTCGGTCAAGGAGGTAAACCAGGGCTGTGCGTAGCTGTCCCCGCTGCGTCAAAGTGGTGAGTGCCATGGTAACCCATGTCAGCATCCGGCCACGCGCCGGAAGTGATGCGGTATGCTGGGCTTCGGTGCAAGCAACTTTTGTCATGGAGATTGATCAACCGCCCAGTATAGATGACGCGGGTGGATCAGGACCGCCCCCAGCCATCATCTGCTGATACATGACATACTGGGCCCAAATTTTCAATGCAGTTGCAGCATCGCCCCTGTTAAATCTAGACCTTCAGGCCAAGGAGATCGATAAGTGTGAGAACAGAAGACGCAACCTCAGTAAAAGCAATCAATATACAATATGTAGTGAGATCAAAGTATACTGAGCCTAGGGATCCCAAAAGCATTGTAGTCGCTTTAAAGTAGAAAAGGAAAGCTGTATAGAGGAAAAGGTGAGTAGTCACAATTGATCATGGATATGAGCAGAGAGGCATGCAGGTTCTACATAAATTGAGCTGGGGATGGAGGAAGACAACACGGAAAAAAGGATACAGAGTTACATATGGAGTTGGAATTGGAATTACCTTACCAGAGGGAAACCAGTAGTTGATGACAGATGTAAATTGAGGACATGAAGCCATACAAAAAATATATACAGTGTTGGCAAAAGTATTGACACCTCTGCAATTCTGTCAGATAATACTCAGTTTCTTCCTGAAAATGATTGCAATCACAAATTCTTTGGTATTATTATCTTCATTTAATTTGTCTTCAATGAAAAAACACAAGAGAATGAAGCAAAAAGCAAAACATTGATCATTTCACACAAAACTCCAAAAATGGGCCAGACAAAAGTATTGGCACCCTCAGCCTAATACTTGGTTGCACAACCTTTAGCCAAAATAACTGTGATCAACCGCTTCCGGTAACCGTCAATGAGTTTCTTACAATGCTCTGCTGGAATTTTAGACCATTCTTCTTTGTCAAACTGCTCCAGGTCCCTGATATTTGAAGGGTGCCTTCTCCAAACTGCCATTTTTAGATCTCTCCACAGGTGTTCTATGGGATTCAGGTCTGGACTCATTGCTGGCCACCTTAGAAGTCTCCAGTGCTTTCTCTCAAACCATTTTCTAGTGCTTTTTTGAAGTGTGTTTTGGGTCATTGTCCTGCTGGAAGGCCCATGACCTCTGAGGGAGACCCAGCTTTCTCACACTGGGCCCTACATTATGCTGCAAAATGTGTTGGTAGTCGTCAGACTTCATAATGCCATGCACACGGTCAAGCAGTCCAGTGCCATAGGCAGCAAAGCAATCCCAAAACATCAGGGAACCTCCGCCATGTTTGACTGTAGGGACCGTGTTCTTTTCTTTGAATGCCTCTTTTTTTCTCCTGTAAACTCTATGTTGATGCCTTTGCCCAAAAATCTCTACTTTTGTCTCATCTGATCAGAGAACATTCTTCCAAAACGTTTTAGGCTTTCTCAGGTAAGTTTTGGCAAACTCCAGCCTGGCTTTTTTATGTCTCGGGTAAGAAGTGGGGTCTTCCTGGGTATCGTACCATACAGTCCCTTTTCATTCAGACGCCGACGGATAGTACGGGTTGACACTGTTGTACCCTCGGACTGCAGGGCAGCTTGAACTTGTTTGGATGTTTGTTGAGGTTCTTTATCCACCATCCGCACAATCTTGAATTGAAATCTCTTGTCAATTTTTCTTTTCCGTCCACATCTAGGGAGGTTAGCCACAGTGCCATGAGCTTTAAACTTCTTGATGACACTGCGCACGGTAGACACAGGAACATTCAGGTCTTTGGAGATGGACTTGTAGCCTTGAGATTGCTCATGCTTCCTCACAATTTGGTTTCTCAAGTCCTCAGACAGTTCTTTGGCCTTCTTTCTTTTCTCCATGCTCAATGTGGTACACACAAGGACACAGGACAGAGGTTGAGTCAACTTTAATCCATGTCAACTGGCTGCAAGTGTGATTTAGTTATTGCCAACACCTGTTAGGTGCCACAGGTAAGTTACAGGTGCTGTTAATTACACAAATTAGAGAGGCATCACATGATTTTTCTAACAGTGCCAATACTTTTGTGCACCCCCTTTTTTATGTTTCGTATGGAATTATATCCAATTTGGCTTTAGGACAATTCTTTTTGTGTTTTTTCATTGAAGACAAATTAAATGAAGATAATAATAACAAAGAATTTGTGATTGCAATCATTTTCAGGAAGAAACTGAGTATTATCTGACAGAATTGCAGGGGTGTCAATACTTTTGGCCACAACTGTGCATTATGAATATGGAAACTACCGTATATACTCGTGTATAAGCCGAGTTTTTCAGCCCAAAAATTGGGCTGAAAAGTACCCCCCTCGGCTTATACGCGAGTCAGTGCTGTATACCGATGTATACATCGGTACATACCGATGTATACATCGGTATACAGCAGCCCCCGCATCCCCAGTAATGCAGGGCCCCCCCAGCGTCTCTCCGGTCACCTGTAAAGCAAACTATACTTATCAGTGTCCCGCTCGCACCCGCCGCTGCCGACATCCGCGATCCTCCATCTTCATGCGACTCCTTCCTGTTTCTGTGCGCGCGCCGGCAATGACGTCATTCCCTGCGACACGCACAGGAAACAGGAAGGAGTCGCATGAAGATGGAGGATCGCGATGTCGGCAGCGGCGGGCGCGGACAGCGGGACACTGATAAGTATAGTTTGCTTTACAGGTGACCGGAGTCAGGCTGGGGGGGCCCTGCATTACTGGGTCTGCCTGTATACTACCGCTGGGGCTGCTATATACCTCTGGGGCCCTGTATACTAACACTGGGGCTGTATATACTACCACTGGGGCTGTATATACCTCTGGGGCCCTGTATACTACCACTGGGGCTGCTATATACCTCTGGGGCCCTGTATACTACCACTGGGGCTGCTATATACCTCTGGGGCCCTGTATACTACCACTGGGGCTGCTATATACCTCTGGGGCCCTGTATACTACCACTGGGGCTGCTATATACCTCTGGGGCCCTGTATACTACCACTGGGGCTGCTATATACCTCTGGGGCCCTGTATACTAACACTGGGGCTGTATATACTACCACTGGGGATGTATATACTACCACTGGGGCTGTATATACCTCTGGGGCCCTGTATACTACCACTTGGAGTATATATACTACCACTGGGGCTGTATATACTACTGGGGCTGCGTGTATACTACCACTGGGGCTGCTGTATCTACCTCTGGGACTGGTGTATACCACACTGCTGGGGGCTGTATACTTGTGCTAGGGTCCACCCTCGGCTTATACAGGAGTCAATAGATTTTCCCAGGTTTTGGGGGCAAAAGTAGGGGGGTCGGCTTATACACGGGTCGGCTTATACACGAGTATATACGGTATTTAATGATTTTCAGTGAGTCAAATTTAAGGGCAGGTTTGGTAGAAGATTAGTCCATGATGGTTTTTGAATAAACTGTCAATGGTTACTGAGGCCATCTTTAATTGGAGCCCACTGAAGGGAGTAACAAGGAGACCCACAAAATGAATTAATTGGGTCTATTCTTTACTAAGATCTTTTATCTTAATGGTGCTCCTTCAATAAGTGGCCACTCTGCTCAATTAAAGGCATCTTGCAAGCCTCGAAAAAGGAACAAACACAGATTAAGGATGTAATTATCCAAGTAATTTCCCAGTAGCCAGTAATGATGATTAACAAAGTAGAGAAATCTGTTGAAAAACAAGTAAGGACAGCAAATCCTACATTAACTGTTATGAAACATACTTCAATACAAGGTTACATGGTGCAATCTTTACGTGAACAAGGTATAAAGTACAGCAAAAGAGACAGGCACATTCCAAGTAACTCAAAGTCCATATACTCTACTGTGCAAAAGATTTAGGCAAGTATAAAAAATGTAAAATAGATGTTTTACTGATCTATTTTATATCAACAAAATGCAAAGTGAATGAACATAAGAGAAATCTAATCAATATTTGGTGTGACCTTCAAAACAGGACAAATTCCTCTATGTGCATTTGCATTGTTTCTGAAGGAACTAATTAGGGGATTTCTCCAATCATCTTGGAGAACTAACCACAGATCTTATGTGGACCTTGGTTGAGCAAATCCTTCTATCTCTTCATGTGATCCCAGACAGACTGGGTGATGATGAGATCAGGGCTCTGTGGGGGCCGGATCATCACTTCCAAGACTCCTTGTCCTTCCTTACGCTGAAGATATTTCTTAATGACATTGGTTGTGTGTATGGTGTCATTGTCCTGCTGAAGAATAAATTTGGAGACAATGAAATGTCTCCTTGATGGTATTGAGCGAAGCATAATTATCTGTTGGTATTTCTCAGTATTGAGGAAATGATTAATCCCAACCAAATTCCCAACTCCATTTGCTGAAATACAGCCCCAAATTTGCAAGGACCCTCCACCATGCTTCATTGTGACCCTCATTATTGTACCACTCTTCAGCCTTCCGGTGAGCAACCTACCTTCTGTTACAACCAGATGCTACACATTCTGGCTCATCAGTCTAGATCACCTGCAGCCATTTTTCTGCACCCCAATGCATATGTTTTCTTGCCAAGTTGAGTCACTTTGCCTTGTTTCCATGTTGAATTTATGGCTTTTTGTCACAATTCTGCCATAAAAGACAACTGCTGACCAGACTTTTCCAAGCGGTTAATTCGTGTAACTGGTTCCCAGTAGCTGCTGCCAGTTCTAAGTTGATGGCACTGCTGGACATCTACTGATTTTGAAGGCAATTGAGCATACTGTATTTTTTTATCTCCTGTTCTACGTTTTCTTTGTGTCTACAGTCATCACAGTTGACAATTTTCTTGATGCTTCATCAGAAGATCTTGAACAGCACATTTTGAAGCCCCAGTCTTCTTTAAAATCTTTGCCTATAGCGGCCGTCACACGCTACGATATCGGTAGCGATATTGTTAGCGATCACGTGCACGCGCTATCGCTTACAATATCGCTCACATCACTGGTGAGATGTCACACAGACAGACTCACCAGCGATGTGGACCAGCGAAATCGCTGGTTACTATAGTACACATCGGGTTACTAGGCGCCGCGCGTCGCTTAGTTACCCGACGTGTACCATAGTTACCATCTCCCAGCATAGGCTCTGCGCTGGGAGATCGTTCATCGTGGTGTTATACACCACGATGAAGCAGATCGTTAAATCGTTCATCGCAAGATGTGAGGTCCGGAGCTCAGATCTCGATTTTTGCGATTTTAACATTTCTCGTTGGTCGTATCTTGCCGTCACACGCAGAGACATCGTTCACGCGATGTTTAATCAGGCGCGTTCAAGCGATATCTTTCAAGATATCGTAGCGTGTGACGGCCGCTTTAGAGACACCTTGCTGATGCATTATAAATACCTAAGCCTTGTTTCTGTGCTTAGACTTGCCATATTGTATGACCAGTGGAATAAAACCGTCTTCTATGTCCTCCCCATTTGTAGCAGAATTTGATTGTTCCTAACCCAGTTTGAAGCCTCCTAAACATCTGTTTTAGTCTCAGTTAATGACTGTTTCAATCTACAAATGAATATAGTGGCTAGTATCACCTCATACACCTGACTGTAATTATATAACATTCCTGACTATGTGTACAAGTGTACCTAGAATACCTAATGCAGGGGGATATGAGAGGGGCCATCCAAAATTTTGATTGGATGTGAATTTCAATTTTGGAAGTATTCTTACTTTGCAGCATTTTTGTTCCACACCTGCCTAAACCCTTTGCAGAGTACAGTGATTTACTGAATCCAGGTAAATATAGATATGGACAAAAATTAAATACAGAACCTGACAACCCTATGCCTACAAATGTTTATTCAAGATCTGAATGTATGTGTCTATAAATTATAACTCTCAAAAGTTCTTTACAAAGGATTGCGGCTTTGCAGAGCATAAACTAGTATTTTTGTGACACTAGTCACTACTAATAGCTAGGGTGAATGTGATACCTGTCACTACTAATAGCTATGGTGAATGTGATGCTTGTCACTACTAATAGCTAGGGTGTGACACTGTCACTACTTACAGGGGTATAGACCACTGGGAAGTCAGATAATCCGGGGTGAGGTTCTTAGTATTCAGGGAGTAGACAGAGATGTAGTTATGCAACAGTCCAGGGTCAGGTTTGCAAATAAGCTCGAGAGGATTCAGGGAATAAACAGTGGCGTATTTAGGTCACAGTCCAGGGGTCAAAATACCAGGAGATCACAACAATTACAGGGAGCATACAAAAGGGATATCAAGCAACATTCCGGGGTCAGATAACAGAGATCAGAACAAGACAGAAACAGGAATGAAGGCCGCACAGCACTTCAGATAGGATGTACGACTTGTCAGAGTTCTGGGAGAGGTTACTCAGTAAAACAGCAGAGCAATCGCTGGGAAGATGGAACTCCTGAGCAACCCAGCACCTCCTAGAATCAGAATGGAAGCCTGCGCTGTCCATTCTTGGTGGGGAAGCTGATAGCGAAACGCGTCTGGGGGGCACCAGTACTCCTCACACCCCTTGTTTATACAATGGGTAAGTCTGAACAATAGGCATGGGGGATCCTTTGGATCATCGGATTAGTCCAGGGCATTGAGACTGGGGCTGCAAGGAGTGTGGTAGCTTTTTGCCTGAATTTCACTTGATAACTGAGTATTGAGCATAGATCTGCTAAGCTATTTAAGGCCCCTTCAACATCAGCGTTGTTGTCCGGATCCGGCCGATCCGGACAAAGAAACCCATCTGCTGCATGTGCCGCCTAACGGCCGCACTTGCGGTGCACTCGGCAAACCCCATGCATTGTCGATCTGGCACTTGTGGCAGGTGCGGTCGCGCAAAATAACCGCAGCTGACCTCATTTTTTTTCGAGACCACAACTACCGCACTTGCCGCAAGCCCCATAGACAATGCATGGGGCTTGCCGCAAGTATGCCGCAATTGCGCCCGTTAGGCGGCACATGTGGCAGATGCGTTTTTTTTGTCCGGATTGGCTGATGTGAAAGGGGCCTTATATATACAAACCAATCCAGGTTCTGATAGGAGGCCCTGGGGACTAACCTTGCCTTAAAGGGAACCTGTCAGGTGGTTTATGCCTCCCCAGCTATCATTGTCTGTAGCTGCAGCTTCATAATACTATTCTAACCATCCCTGTCTGAGCTCATAGCGTAATGTGAAAGGTGAAAGAAAAGCATTTATATACTTACATTTCTTTATGTAATGAGGCAGTCAGTCTCCAGCTTGGAGGACGAAGACTGTTTGGCAGGTTAATAGTTAACATTTCAGCCTTGTGCTAGAACATGTTGGGAGACCTGATGTGATGTCACCACCATGTGGCTACAATAGGCGGAGCTAAGTTCTCATAGAACATAATACGTTTGCTGGCTTAGCTCCGCCCACTATGGTCACATGATCATTACATCACACAGGTCCTTTAGCCATGCAAGTTAAAAGTGAGTTAACTATTATCCTGCCAGACAGTCTCCCTCCTCAAAGGTGGGAACTGAAATGTAAGTGTATAAATGCTTTTATTTCACCTTTCACATTACACTATAAACTCAGACAGGGATGATTAGACTGGTATTATAAAGCTGCAGCTACAGACAGTGATAGCTGGGGGGCCATAAACCACCTGACAGGTTCCCTTTAAACTATAATCTCAACTTACCCTTTGCAGTAAATATACAGGGGTGTACTACCTCAGTTTGGGAAGTTTACCGGTCCTTTTTCTGAAATTGTGCACTTTATCACTTTTTGTATAATCGCTATATAAAAACTTGATGTCCTTGATGAATAATTTATACTGTTCTTATGAATGCTGACTTTGTATGTCTTTTATATGGAAGCATTAAAAAATTGTATTTTAGCAGGTAAGCGCAGTATGGATTGTTGTTTGACATCTAACATAATTTGGGCCAGAAATTCTCCTCTTTATCTGATTGAATTAATGTCTATGTATTGGAGGGGCCTCAACCGGCGTACAGCTGTAACCTTAACAAAAATGTGGTGTTTAAGGATTATTTGTAGTGCTTTTTCATGTCATTTAGATTTTGGAGCAGAATCTACTGGAAAATACACATTAAAAAACTTCAGTGTGAACATACTCTAAGGAGTTTTCATTTAGTTCTTAATCAATACACTGCAATAGTACATAGTATGATTGGAATCTGTGTGGCTTGGACTTCAATGTATCTTCAGGATGACAAATCCGCTCACGGACTCATTTGTTCCTTGGTTTAATAACCTTCCTGCTCAGTATTACCCAAAGAAAAGATCTTGAGCTGATAGAAGAATAGACGATAGATGACAGTGGACGGGTTTAAAGCTCAGGAATGGTAAGTTGGTCTGAATACATTGCAAAGTGTAGTGTCTATACATCACCTTCTATTCATCACCCACGTTCAGAGGTCAAGAACACCGACTTCTTCTTATAAAAGAATGATCTAAAATGTCAATGAATTCAGAAATGTGATGTACTAAGATGATATTGAATAGGTAAGCACCCCAATATTTATTACACTGTTCTGCTACATTGATAGAGATTTGTGGATGGATTCGTGAATTTAGTGAAATTTGTGGTTTCATGCAAATTTAAACACTTTGAGATTTGAATGACCCAGAAACAAAACAATAACCTTCCTAGCACAATCTCCCACTCTGAACCATGGGAGGGCAGGCTAAGGTCTTTATGTGTGGCCGTGCGACTTTCCCATAATGCTGCTATGAAATCTAGTGGATTATCATACCTTGTACAGTGGTGGACAGTGCCTGTGTCATATGGATTACTGGGTAAGATTTTCTCTTCTGTAGAGTGAAAGCTCTTATGGTCAGTGGGGTCCCCTCTCCCCTATAGAGTATAAGGGTATGTGCACACGGGGGGCGGGTTAGTGACGGCGGCGGCTGGGCGGACCCGACAGGAAGCTCCGGAGCCATCCACCGGCTTCCTGTCGGGTCCGTGCTGCGGGAGACGGGCGGGTGTGCGGCGGTGCACAGCGGGTTAGCGCCGGCGGTTCTGCAGCGGCTGGAAGCAGCACATGATTCTGCTTGCAGCCGCTGCAGAACCGGCCGGATTATAGAACATGCTCATTCTTTGCTAACCCGCTGGGAACCCAGCGGGTTAGCAACGGATGAGCATGTGGAAACCGCCGGTGTGTGCACACCGGGGGTCGGTTTCCATAGGTTTATATGTTAACCCAAAAGCCGCTTTTGGATTAACATAAATTTACATAAACCTCATGGAAACCGACCGGCGGTTTCCGCTGCTAAACCTCTGCTAAACCTCCAAGTGTGCACATAGCCTAAACTCTTTTGGCCAGCGGGGTTCTCTTTCCTGTAGAGTGTAAACTCGTATGGTCAGCGGAGTCCTCTGCTGTAGAGTGTAAGCTCTCTTTTTATCAGCAAGGTCCTCTCTCTCCTGTAGAGTGTAAGCTCATATGGTCAGCAGGTTCCTCTTTCCTGTAGAGTGTAAGATCCTATGATCAGGGGGTCCTTTCTCTTCTACAGAGTGTATACTCCTAGTGGGGTCTTCATTCCTGTAGAGTGTAAGCTCTAATGGTCAGAGGGGTTCTCTCTCTGCCCTGTAGAGTGTAAGATTTTATGGTCAGTGGGGTCAAGGGTCCTCACTCTCTCCTATAGAGTGTGAGCTCTTATGGTCAGTGTGGTCCTCTCTCTCTCCTGTTGAGTGTGGGCTCTTATAGTCAGCAGTGTCCTCTATCTCCTGTAGAGTGTAAGCTCTTATGTTCAGAGGGGTCCTCACTCTCTCCTGTAGAGTGTAAGCTCTTATGGTCAGCAGCTGTCATCTCTCCCTTTCTCTTTCCTGTAGAGTCTAAATACTTATGGCTCCAACTCATCCTATGTGAGATGTGACTGATCAGACTAGGAAATTGTATCACAGCAAGAGAGACAACAGGCTATTGTAAGCAGGGCCGCACCATCCATTGGACAGTGTGAGCCTTTTTACTCAGGCAGCAAGCTATCAGGGGGAGCGGCTGTGCAGAAGGGGGCGGCGTCATATCCATACAGCGTCTTCCTGTATGGATAAGACACAGCCTCTCCCCCTGCTGCATAGCTACTGACAGCACTAACCAATCCCCCCTTGGTCCTCACTTGAGGCTGCAGGGGCAGTGGTGTTAGCTACTGACAGTACCCCCCCCTTCCCGCTCTACATGGTGTGGCTCAGGCGGCAGGGGGGCTTGATGCACCCCTGATTGTAAGAGACACTTAGGTTTTAATTCGGAAGAAGAGGATATTAGCTGGAAAGGGCTAGCCACTGCTTCTCTTCTAAAGACCCCATTACTATGTTAAACATGAACTGAGATAACATGGGGAGTCCAAAGTATTTTATGATGGCTGATAGAAACTGAATAAATTATTACGTATATCTCTAAAGGTACCCTCACACACAGCAATATTGCCTGGGAATCCTAAAGGCGATACATCGCCCTGGAGCAATCGCCGTGAAATTGCCTCACAGTTGCGGCGTGTGATTGGGGAATTTCGCGGCGATAAATCACCTCTCGCCCGTCGCCTGATTCCTGAGCACTGCTCTGAAATCAGCCTCAATCATGAAGGTGATATTTCCGTGTTGTGGCGTGTGACAGGGCGATAGAGATAGAATCAACATCTCCTATGATTTCCCGTAGGCGTGCCACAGCGTGTTGTAGTCCGCGCCCTGTGTGAACTGATTGGTGTGGGTTACTGTGTTCCCATTGGCTGTCACTTGAAAACGCGCCATATTTGATGAGCTGTCTGTCCAGCACCACACAATGGCAATGGTGTTATATATTAGCCAGCCTTCCAGGGCAGGCTGACCAATTAGAACTCTGTTGCGTTGTCCAATGAGCACGTATGGGGCGTGGTATAAACCACGGTGGCACACCTATGTCCTCGCTGCGCTGAACTTGTAAGCCCACATTGCCTTTGAGATTGGGGCATGTGAACCGGGGATGGAATTAGGCAGGATTGCTTCCACTGTATGTGAGGCGATTTCCGGAGCAACACATCGCCTTACTTTCAGGGTGCAATTTTGAAAGTTTAAACTCAATTTTTTCCCACCTAACCTGATTGTTAGCTTCTCAGTGTCCCTCCTCCCTGCTGAAATCTCACATTGCTCATTCAAGCTGCAGCTGTCAATAGACAAACAGTCGGAGTGTGCAGAGACTTAACACACTATCATGTGAATTTCATTGCCACTAGAGCAGAGTTTCCCAAAATAACCAAAGTTTATCAACTTAATACCTTTATTTTACACTAAATGTGATGATCATAAATCGAGAACAGCAATGACTGTAGAGAGAGAAAGATTAAAACTAAATGTTGTGAAGGTTACAACAGTCACCAATCAGTAGGAAGTGTACAGGCCTTTGCTGTGTACAGGCCTTTGCTGTCAATGACTTCAGCACATCTGGACCACAGGACAGCACTAATCTCTGACTCTACTCTGGGGGTATTTTGCGCCACTCTTCTTCCAGTCTCTTCCACAGTCCTGTGACTGTTGTGGGCTTCTTGGCCATAACTTTGTCACCCAGGACTTTCCAGAGGATTTCTGTTGGGTTTAGATCAGGACTCTGGGCGGCCATTTCATTGTTTCAGTGTTTTCTGTTTCAAAGAACTGCCTTACCTGTTTTGCTGTATGACAGGGGGCATTGTCCTGCATGAAAATAGCTGAATGCAAGTAAGAAACCACGTGTTGTTGAAGAAGGTTCTGATGCACACTTGCACTCACTCTGCCATGTAGCTATAAGAGAGGACCAACCTCTGCAGCAGAAAACATTCCCCTAACCATGACACTTCCTCCACCACCTTTCCCTGACTTCCTTACACACTTTAAGTTCAATCTTTCCCCAGTTTGACGATGAACATAATGTTTCCCATCAGACCCAAGTAAATTAAACTTGCTTTCATCACTAAAATGAACAGAGGACCCCTTTTCCTCTGTCCACACAACATGCTCCTCATCAAAGGATTCTTTGGATTCTTTCTGCTAATGAGAGGTTTGCTCGCTAGAGAGTGGGCTTTCAGTCCTAATGCTTAAACGTCATGACACTATATGACGAGACAGATCCTTACCCTTTTCAACGCTGAACTGGCGAGCTATTCCAGCTGCAGTTTTGTAATGATTACCCATGGAGATTCTTAGCATTATCCTGTCCTCTCTGGCTTTGTATGTCATGGTTAGTGTTTTAAACCAGGATCTCTGAGAAGTGGGGAGCAAATAAAGGGCTTGGCAGAGGGGGGAGACAGGGGAGTAGCGGGGAGACAGGTGGATTAGTTAGGCAGCGGAATTTAGGATAGATTGGAGATGTGCAAGGGAGGTAGCGGGGAGGCTGGTAGGCAGGAGGTTGCAGTAGTCAAGGCGGGAGATGATGAGAGCATTAACAAGTGTTTTAGCAGTGTCGTGGTCAAGGAAAGTGCGAATCCGGGAAATGTTTTTGAGCTGGGGTTGGCAGGAGGTGGTGAGGGCCTAAATGTGAGGCTTAAAGGAGAGGGAAGAGTCAAGGATTACCCCCAAGACATTTGGCGTGGGGGACTGGGGAGAGTGAACAATCGTTGACAAGGATAGATAGGTCGGGTAGTGGGGGAGAGCGACTCGGGGGGAAGATGATGAACTCAGTTTTTTCCATGTTCAGCTTAAGGATGCGAGCAGAGAAGAAAGATGAGATAGCTGGCAGGCATTGTGGAATTTTTGATAGTAGGGAGGTGATGTCGGGCCCTGACAGGTAGATTTGGGTGTCGTTGGTGTAGAGATGGTACTGAAGGCCGTGGGACTCAATGAGTTGTCCTAGGCCAAGAGTGTAGATGGAGAAGAGTAGTGGTCCCAGAACTGAGCCTTGGGGGACACCAATGGATAGGGAGTAGGGCAAAGAGGAGGTGTGGGAGTGGGTGACGCTGAAAGTCCGGTCCGTTAGGTATGAGGAGATCAGGCTAGGTCAGTGATGCCAAGAGATTCCAGGATCTGAAGTCGGAGGGAATGATCAACAGTGTCGAAGGCAGCAGATAGGTCGAGGAGGAGGACGGAGTAGTTTTGCTTGCACTTGGCGGTCAGTAGGTCGTTGGTGACTTTGGTTACAGTACATTCCTATTTACAGCTATAGTATCATATATTACCACATTCCTATGTACAGCTACAGTACATTCCTATTTACAGATATAGTTTCATGTATCACCACATTCCTTTTTACTGCTACAGATCAAGTATAGCAACACTCTTATGTACAGCTAAAGTACCATGTACAGCAACATTACTATGTACAATTATAGTACATTATTATACAGCCACATTCATATGCACAGCTTCAGTACCAGGTATACTCACATTCCTAAGTACAGTTATAATAGCATATACAGCTATTTAGCTATGTACAGCTACAGTACCATATACAGTCACATTCCAAAGTACAGTTACAGTACATTCCTATTTACAGCTATAGTATCATGTATCACCACATTCCTTTGCACAGCTACAGTACCAAGTATAGGATCACTCCTATGTACAGCGAAAGTACCATGTACAGCAACATTACTATGTACAATCTGGTAGGTCCCCTGGCACCGTTCCCCAGCTCACCTCTCCCGGGTCGGCATCCTCTGCTCCTCTGCTGACCGGGCATCTGGCTTTCAGGCATACTGTGTCTTGGAGCAGTCGCCGGGTTCCCTTCCTATCAGCTGACCACCGGGCTCACACATGAGCACATTACAATGGTCGTATTCATGTGACCAAGCAGCAGTGCACTAGGCGCACTCCCCTATGACTCTAGGGGCCAGTAAGGTCCAACCTGACACTCTCCTTGACCAATAGCTGCTCTTCCTCTGGTATATCAGGCCACCTCCACTGATGGGAGATGCCTGATTATTAAGTTGGTTTGCTTCTGCCTTGCTGACTGTTGGCCAGGCCTTCATTGTACCCTTTACCAAAAAAGAAAACGGAGTGAAGGAGTACGTTTTTAAATATCATTTGTATTAATAAAAAAACTCACAGTGCCAATTTGGTAACAAAAGGTGGCACACATGGGGTCAATTACAAACAACACCAATTATTGCACAATTTACAAAGTTTGGTACATCTGCAGACAACAATGTGCATATATTACATGCTATATACAGAGGAAACATTGATTGCTCTCAGTGTGAGAAACAAGATACAAATCTTGTAGTTGTGATACCTTTTAATGGCTAACAAAAATTTAATAAATGATGTTATAAGGCGAGCTTTCGAGCCGACTCAGGTCTCTTCATCAGGCATGGTATGACAAGATATTGAATGAAACTCAAAATATATGCATGCACAACTAAAATGATTGGACATTTGACTAAATAAACCTTACAGGGACTGGACATTTGGCAAAATAAACAGACAGCCTTGGAGAGGATCTTCAATCAGGCAGACCCAGTGGTCATAAAGTCTCTAGGACACTAAATTATAAGAAAACTTGGTGTCTAAGATTCCCATGTCTTTGAACAACATTGTTTAGACGTGGTAATGAGCCAGAAAACCATCAGCAATGTTCAGTCCATTCTGTATACAATTGAAGCTTCTAATTAGCTTGGATTCACAGACTCTTCGATGTTTTTGGGATTTGAAATTACCTCTCAAAATTAAAACCTTCATATTGTCAATGTTATGTCCCTGGCCAGAAAATGCTCCGCTACTGGAAAATGGATTTTTTGTGTGTAATTGTGTGACGATGAGACCTCATCCTTGCTCTTAGACGCTGTCCAGTCTCACCAACATAGAAAGAACCTACTGGGCAAATTATGCACATAATTAAATATACCACATTGGAAGAGGAGTATGTGAAAGTCCCAGGAATCTTATAATCCTGCTGTGTGTTGGGGATCTGTATCCTGTCTCTGGTCTCTATGTGAGCACAGGTCTTGCAGCTCTTCACATTGCATGGATAAGTTCCTTTTGGTGTATCCGAGGATATCAAACTTCGGACCATAATGTTTCTTAATGGTCCGAAGTTTGATATCCTCGGATACACCAAAAGGAACTTATCCATGTAATGTGAAGAGCTGCAAGACCTGTGCTCACATAGAGACCAGAGACAGGATACAGATCCCCAACACACAGCAGGATTATAAGATTCCTGGGCTTTCACATACTCCTCTTCCAATGTGGTATATTTAATTATGTGCACCATTTGCCCAGTAGGTTCTTTCTATGTTGGTGAGACTGGACAGCGTCTAAGAGCAAGGATGAGGTCTCATCGTCACACAATTACACACAAAAAAATCCATTTTCCAGTAGCGGAGCATTTTTCTGGCCAGGGACATAACATTGACAATATGAAGGTTTTAATTTTGAGAGGTAATTTCAAATCCCAAAAACATCGAAGAGTCTGTGAATCCAAGCTAATTAGAAGCTTTAATTATATACAGAATGGACTGAACATTGCTGATGGTTTTATGGCTCATTACCACGTCTAAACAATGTTGTTCAAAGACATGGGAATTTTAGACACCAAGTTTTCTTATAATTTAGTGTCCTGGAGACTTTATGACCACTGGGTCTGCCTGATTGAAGATCCTCTCCAAGGCTGTTTGTTTATTTTGCCAAATGTCCAGTCCCTGAAATGTTTATTCAGTCAAATGTCCAATCATTTTAGTTGTGCATGCATATATTTTGAGTTTCATTCAATATCTTGTCATACCATGCCTGATGAAGAGACCTGAGTCGTCTCGAAAGCTCGCCTTATAACATCATTTATTTTATTTTTGTTAGCCATTAAAAGGTATCACAACTACAAGATTTGTATCTCACACTAAGAGCAATCAACATTTTCTCAACTGGCTAACACGGTACCAAACCTTTTTCTTCTAATATACAGAGGAAAAACACCAGGGCATCATAACGTATTATATTCCATATATACATGTGCAAACCATCTAGGAAATATGCCTGTACTGGACCTCATTCTATTGCACGTTGTCACATAATAGCAACTTTGTGTCCAGATTAGCTCTATAGAAGAAAGATCATTTGAAAATGACTTCATATTTTAAAGTGCAAGTGCTGGTGAAGATCAAATTACCCCTCGGTGAATAGTCCCCCGCTCCTGTCCCCAATGTACGTTTCCTCTGTTATAATATTAGCTTCATCAGGGGGTGTCGAGTATCTCCCGAACGCCCCACCATCTCCCTATATATCCTGTGGTGATTACACAACCACTGACATGTGTGTACTAACTAGCGCTATGTCACTTCCGGCTTCCACCGTCGCTACTGGAAGTGACGCGCTTCCTTGTACCCTGTTACCTGGAACCCTAGCTGTGCTCTTCCCTGGTAGCACCAATCCTGTTCACCTAGCCTTGTACCCTGTTACCCGGAATCCTTAGCTGTGCCGTAGCATAGGCTAACCTTACGAGCCGTCCCCCTGGTACTAGCAGCCGTAGTATTTAGACCCCTGGGCTTTTCCCTGACAATCCCTGTATAGGGGTTGGTTAAACTAGGTCCAGCTCACCCAGGGGAGTTCGGTACCACGACTTAGTGGATCCACTCTAGGGTGCCTTACCCGGAAGCGTAACACAAATCCTGGCAAAAATTATGGTATCACCGGGCTAGGAGGATGTTCATTCAGTTGTTTAATCTTGTTGAAAAAAAGCAGATCACAGACATGGCAACTTTATGGCTTTAAGAAACACTAAAAGAAATCAAGATTAAAAATGTGGTAGCCAGTAAGAGTACCTTTTTTCAGACCAAGCAAAGGGAAAAAATTGTGGAATCACTCAATTCTGAGGAAAAAATTATGGAATCACTCTGTAAATTTTCAGTCCCAAAACTAACACCTGCATTCAATAAGATCTGCTCGTTAGTCTGCATCTAAAAAGGAGTGATCACACCTTGGAGATCTGTTGCACCAAGTAGACTGACATAAATCATGGCTCCAACACGAGAGATGTCAATTGAAACAAAGGAGAGGATTATCAAACTCTTACAAGAGGGTAAACCATCACGCAATGTTGCAAAAGATGTTGGTTGTTCACAGTCAGCTGTATCTAAAATTTGGACAAAATACAAACAACATGGGAAGGTTGTTAAAGGGAAACATACTGGTAGACCAAGGAAGACATCAAAGTTTCAAGACCGGAAACTTAAAGCAATATGTCTCCAAAACAGGAAATGCACAACAAAACAAATGCGTAACGAATGGGAGAAAACTGGAGTCAATGTCTGTGACCGAACTGTAAGAAACCGCCTAAAGGAAATGGGATTTACATACAGAAGAGCTAAACAAAAGCCATCATTAACATCTAAACAGAACAAGGTTACAGTGGGCTAAGGAAAAGCAATCGTGGACTGTGGATGACTGGATGAAAGTCATATTCAGTGATGAATTGCGAATCTGTATTGGGCAAGGTGATGAGGCTGGAACCTTTGTTTGGTGTCGCTCCAATGAGATTTCTAAAGATGACTGCCTGAACAGAACATGCAATATTCCACAGTCATTGATTATATGGAGCTGCATGTCAGGTAAAGGCACTAGGGAGATGGCTGTCATTACATCTTCAATAAATGCCCAAGTTTACATTGATATTTTGGCCACTTTTCTTATCCCATCAATTGAAAGGATGTTTGGGGATGATGAAATCATTTTTCAAGATGATAATGCATCCTGCCATAGAGCAAAAACTGTGAAAACATTCCATGAAAGAAGACACATAAGGTCAATGTCATCGCCTGCAAATAGTCCGGGTCTCAATCCAATTGAAAACCTTTGGTGGAAGTTGAAGAAAATGGTCCATGACAAGGCTCCAACCTGCAAAGCTGATCTGGCAACAGCAATCAGAGAAAGGTGGAGTGATGATGAGTACTGTTTGTTACTTATTAAGTCCATGCCTCAGACACTGCAAGCTGTTTTTAAAGCCAGAGGGGGTGCAACAAAATACTATGTATTGGAGTGTTCCTTTGTGTGTTTGCTTTTCATGATTCCATAATTTTTTCCTCAGAATTGAGTGATACCATAATTTTGTATGATGGTTCATCATAAGGACACTCCAGAAATGTTTAGGTCCAGGGAATTCCCGTTAAAGGGGTTCCCTGATTTTTTTTTATTTAGGCTGGTTTCTAACTGCAGGTTTTTTCCTGGTCAGGTTCAATCAGGTTTGTGTGTCAAAACCAGGAGAGGAACCAGGAGAGGAACTTGCAGAAAAAAAACATGATTGAAAGATTGACACCTATTCTGAGTTTTGGATACACTCCTGGTTCCTCTCCTGGTTTTGACACAAACCGGATGATACCTGATCAGGGAAAAAACTGCAGTGTGAAACCAGCCTAAGGCCACATGCACACGCTGAGTATTTGATGAGTTTTTTTACCTCAGGAGCCAAAACCAGGAGTGGAGCAATCAGAGGCAAAGTCTAAAGGTACCGTCACACGCCGCAATCTCGGCTGGCGATATGTGGCGATCTAACGTACACATTCACGTTTTTCGTGGTCGCCTCAGATCACCGATGGCGGCATCACACGCCGTAATTTCGCCCTGAAGCTAAGGCGATGTGTCCCTCCGGAAATCGCCTCACCTACAGCGGAACCAATCTTGCCTAATTCCATCACCACTTCACACGCTGCAATCTCACATAAAATGTGGGCGTACATGTTCAGCGCGGCGAGGAGATAGGCATGCCACAGTGGTTTACACCGCGCCCCATACACGCTCATTGGACAATGCAACAGCGTTACGATTGGTCAGTGTGCTCTGGAAGGCTGGTTAATACATGACGCCATTGTCTATCAGAGTATGTCACAAATACATGCTCGTTTGCGGACGGTTGTGTAGCTGAAGATGTGTGTGTTGCTGAACGGACAGCTCTTCAAATATGGTGCGGTGTCAACTGACAGCCAATGGGAACACAGTATCCCACACCAATCATCTCAGACGGGGTGCGGACTACAGCACGCTGAGGCACGCATACGGGAAATCATAGAAAGCGCTCTTTCCATCACTATCGCCCTGTCACACGCCACAACACGGAAATATCGCCTTGCCGATTGTGCCTGATTGCTGAACACTGTTCAGGAATCAGGCGACAGCCGATGGGCAATTTATCGCCGCAAAATTCCCCAATCACACGCCGCCACCATGAGGCCATTTCACGGTGATTTCAACGGGGCGACACATCGCCTTTCAGATTTCCAGGCGAGATTGCAGCATGTGACGGTACCTTTATAGACGCACCTGCACCATTTCTATATTTAATTAGCCACTCTTGGTTTTGGCTACAAATCATGAGGTAAAAAAGTCATCAAATACTCAGCGTGTGCACGTGGCCTTAGGGTGCTTTGACACTGGCGTTTTTATGAAAATGCGGCAGATCCAGTCAAAAAAACGCATCTGCCGCATTTTCGCCTAACAGGCAAGACCCATGCATTGTGTATGGGGCTTGCGGTAAGTGTGCGGCAGGTACGGCAAGTGAGGTTCCGGCAGTTGCGGCCGCGAAAAAAAACGCTGCTGACCACTGTTTTTTTCGTGGCTGCACGTGCCACATCTGCCGCAACCGCACTTTCCGCACTTGCCGCACCTTACCGCAAGCCCCATAGACAATGCATGGGGCTTGTCGCAAGTGTGCTGCAAGTGCGGCCGTTAGGTGGGACCCTCAGCAGATACGTTTTTTTGTCTGGATTCGTCGCATCTGGGCAAAAACGCCAGTGCAAAATGGACCTTACTTGTGTGGAGTCTCTTAACAAGTATTAATTGCAGCTGAAGTCATTTAGAAAAAACTGTAAAAAATGTGATGTTTAATTTTGCCTATAGCGGTGCTGTATGGGTATTTAGATTACAGCTCATTACTGGGACACATTGAGATGAATCTATGATTAGAGGAGTTTACAAAAATGTAAAGATTGTTAAAATAGATAACCCAATTATAAAGTCAGTAATGAATGGTCTCAAGCTTTCATTGAACCAAGTAGATTTGTGAAGTTATAACAATAGGAATTTTGTATAATAGACCCTACATTAAGAATGTCGGTGAAGGCCTTCCATTTGGGATGACATATTTCTTTTAGTAAGTTATTTTCTCTAGTGGTAAATCACAAATGCGACATTAACAGGTCTTTTCTCATGGAAACTATGTTCTTTCTCATTAAATATACGGTAGATGGAATGTTAGAAAGAAGTATGCAGCATTCACTGATGTTATTTGCCATTTAGATGCAATTTTTGATAATCTTTTTGCACTGGTAGTAATTTGCATTTTCTATTCCTCATCTCACCTATAAGTTAAAGAAAGTTTGCAGTTTTAGTTATTTCCTGAATTCTTACTTCAAATTGAGAAGAAAAAATGTGGGTGGGTTCATCAGTTCTGACCAACACTAGTTGGATGAAAATGGGGACTGCAGTGCTCAGAATTGGACCCAATTCTTTCTAATATAGTGATGTCATGAGTGTGTCCCACCCTGGGAGACGTCTGGTGAGCCTGGGATCAGAAGATCTACAGCTTGTGTTTAAATGTACCTAATTTCTTTTAGCGCTTTGGGGCTAAAGACTTTCTGCTTGCTGGTTGTTTCTTATGGCTTTTAATATCCGATGCAGAAATTTTATGACCACTTCCCTCCGCTATAAAAAGTCACACAGTGGAGGAGTTGGAGTGTTTTTCCTTGTGTGTCTATTTTCCTTGTGCCTGTCTTTCCTTCCTTGTCATGTATTATTGTGGTAGTGAGACCTAGTGTCCTCGCTGGTATACACACTAACCAGGGTCTAGGCACATGATGGCAATGGGGGAAGGTCCCATATAGGGTCATTAGGGAGCCCAGGGACTAACCTTAGGTGAGTGTCAGGAAGTAACCCCTCTCCCCTCTTCCTATGTTCAGGGACTTCCTTCTATTCTGCTCTTGTTGTCCCCTTTGTGATGCACCACATGCTGGGCTTTGGTGTGACAAGTGATTGGTTGATAGGAACATTGTATCAATGGTAACTCACGGTGCAAGCCCAACTTGGCATTAAATGGGTTGGCCATGTAATTTACCACCTTGACTACCTCCATGGCTGTCTGCTCTTGAGCTTATGCGTGGATCCCTAGTTTTTTGCATACTCTGTTGCCCCTGGATCAGATTTGGAAACAGTGGACAGTGGCAAGCATCTCGGCCATGCCTCTGAATAACTTTCATCATATGATCTTTGCATGCTTCCATGGAGTCCCTGAGGGTCCAGTCGCCACTTAGGTACTGCATCTCAGCCAGAGGTATGGTACTCTACTCTCAGGTTAAGAGGGGACACTACCTGCTACCCACACACTGGCATCCAACACCACACCACTCCAGGCCAGGGGATCTGGGTGGACCCTATTGAAGGAGGGCCCCATCTCAGGCTGGAGGGGAACTAGGTAGAGGGTATGGGTGCAGAAAGTAGATAGGGGAGCATACTAGGAAGCAGTAAGTGGTGACAATGTAGAGGACGTAGGGAACGTGACTGACATGAGAAACGTGCTGAACAGTCGAGAAGTTAGGCAGTTGGTGACAGGAGTCTGTCACGAGTGGAAGGAGTGAGAGAGTCGTCCTGGGACTGTAGCCGGTTGGAGCTCATCCCAGGACAAAGAAAGGTGAAGACAGACAGAGGAGCCAGTGAGGGGCTCTAAAAATACTGAAGGGGTCCCAGGGACACAGGAAGTGAGGAATCCAGCTGTGGCGCCCGTATCCATGCCGACCATGATCAGATGGAGGGACCCGGCCGCAAAGTAGACCGGCCCCAGACTAGTGGAGAGACTATAGGGACTCAGCTAGCTAACCGGAGGCTGCTGTATCTTCAAGTGTAGCAGCCAAAGCCACACTTAATCACTGAAAAGGCAGCCACATAGGGTCAAGGGGACTGAGACGACGTTACCTGACAGGACCCGCGGCTCCTGGCTTGGGACACTGAGTGTGGGGTGCTGGGTGTGGGGGATTGAGAGCCAGCCCCGGGGATCCCCGTGATAAAGCGTTGCGAAACGCGCGTAGGGGGGCTCTGCTTGGCTAGGCATTGCAGGGGGAGCTGAGGAGGTCCACCACAGGCACAACTTATGGGTGAGTGGCAATGAATGAGCTGGTTGTCATGACAATGATACTACCCAGAAGGTTGTTGATGATTAATTCCATTGTGATACCTGTGTAATTGTGGATAGACTCTATGTACCTGCAGTGGGATTACTTGCCCTGCAGTATTGTTTGGGATCTCCTAAACAAAACTCATTGTATTTAACGTATACTTTTCTGCTTTTAATTAATAAAGGTGTCATTTTGTAACAAAAACTCTTTAAGTGGTATAACTTGTTTAAATCCATGGTAAAGAGCGGGTTACCATGGAGCAGCGTCCACAGGCAGCCCCCGACGTTAACGTTAATGCTGGCCATTACTGCAGGCTGGGCTCTGCTGTAACTGGATCCAGTTAACGTAAGTGCTGGGCTAAGTAAATTGTTACTTTTTTAATTAACTAATTATAGAGAACCACTGAATGCAGCGTATATGCTGCATTCAAGGAGGGTGTGCATCATGTCTCTAACCCTTTCCCTTCCCCCACCCCCGTAACCCAAAATAAGCACTTTGGAAAGTTTAGAGTTAAGAGGTCCGGGGGGTTTATCTGATTATGCTGTGCTCACTGCCAACCCAGTCCTCCCCTGACAATGAGCAACATGTTTCTAAGGTAGAGACCACGTTGCTCAGGCACCTTCCAACTGGGAAAGGCACCTTAAATATTCTGTGCTTCTCAGTTGTAGGCTGTGAAGCCTTTTCAGGTAGGGCACACTGGCCCTTCAAGAAGTGGGGCGTGCCACACACGAGTCCTAAGTGCGCTCCGAGGAGAACTGTGCAGCATGTGTGGTACCCCAGAGTCCGGATGCCACAATGTCATTGCCTCCCTCGGGTGGAAAGGTCATACCTGAGAGCAACAGAGGGTATCCACACCAGGCAAAACCAAAGAACACAACACCTTTCTGACTCCGGGCCTGAAGTGGGAGTTCTAAAGCCCGGGTTCAGGAAACTCCCCTATAAATTCTGGTCTGGGGCGGAGTTAGTCAGGTCAGTTCCTAGGAGGACTGAGGAAGACATCCTGTGGACTGGAGCAATGCTAAGCTCATCCCAGGAAAGATAAAACCTAGCTTGAGTGACCCATAGGCAAGTGTCTGAGGAAGCCAAGGAGAGCCTGGGGAGAGGAGCAGTGTCGAGCTCACCCCAGAGAAGTAAGCGCCAAGAAACCCAGCAGTCCAAGGCTGTGCAGAGCCTTATGTCTCGGCAGCCAATACTGGAGGATGGGGGATTTCAAGTCCCTCATCCACACCAAACTGCCCAGAGGCACAACAGCGTGAAGAGCCCAGGAGCAGCTTCCTGAGAAGTGGGGCTGGAGAGGACGTGAGCTGCCTGTCATACGGCACACTGCAGGAGATAGAGAGAGAGGGCCGCAGCTCAGCTTAAAGCAGCAGGGACCCGTACAGAAAGCGCAGTGGGGAGGTCTCAGAACTTGCCAGGTGAGGAGAACCCTGAGTTGCTCCGAGTCTGACGGATTCCAGTAACATCATCTGTCCTCGTGCCAGTATCACCAGTAAAGGACTTGAGGACCCAACAAACCGTGAGTCATTTACTTCGCACCCTCCATCCTACACTCTAAATGCCTTCAACATCCACTGCCGTGGGGGGATCCGCTCCACCAGTGGGGAGCCACTACATCCTAGCTGCCCATCCATCGTCCCCAGAGGTTCTTCAGCAGCGGTGGTGACTCATAGCCACAAACCATGGGTGGGGTCACGAATAATATTCCCTTTAAACCACCCTATTCCCAAAAACTCTGAAGCTGAGCCCAGGGTCACGGAGCTGGGTCTCGACCCCTGTGACTCCCCAAAAGCACTACAGCCCGGTTCCGAGTACATCATGGCCTGGGGCACATCACGTGCACAGGACCAGGGAGCAGGAAGCAGCTGATAGAACCAGGGCAGACACCATGGGAGCGCTAGAGGGGTGAGTACGAATGGTACCGATCACCCTGATTAGCAGGTTCCGATGCTGTGGCAGGTATAACACTTGTTTGTTCAGAATGAAAAAAAATTGTGTTATTGTGGTGGTGTTGCTGCAGTATACCATAAATCAATCAATTCACACACACAGTCAATCAATTCATAGACAGAGACGACCCCTCGCATTTTGTATGTTCTTAAGGGTAGTAGTAGTATGCCACAATCAGATTTAAGCCTTGCTCAATCCCTAACTGTAATGGTGAGCTGTGGGCTCTGATCTTCTATCCCTAGGCCATAAAAATCCTAAAATGGCTGCTGCTTTCCTTGCATTATCTTTTAAAGTGGCTGTTATAGTCTCACCTGATTGGCTGTGCTAGACCATGTGATAATGCAAGGCATTATGGGGAAGCCTATGCGGCCACACCTGAGATCATGTGAGCCCACTCTTTTTTTTACGCTTTTGGGGAATTATCATTTTAGACCAGACAACCCCTTTAAAAACAGACGGAAAAAAATTGAATACGAATGCTGTTGTGAAGTCTCTGCAGTCTGGCTGCCACAAATGGTATTTCCTAACATTGTTTGCAATTCTACGTCTGGGGAGAATTGAAGCTCCCTCTGCATGATGTCCGAAGCATTCACACACTGCCTGAACTTCAACCAGGAAGTTGAGCTCTGAGGGGCCTGGCATAGGCTGTGACTTAGTTTCTAGCTGGAGGGAGGAATTAGCTGTAGTGGGTATTAAGATGGAGTAAGGTGAAGGAGAAGGTCTTGTCAGAGGAGAGATGGGAAGCCACTCTGAAGAACTAGTTGCAGAACAGGGTTCCAGGCCCTAGGCTGCTAAACTATCAAAGTCTAGTAACAGAAACTGGAGGATGCTGGGATTTATGCCCTGCAGCAACATAAATGGGACCCTCTGGGGTAAATGTAGTACCATAGGATCAGGGACCTGACCAGCAGCAGGGACACCCACAGGAGCCACAGTACAAGCTTGCCTAGCGGTAACCCACATGGAGCAAGAAGGAGTTCAGGAAATCACAAAGGCACCTAGAAACCTTAATGAGGACAAGTCAGCGGGTAGGCCAGTATGCTCACCCAGCAAGGCGGACTATAGTTATTCCCAGACCGGCTGGACCACGAGTGAAGAGACTGTCTTGTTTGCCTCTTTTCATCCCTGCAGCCTTTTTCCTTTGCGCAGCTTCTCAGAGCTGGCAGCAGATGCAACCAGTTGACCTCATGGCCCGACACCCAGCGTAGAAAAACTCCTTTGCCTACCTCTCCCTGTCATAACTCCTCCCTACAACCAGAAGTGGGGTCTGCCCTAAGGTGGGTCTCTTCTGCCCTGCACATTTTGATTGGAGTTTGGACAGTGTTGGTTATTTAGGGGATTCCCAGCAATGTGATCCTGACATCTCGTCAAACATGACAATACAAGAATATTACATGCATTACCAGACCGCAGGGGCGCCACGGATCCAAAGATGGCTAAAATAGAATTATAATGGGGAAGAAGGGAGGAGCAAGGCTAAAATCACAGATTACAGGAGGAAGGAAGGGACAAACTACCAAAGGCAGAAACATCTGCTTAGGAACAGCAAAATGTAATCCATAGTACAAAAAACACTCAATGAATTATTCCCATTCTTTGGACATAACAAGTTGGCACTAGAGTTCAAGTTCCTTTCCTCTCTGAAGAGGCAATTTAATTATTTAACTTCCCAGAGGAGTATTGTGGCATTTAGGTTTTTTCATAGTGGGATGGCTTTTACATTTTTTTTTATCAAAATAATGTCACCAAGTACCATATTTTACTTACATGCACTATTGCAATGTATTTATTTACTTATTTTAGGGTATCTGCTTATTTTTGTTGCTTTTCTTTGTATTTGATGTTTTGTGGCCTATGCGTCTGACTCACTGTAGCCAGGGGGTCTTCACGTCTCGGGCGATGCTTCTCCTGTCACGGTTCCGCTCTCGAGGCAGCGGGGCCCGGTGGTCCAGATCAAAAGGGGTGTTTGAACGGATAGGGGTTAATTCTTCTTGTCGTGACGCCACCTGCGGGAATTCCGGTGATTTCACCGGCGCTGCTTGGGTCTCCGGGGGATGGACGGCAGGTAGTTGGGACGCTCCCCACAGGATGAGCAGGAGTCCCCGGGGCCAGGAGCTGCACTTGATGGGTGATGGCAGCTCAATGATGTTGTGAGCGTAACTTTTAAACAGTTCTGAAGGAGACACGGACACCAAGTTCCTCTATAAAGGGTGTTTACTGTAACCGGCAAGATGGTACAAGGTATACAGTCAACAGGTAACGGACCGGGCAGTCCCAGCAATAACCGATGTTGTTTCAGAGCTCCACGGTGTTCCTCCTTTT
Organism: Allobates femoralis; assembly: GCA_033576535.1. Lineage (NCBI taxonomy): Eukaryota > Metazoa > Chordata > Amphibia > Anura > Aromobatidae > Allobates > Allobates femoralis. Next base: position 87,332,197 of record JARQOC010000009.1, read on the forward strand.
CCTAACTTCTCTGCCTTGTTTGCCGATGTTGCCTTAGAGTACCAGGTCAGGGTACTTGGGAGACTTCTATTTGGAATCCTAGCTGTCACGTCTCAGCTGGTCCGGTGTCCCAGGGGTAGGTCCCTGCTGGCAAGACAACTTAAATGGCGGCGGTGGTGAGATGCCCCCTAAGAAGCGGTTCTTCACCCTTGTTTGCGGAGCTGTGGTGAACGACTTGCTTGCCTCGGAACCAGTGATCCGGTGGGTGGTTTTTGGGCACGGGTATGATTGGACCCGTTAAGTAGTTGCCCAGGTTCCGGTCTGGGTCACCGCTTAATGGTGCCCAGCCGGTAAGTTTCCTTCTCAGTGAAGTTGCCTGTTCATGGCTGCACGGCACTGTGCAGCCTCTCTCTCTCTTCTCACAGACTGACTTGCTCTTTCTAACTTCCCCCACACACTACACCTTACACTCCTCCCTCCAGGACCTGATTGGCCCTCTACTCTAAGTAGTGCATGTGGTGTTGGAGCTCTGAGGTTAACCATGTCATTACTGGGGCAGAGAATATTGCATCTTCAGTGTGGGATGCAATACCCTCCTGTGACGCACTCGTTGCGGGGCGCTACACATCTTCATATACTTGCATTCTTAGGACAACTTAGGACTTTCGAGGAGGTATTAGAGGATAGAATTAATAAGAAATGCAAGGCTATAATGAGCAACAATACACACCCGCTCTCTGAACTGTTTGCGAAGCAGAAGAGCACATTCAGCAAGCGTCTAATCCAACTAATGTGTAAAAAGGAAAGATACAGAAAATCGTTTGTTCCGACAGCTGTGGGGATGTTTAACAAATGTATAAGTGTAAAGCATCCCAAGACTATGTGAAGTTCTATGTGTATGGGGGGAATAGGTGAGGTACATGTACCAGTCTACCCACATCTGCTGTCCATATAGACTTATTTTGTAAAGTGTGAAATGTTCTTGATCTTTGTTCTGCTGCTGTAATACTGTAATTTCCTCCGGGATCAATAAAGTTTATCTTATCTTATCTTATTCCAGTTCAATTTTTGCTTTCTTTATTCTTTCCAAGTTAATGCAAACTAAGGTGTGGCTTCCATTTCTTTGAGCTGAACATTATATATATTGCAATTAATGTATTTACATATTTTAGGGTGTTTGCTCATGTGTATTTTCTTTGGTTTTCCTCATACTGGCATGCCAGACTTAACATGTCACTCTCCACAAGGAGAAGCCTTACCCCTTAGATCCGTCTTAGCCTCTCTCCTAGTCAAATCAGATCTCATACTTTGCACTGAGGAAAACACCCCGAAACACTGTCGGCAAATTGAAATTCTGGTTTGACGTATATACTAAATCATGTGACAATTCTAAGTCACGTGACAAGGCTCGATAAAGGGTCGATATTGACTAGAGTTCAACTCTTCTTCCTCTCTAAAGATATAATTTGCATATTTAATTATGTAGGGGAGGATTGCAGGTATTTAAGTCTCCTAATACTGGCATACTAGAGGTGGAATGTCACTCTCCACAAGGACAAACCTTACCCTTTAGGTTGCTATCTTAACATCTCACCTAGGCAAACCAGATCTTATACTTTGCACTTACGAGGAACAATATCCTGAAACACCAAGTCTGCATATTACAATGGGTGTGTAACACCATTCTGTTTGTACCTTGTTTTTTCGGTGTTACTGAGCATGTTAGTGCTCTTACCCAATGCTCCTTTCCCCTAACCAGCTGGGATAGTGTTGTCTATTACCTTTAAGGTGCTGCTTGGTCCCCTGCTCCGCTACATAGCAGTATGCATGTTGTAAAGTCTTTGCTGAGCTGTATGGCCATCTGCATGTGCGGTCCCTGGCTGTCACTGTGGAAGCTATCCGTGGGTTGCGAGGTCCTCTGCTGCTGGTGCATGACTCTCCACATTTGGCCAGGCTTGCAGCAGATGTCAGGTGCCCTGGGCCTTTGATCCTGTTTTTTATATGCTGGTTCCTGTTTGTGCCTAGGGTGCGTGCTGCCACACCTTCCCCACTTTTGATTAGGAGCAGTGTGTGCATATTACATTTCTGTCCCCAACCTATTGCTGAGGGCGGCTCCTATGTAAGGTTCCCTTTCCCTGTTGGGCATGGCCAGAGCTTCACATTAGGTTGCAGAACCTATGTGTGTTGGTCCAGTATGCTGCTTATGGTCTGCCCTTGTCTCCAGCTCCAGTCCTACCTGCAACTATTTCTGGGATAGCTGATGTCTGACACTCTTTGTCCCTGGATCCATCCTGTCCATGTATTTTCCCTGGTACCAGAGTCATTACCTTGAATGTGGAATCCTGCTGTGTAATATTCCTGAAGTCCTTCTATGTCTTGAACCATTTACCTAATGACTGTGAGTTTCCTGTGTCTTGTTCATCGTTTAAAGTTTGAGTCCGGAGTTCCTGCTGAGCATATACTATGCTATGCTCATGTTACTGTGCTGTGCTCGCACTGACCAACTCCTGTCCACTCCTGCAGTGCATGTGTCACTCTGCTATGGTCCATGCTTGTTCTGCTAGCACTGTTCAGCTGTGCTCTCACTACTTAGCTCCGTCCGCTCCTGTGGTACCCATGTCATGCAGCTCCGGTCCACCCCTGCAGTGCTTGCACCATTTTGCTTGGGTCCTTTCCAGCTGGTGCCCGATGAGTGATGTCCGAACTCTGATGACCGCTGTCTGATGACCAATGTCTAGAACATGATGACCGCTGCCTGGTGCCTGAAGCCATGTCTGAAGTCCGGTGACTCATTCCCGGTGTCCAGATGTCCTGTCTGATATCCATTGTCTGCCACCTGCAGTCATGTCCGATGTCCAGAGCTAGTGTCCAGATGTTTTGCTTGTGTCCTAGATGTTCAGCTTGTGTCCAGAGGTCCAGTCCGAGGTCCTGTCATCTAGCCCTTGTTCCAGATTTGGTCCCGCTTGTGTTCCTGGAAAGGCGTCTCTACGTGTTCCTGGGGAGTCTTAAGCCTTGTATTCCGGTGACAGCACTGCCTGAGTTTCCTGGATCTGACCAGTCGATGTCCTAAGCTGCCCTGTCGGTGTTCCTGGTCCTCTGCTCCCTATGTTCTGCCTGTGTTCCAATGTCAGGCCAGTTCCCTGGGGTCCATCCTGTGATGACGTCTGCCTGAGGTAGATGTCTGATGTTCTCTTGCTTTGCCAGCACTACACCTGAGGCCTGAGTCAGAGATAAGATAAGATAAGATAAAATAAACTTTATTGATCCCGGAGATAATTACCTGATATAGCCTGTGCCAGACTACCATGGACTGCATCAACCCATGATGACCTCCTGCTATGCAATCACCTGACATTTGCCTACCTGAGATGTCCCCTTGCTTTATGTGCGGAATCAGAAGCTTTACATAATGTATGGAATTCTGTACTGTGACTTTGTTTAGTAAACTTTATGTTCTTCATACCTGAAGTTGTCCGGTGTCTTCTAGTCCTGCATTGTACCACCTACATGCTCAGCTGCCACAAACCTCGGTCTCTGCCCTTCCCTAAATTATAAAATATATCTGCTGCAACACTACACACTATAAGATTTATGAAATCACATACTGGCTAACAATGAATAGCAGGGCTGTCTGCACAGCTAATACTGATGTAAAGAAAGGGACATTGCAGAAACTGCTTGAGAATATAAAGAAACTTGAGAAGACTTAACTATAGCAGTGGCCACTGTGAAAGTGCCCGATATAACCGTGCCAAGGTGCATTTTATCAGGTCCTAACCTTGTGCCTCTCTAGCGGTATAATACTGCATGTGTGGGTTTTTATGCCTCTGTATGCAATTAAAATTGACTTTGAGGGTATGTCCTGGACCTGGCTACAACAAGATGGAGGGCTCAGCATGGCTACAGGGCGGAGGAAGGGTGCACAGGCCCGGGTCCCCCTTGTGGACCAGTGGGTCCATATACTTATACCACTGTTGGCCTGGCGGCGTGAGAGCATAAGTAAAGCCTGTCCGTAAAAAGTTGGCACTGGAGTTCAAGTCCTCCTTCTCTTTGAAGAGACAATTTGCATATTTAAAGGGGTTATCCAGTTTTTTTTATTTAAAAAAAGGTGCCTAGGCACTATCAGGCATACCGATAAAACACGTGTATAAAACGGGCATCTTAAGGAGGTGTAAGGGGGTTATGCATGTTTTTGGAGTGAAAAGATTCCGGGAAAGTTTAGTAAAGGCCCCTAATATGGCTATATAGGTTCTCAGCACATATTTCCGGATAGACATTTCACAAGTTAAATTGAAGTGAGTACTTACAGACATATTTATTGGAAATAATCTATATGACAAAAGTCTGAAAAATTGAATAACATATGAAGAGTTCTATCCCTTTCAAGTAGTTGGAGTTTTGAGCAATTTTATATAAGTATCCGGGCTATTTAGGGGTTTTAGTAAAGATTGATTTTGATCATAATTTTAAAACTATTCTGAAGAAGAACCGAAAATTCTATTCCAGTAATTTACATCAGACTACGAATATGTATCTGCTGTACAATTAGGCAATTGTCAGCCCTAAGAGCACTTCTGTGTTAAGAGTAGGCCATTTATTGTATCTGCGCTAATTCAGTTAATTTGATAGAACATTATACTTCTTTAGCCATTGAGAAGAGAAGATGAGAGCAGTTAGTAATGAAAAGCGGAGCGATATGAGAAAAGAGCTTACATTATATGGAGAGGGAAAAAAGATAATAGGACCGCAAAACTCAATGGCCGGCAATAATGTCTTCAATTGGATGGATCGTACGTTAGAACCATCAGATGTAAAATGCTCCAATACAAATATTTATGTTGGAGAAGAATAAGTAGAATTTATAACTTTCATTGTTCGTGATTGTCTTTAGGGATTGTCTGTAACATCTTGTCCTTTAGCTAAAAATGTATAGTACTGAACTTCTTGTGTTTCCACATCTACTCACCTAACCAAACCCAATATTTCCACTTTAGTGCATGTTGATAATATGGCTCTGTTCATATACTGTTACTACCCTGATGAAGGTATCACCAAAATGATCCTCAGGCAGAAGGGGGAGGATAAGGCCATCCTTGAGAGGAGTGATGTATCATGGGTATGCATATTCTCTTGCTATTTCAGGTTAGGCCCCCTTCACACGTCCATTTAAAAAACGTACGCGTTGCACATTCCATTTTGGACATCCGTATGGCCATCTGTGTGTGTCATCCATGTGCTGTCTGTGTGTGATTTGTGTGTCATGAGTATATCGTCCATGTGCTATCCATGCGCCCAAGTGTAATGCCGTTTGACATCTTTGTGACATGTACAAGAAAAAAAGGGCCATGGTTATTAGGCTCTCATGAGCCTAAAAAAAAGCATGCAACAGTCGCCCCAAACTGGCTCCTCCATTGGAGATACAAATCCTGGCAATTGGGGTTGATGCCAGCTGTGTAATGTCAGCTGGTATCAAGCCAAGGGATTAGAAATGTTGAGGTGTCTATCGGATACAGGCAGTAAAAACCCAGTCAATAATCAGAAAAATAAACACAACAAAAAATCTTTTATTAGAAAAAAACACTCCCTAACACATTCCCTGCTTCACCAATTTATCGAAAAAAAATCCTTAAAAAATAATAAATCCTGCAGCATTCCAGGGATTCCAAGAGTCCTAATGAGTCTACCCTGTATGGTCTGTATCATGCGCCCAACGTATTGCAGACACAACATTATGACGGGTTACCTGTTGCACAGTGTTTCTAAACATTTTTTATTGGAACATTTGAAAAACCCAAGTGAAATGAGGCCGACCATCATTGACCACATATCCAAGTCCTGTCTAAATAGCTATAGAAAACTCATTAACAAGGAAAATTACTGAATCTTCAAACTTGGTACATTATCTCCAGAGGGGCTCAATTTATCAGTGAAGAATGTGGTATAATAAATATGCATTCTGACTATTTTTATTCAACCGCACTTTTCTCTTCATTTATCACTATCCCTCTCTGAGGGCTGCAGATGGAGCAGCACAGGCATCAATATTAGGAGACCTGCAGGACCTTAGGTGATGTGTTTCTAGTCACATGACAGCTTGGAATCCACACCCCACAGCCTGACGGCTGGCTCCTCACTAACCACAGGCTTTTCCCGAGGTTGTGCAAGGGTGCACAACCCGTATAGGTGAGTTGGTCCCCGCAATAATAGAAACCCCACTAGACCACCAGGTATAACTCTATGAGCGCCCCTGCTCAGTTTATTCTCTGTTAACTTCCTGTTTGTGGCACATTCGTATATTGCAGGATCTCTGTGTGTCATCTGATAGCTCAGTGACCTGAAGTGACCCTGAAAGCTATCAGGGATCACTTCCTGTGGATGGTTGGCAAGCTGTTATGATCCAATGATCTAGGAGTAACATAAACAGACTTCACAGAAGTAGTTGGCAATTGTACTGACCGCAGTCCCTGAATAAATACCGCAACTAGAAGTAGCCGTGGGATGTAACTAACCATGCCCTAGACACCTCGACATGGCCGGAGAACTAGCTACCCCTAAAGATGGAAACAGGAAAGTCTATCTTGCCTCAGAGCAGAACCCAAAAGAATAGTAAGCCCCCCACGGATATTGACTGGGAAAAAGGAGAGGAAAAACACACACAGGCAGATAATAGTTTAGCAAAAGAGGCCACACTAGCTAGATAGTAAGGACAGGATGGAATACTATTGCGGTCAGTATTAAAAATACCATTAAAAACCTCCAACAGCAGATAGTAGCAAAAAATAACCCTGAGTCAGCTAAGACTCGCGCCCTCTATATCTGCAGGAACTTCTGTGAATCAAACTAGAATAAATAGGTTCTAACACCAGCAGAACTGGAAGCCGCAGTCAACAGTGAATAGCAATTCATACCTAGGAAGAAAACTTTGTAACTGAGAGCAGGTAAACAAATATACAGACTAAATATCAACCCACAACTCAGAACAAGACGAGCAATAAGCAGATCCTCAAGCACACAACATGTGTGCCACAAAATAACAAAAACCCATTCACTTAGCTTGCAATGATTCAGCAGAGCAGGAAGAAACCAGGGAGAGATGTGGACACCTCCAGGAATAATTACAACTGCCTGAGATTGATCAGCTCCAACCACCTATATGCTCCAATCCGAAGCAGACTGCCAATCAACAGGATCAGCTGAGGAGCTCTCCAAAACACAGCCAGCTGCATCACCAACAACAACCACAGGAGGGAGCTCACAACCAGAATTGTTCATCAATGAATTCACAACAGCAAGCACTGCCAACCACATAAAGTGATCATTTCTGCTATGTCCCGATGTGCTGCAGCACATCAGGATATAGCACAAGCGATCGGACTGTGCAGCACTGTGGCACGCTATAGGGCATTGCAAAATAAAGAAAAAATAAAAAAATAAAGTTTTTAAAAATATGAAAAAAAACACAAGTTTTGCCCTATTAAAGATAAAAGTATTTAAATTTAAAAAACAAACATACATATTTGGTACTGTTGCATTCAGAAATGTCCAATCTATCAAGATATAAAATCAATTAATCGGATCTGTAAACTGTAACGGAATAAAAAATCCAAAAGCCAAAATTAAGTTATTTTGGTTGCCGCAACATTGCAATAAAGTGCAATAATGGGTGATAAAAACAGCGCATCCATCTAAAAATGGCATAATTAGAAATGTCAGCTCAAGCTCATGCCTGTGCAGTGGAGCGGGTGTCCACACTACATAGAAAAGTGCCGAGATCTTGTGAGACTTCACAAATCTCGCGAGACGGAGCTTTGAATGGCACAGGCTGCTTACAGCAGGAGCTCCAGCAGAGATCGGCTTTAACTCGGCACAACAAGGTGAAAATCCACTCTGGGAAGCCCTAAATAAGTTACCTGGTGACCTGAGGACACAGTGGTACCAATGGTGCATGGCAAGTCAGGAAGAAGGAGATCTCCAAAGAAGGTGACTGCATATTTCTCCAGAGACCAGGTACTGAATACAGCCTTCAACATGGCTGCAGCTTCTCACTCCCCAGCTCAATCTTCCTGCTCATCACATGTGACAGTGTCAGGAGGGGAGAGGAAGCTCAGACAGATATTCCCATTACACAGAAAACAATGGAGGCTTTGCATAAGGCCCTGAGGCAAGAACTCCAAGCTGCTCTTAAAAGAATGATAGCTGAGTTTAAGGCAGAAATCAGGAGAGAACTGAAGAATCTGGAACTAGAGTAGATCATCTGGAGCAGAAGCTGGCAGAACTTACTAAATCTCATAATGAACTAATAGATGCTAATGAGAAAAGGTTTCTCAAATCCACAACAAAACCCCGGATTTTGAGGACAAATCCAGAAGGAATAATATTCGCATTAGAGGGACTGATGAATCTACTCCTGACAAAGACTTGCCAAGTCTTCTGAAAAGCTTCATATATGGCGCCCCTGTGGACCGGTTGCCACTACGAGGTGCAGCAACGGGGATCGGTAAGTCCAGTCACCCCAAACAAACACCCAACACACAGCACCTCACGGTCCCCGCCAGGGGCGAGTCAGCTTTTCTGGTGTCACGAACAGGATCTACCGACCCACCAAAACCGGGTCTTGTGCACCTTATAGACTGTAATGACCTACACCACTTCCACTCTCCAAGAGTTGGGAGGGTAGATCACAAGACTGTACAATCCCGCCCAAGGGTGTGACTGCCGACGATGACAAGAAACAGAGACACTCACGAAGGGAGAAGAAGCAGGAGACTTAGAGATGAGCAGCAAAGAAAGTGGCGAGAGGTTAAGGATCAGATAGTCACCGAAGATGGCAGAATCAGGTCGGTAAGGCGTGGAGCGCGGGGTGGAAGGAGCGGACTCCCCCGGTTCCGCGGAGGAAAGCCAGATGCCGGAGGAGGATCCTGCCTTTCTGTTAGTGGAAGTAACTGAGTTAAGCTGCCAGATAGAATAGGCCCACCTTGCAACCGTGGAGCAATGGCGGTAGTCGCTTGTGGATAAGGCGACTGCGCAGGGTGTCGGCGCGCCCTGCTTTCCCAAGCTGAGAAATGGAGGAGGATGAGATGGAGCCCGGTCCTGGGACAGGTACGAAGACCACCCCATTGCTGGGGTATTCCATGCCAGCCCCACCTGTGACCAGAGCGAGGCAAGATGTGCTGCCATGGCAGCAGCAGCTATAAAAGCCAGGACTTCTAGACTTTGTGTGAACATTTGCTTTCCTTAGTTTCCCCCAGCTTTTCCTAGGAGTGTATTCCCTGTTATATGAACATTTGATCATGAACTGTGCTGATCAGGACTATATTGTGTACATAGTTAGCTCACTCTGGTGTGCTGCTTCCTGTTAGTTTTATAGTATGCTTTTATTATGTGAATATTAAAATGTGTTGCACTTGAATAGACAATTGAACTTAAGACCGCACCGCACAAAAACCAATTGGAGTGGCCAAAGAACTGGTTAGTTTAGCCCCTGCCTCCACGCCCAGGGCATGTTCTAGGGTTTTTCTTATGGTGGGTTCCCAAAGACAAAAAGACTAAGGTGAAAAGACAATCGCCGAACTAACTCTGCACTTTGTTTTCAAATGTTTCTACTTTTTCTATATCCATACCCCTACCCTTTTATATAGTCTTGTGTTTGTTAACGTTTAAGCCACGAGCCTCCTGTTCCAGGAAGAAGCACTCTTGTTATGTTATTGTTACATTGATATAAAAAAGTTTGAATTTCTGTGTACCATCTAACCTGGTCCTAGCACGAGACCGTGCTAACCTTTGCCCCGGGGGAGTGTGGCGCTCCTGCGGACTGGTATCGCAGCAACCAGTATCGGTAAGTCCAGTTGCCCCAAACACACACCCAACACACTCTCGATCCCAAGACTAGGAACTCTATGCCCAGCAATGGGATGGCGGGAGAAGACAAGTGGTGGATGGGAAAGTTAGACAGGACACGGTTAGGGGAGGAAACAAAACTAGGAAACACCAAGTTCAGTAAGCCAGTCAGCCAAGTCAAGTCGAGGAGTGAAGTTCAGTCACGCGGGGGAGAAGCGAGAACACCATTACACAAGACTGAAAGGACATGGACCCAGCGGCCTGTACCACCATGAGGCTTGTCCGGGTCCTGAGCTGCAAACCGTAGAGAGAGACAGAAGTGGTCCTAGGGACATGGATAGTGAGCAGACCATCTATGTACCAAAATTGGCAGGAAGCCTGAAGGACTGGGGCAGAAACCAGGTTGTCAGCTCTGCTGAAGTGGCCAGGACGCTCTATGCTCCAACCACGAAAACCGGTGGGGTGCGGGGTCTTCAAGTCTCGCGACCCAACCTCTGGCGCAGTAAAGAGAAGGCCGCCAAACTAGGGCTAGGGGACCAGGCAGGTAGCTCATCAAAAGCCCGTGGCATCTGGATCATAGCTTGCGTGCAGAAGAGACATACAGAGAAGCCCATGAAAGGAACACCAAAGGGGGTGATATGGACGAGATACCCCGGCTGCTATGAAACTCCCGGAGCCGCCACTGCACTGTGTGTAAATTGAACATCTGCTGAGAAAGCGAAGTAAACCGGGTTGAAGCTCAGCACTGCATGAAACTGTCATATATATCTGCACCTGAGAGGTTGACATATTCACCGAGCCGGCAGCAGCAGCCTGCCTGTGGCTTTGTACCCTGTCAGCAGCACAGCCCCGCTGGCCTACCATTTTATTTTCATCCATTTTTTCAGTTCCCCTTTTTAACTGATCGCCCGACAAGGGGATCACAGACCGAGTCACACCACCGTGACATCCCGCAGTCCCCGATGACATCGGGAAGGCCCGATTTCGAGGACTCCATGGTCCCCGCCAGGGGCAAGTCACATATACATGGTGATTCCTTCTGCAGACAGCAAGGACTTAATTGTGGATAGAATACACAGGATTCAGAAACCAAAAGGCCTCAACCCAGATTTACCAAGAGATGTTATTGCCCGCATTCATTTCTATACAATAAAGGAGAATTTTATGGCTGGCCTCAGGTAAAAGCTGAAACTTCCAGATAACTAGGCCCACCTGAAGTTATTCCCTGACTTGTCAGCAGGTACTTTAGCTCAGAGGAGAGAGTATATGCCGTGTACTACAGCCCTCAGAGAACAAGGAATAAACCACTGGCGGTTCCCCACGAAATTGAAAGTCTTAAAGGATAATTCCATATTTGTTTGCACATCCCCGGAAAAGGAGATAGATTTATTGCTAAAATGGAAGATTCAGCCTATATATCCGAATGACAAAAGAGCTCCTCAGGCACAGAAAAAGAAAAGACTGGACCCAGACTGGTTTACAGCATGAATGATTAATGCAGAGCCGTTCTCTGCTTCCTGCTTTCTAATCTTTGTCTGGTGCCTCTATGGCGATGTTGAAACCAGGCAAAGTTGCCCTCGGAGTGTCTTTTCTTCACTCTCTTTCAAACTATTTTTTCACTTTTTTCCTTTTTCTTTACTGTTTGCTTGATTTTGGAACTGTAAGGGGACTTCCTCTTATGATGAAGCAAAAATTTAGGTTTGATAACCCTGCATTTGTTTATACAAGCAAATTTGTTTCCCTGTCTGTCCTCACCCTGTCTGTCCTCCCCATGTTTGTAACTCATTTTGGAGCAATGGTTTCACATAAAGCAGTATATATTATTAACAATGCATATTAAGGTTATATCTATAAATGCCAATGGTTTGAACTAGCCAGGTAAAAGATCCATCTTCTGGAAGAATATTTGCAAAGAAACTGCTGATGTAATTTGTGTTCAAGAAACGCACTTGTTGGCGCAGGGCAATGCTCGGCTAAAGAACTCTTGATATCCACATCAGTTTTTTGCAAACAACACTAAAAGAGCTGGAGTGGATATTTTTATAAGAGACTCCCTATCCTTTAAATTGTATGACACTACTAGTGATCTGGAGGGGCGTTTTATTTTCCCTGTTCTTTAAACAACACTAGGAATACGATTGTATCTCTACTTGGCCCAGACACGCACCAGTTTTAATTTATCAGACAAATACTTAAGGGTACCTTTACACACCACAACCGCGAGAGACATTTTTGGCGGCGATATTTATCGCTGGAATTATCGCCGCCAAATTGCCTCCTTATTGCGGCATGTATTTCGGGAACTTGGCGGCGATAAGACAAATGTCGCCTGGTTTCGATTTTAGAGCACTGCTGTAAAATCGAAACCAGTCGACATTTGTCATATCGCCGCCAAATTCCCGAAATACACGCCGCAATAAGGAGGCAATTTGGCGGCGGTAATTCCAGCGAGAAATATCGCCGCCAAAAATGTCTCCCGCGGTTGTGGCATGTAAAGGTACCCTTAGAGAATTCAGGTGTTCTCCAAAGGGTTTAAAATTGTCTGCTGGGGAGAGATGAAATCACTGGTTTCAGAATATAACTTGCATGACATCTGGAGATATCTCTACAGCTCTGAGATTACTCCCATTTCTCCCCTAGATTTAATTCCTATAGCAGGATAGGTTATATTTTTTGTGAATGATAGAATTCTAGGTCTTGTTCTTGAGGCAACGATAGGTTTGAGCTCGTGGTCTGACTATGCTCCTGTCTCACTCACCATATCTGATAGGACTCTTCGGTCAAAGCTAATAGATGGCGTTTAAATGATTTTTACTGACCAACAGATAAAACATTGAATTAAGAGAGACCAAATTAAAAGACTTCTTTGACATAAATGATAACTACGCCTCAGACGAAGTGGTATGATCAGCCCACAAGGCATACATGAGAGGTATTTTGATTAAGATGGCAGCAGTAGAAAAGAAAAAAAGAGAGGCGGCAGTTTCAGACCTATTAACTCAAATTAACAATCTGGGACAAATCATCAAGAAAAACCCCACCCCACAGTTGTCCCAAAAAATAACAGAACATAGAATGAGTCTGCGTGATCTACTTTTATTCCAGTACAAAAAAGCACTTAAAAAGTCCAAAACAAAATATTACGCAATGAAGATGGAGCAGGGAAGATTTTAGCTAGGAAAATCAAAAAAAGGAGATAAGAATTAAGATTGCATACTTGAATAAACCTGATGGGACTAAAGTACTAAATCCGATCGACATAGCTAAAGAATTTAGGCGATTTTATTATTCACTGTACAACCTAAAAGAGGATCCCCATACAGTTCACCCTAATCCACAAGAAACTGGTAACTTCCTAGAAAAAAATCTCACTCCCCAAAGTAACAGGGGCTCAGCTAAGTGATCCAAATACTCCCATATCTATCACTGAAATAAAACAAATAATCCGTTCTACTAAAAAGTCCTCTGCTCAGGGCCCAGATGGTTTTTCTAACACCTATTATCATTGTTTCGTCAAAACTTTAGCTCCTTACCTCCTAAAAACTTTCAATTTTTGGAAATGTAGCTCATCAGTAAGCCATGAAAACCTTGAGGCAGTAATCACAACCATTCCTAAACCCAAGAAAACCCCGAACACTCCTGGTAATTAATTGGGACAAAGCATTTTTTAAGTAAAATTGTAAGTTGGGGTTACCAGTCAGTGATTAGTCAGTTTAAACTGCATTGATCAGGTGTGAGTGTACAATCTTGAGTAACAAAATGTGGTTTGACTGGTTTTAGTCATAAAATAACAGCTAGCTGTCCCCTCAGCTCCAGGTGAGAGCTTGTTTCTGTGAGGAGTGGTTTAGTGGACTTTTTCTCTCAGTGTGATTCGTGCCTGTAATAATTGATGTTACTCCACAGAAGAGGTCTAGAATTATTACTCTTAATGAAGATACAAGTCTGACTGTAAGAGAAATCACTTCCACCGTTGGTATTGGAAAATCTACCGTTTCAAGAATAATTCGCACACACAATGAAACTGGATCGTTTTCTCCAAAACAAAAAGGGAAATGTGGAAGAAAAAGGAAAACGACACCAAGAACTGATAAAACACTTATTAGAAATAGTAAAACTAATGCAAGAAAAACAAGTAAAGACTTGCTTTGTCCAAATTAATTTGCACAGCACTGTATGGGTACCTTTACACGCCGCTACTGGCGGGTGGATACAACCAGCTACTTCACGTGCACGAGCACGCACAAACGGTTACAAACGGTAAACGCACCATCTTTACACGCCGCCACAAGGTGCGCTACGCTACGTTACATCTATCTCTGGATACACCGCCGGGTGCCACAAGTCACCTTCTGTAGCTCATCTTACCTCATTTACACACCGCTACAACAAGCTAATATGGGAGGACCTGGTGCAGCAGGGACAACACATAGGCGTGCCACAATTGTGGATTACGAGACGTCCGTACGCTGATAGGACAAAGCAAGAAACCCATGATTGGCCCGGCATCGCAGGAGGCTGATTAATACATGACGCTCGAGCAATTGTGTAGTATGACTGGTCAGCTCCTTAAATATGCCTCCCTATGCAGCGTCTACCAATCGTAACGCAGGAGCTTCCACCAATGATCGCTGAAGGGGGGCGGTATCCCGGAGCCTGTGTCACGCCCCAGCTACATACCAGGTACATTGCCTGGTGTCGACACATCCCTTCTGTTCCTTCTTTACACGCCGCTACAGGTCGCTACAATCGCCTGTGTAGCCACCTGTTTCCGGGCAGTGCTCGGAAACAGATGTATCTGTTGCCGGCTGCCTCCTACCATCTTTACACGCCGCTACTACGGGGTATTTTGCCGCTACAAGCTACATTTGTAGCCTGTAGCTGGTTGTATCCACCCGCCAGTAGCGGCGTGTAAAGGTACCCTATCTCCTTAATAAACTGTGATCTAAAAATATTCTCTAAAATCCTTGCAGCCAAAATAATGTCTATCCTTCCCTCTCTGATAGCACCTGACCAGGTTGGGTTTGTCCCTGGGAGACAAGCCAGGGACGGCACTAGAAGAGTAATAGATCTGTTGGAGATAATGGAGACTAATAAACTCCCCGATGTACTACTGTCTCTTGATGCCGAGAAGGCGTTTGACAGAGCGCACTGGGGGTTATATGGGTGAGGTCCTGGATAAATTTGGTCCTATGCTCTAATCTGAACGTGGTGGTGAGGGTCTGGTTTCACCTCAGACTAGTTTAGGATAACTAATGGCACCCAAAATATTTAGATGATCTGGCACTCCAAAAATATTTTGTATCATTAATTCTAAAGACCCAATAAAGGTTGTGAGCAAGCTCTTTGTTTCATAGAACTAATGGCACCCGGCAGGGTTGCTCTCTCTCGCCAGTTATCTTTGCTTTGTTACTGGAGCCACTGGCAGAGGCTCTTACAACTAATCCAGGCATACATGAAGTCCGTTATGAACAAAAGAAAAATTGAGTACCAAACTGTAAAGTAAAGCTTTTTTAGTAGAGCCTTATATAGTAAGGATGGTGTTTCATAAAAAGGAAAGAAAGTGCTTTACATGCAAACATAGTCTAGAAAACCAACATTAATAGTGTCATGATACAGTAATCAAAAATATATAGCATTAGGTGTCCATACAAGGACCCTGTACAATTGTTATGCAGGTACAAACTTTATAGTAAGGCTACTTTCACATTACGATTTCTTTAAATCCGATGCTGTCCGATATAAATCGGACAGCATCGGATCCAAACTGATCTCTGCAATCAGATGCCAAATAGGCATCCGAATCCTACTTTTTGCAGGATCAGTTTGGGCTGTCACGTAGCTCCCCTCCTCTCCCTCCTGTCATCTTGCTGCCTCCCTGCAGCCCCCCTGTTTTGCCATAGTGTCCCCCTACTCTCTCCCTACTGTCCCCTGCTGTGCCCTCTCATGTGCCCCCCTCCTGTGCCCTCTCGTGTGCCCCCCTCGTGTGCCCTCTCATGTCCCCCCCCTCCTGTCCGCTCCTCATGTGCCCCCCTCCTGTCCGCTTCCTCATGTGCCCCCCTGCTGTCCGCTCCTCATGTGCCCCCTCATGTTCCCTCCTCATGTGCCCCCCTCCTGTCCCCCCCAACATAACAAATGTTTATTCTCACCTTCCAGCGCTCCCTCGGCGTCTCCAGCTGCAGCCGATCGGGTGTGCAGGACCTGTGATGACGTCAAAAGCGTCAGCGGTTACCGCGGTAACCGGTCATGTGACCCGATCAGCTGATCGGGTTCTGACATCATCACAGGTCCTGTTACCGAGCGGCTGCAGCTGGAGACGCCGAGGGAGCGCTGGCAGGTGAGAATAAAGATTTTTTTATTTTAAACACTTGATTTGACTTATATTTAACTTCTGCAATGTATGTATATAGTGTGTATGTATATACATTGCAGAAGTTAAATTAGGCGGCACACAATAGGTTTAGTGTACTGAGCATGTACTGAGCATGCTCAGTACACTAACATCGGGTCCGAGGAGACATAGATGTTTCCTCGGACCCTTCTCCATAGGGCCCCATGTTATAGGGATCGGGTCAGATCGGATGTGCACTAAATGCCATCCGATCTGGTCCGATCCGAATCTGTCAGATTTTATTTTCGGTGCAAAAATCGGAGCAAGCTCCGATTTTTGCACCGATAATAAAATCGGACAGAATCGGATCGGACCAAATCGGATGGCATTTAGTGCACATCCGATTCGGTCCGATGCCCATAGGGCTGCATGGGGCCAAATTCGGATCCGATGCTGTCCGATTTTCATCGGACAGCATCGGATTTAGACAAATCGTAGTGTGAAACCACCCTAAGGCTACCTTCACATTACGATTTTTGAGGGAGCCGATGCGGTCTGATAAAATCGGACAGCATCGGCTCCCTCTGATGCCAGGAATCGGATGCCAAATAGGCATCCGATTCCGACATAAAATCGCCCCCTCCAGGCTGATAAAAAAAAAAAAAAACTATGCTCACCTATCCCCGAGCCCCCGCTGTCTCCCGGTGTCCTCGTGGTGTCTGCAGAGGTCTTCTTCATAACATAACATGGTGTAACCTGCGGTCACGTGATTGTGACATCACGGCAGGTCCTGTACAGAAGAAGACCTCTGCAGACACCACGAGGACACCGGGAGCCTGCGGGAGACAAATGGGGCCTTGGGGACAGGTGAGCATAGTTTTTTTTTTTTTAACCCCTGCTGCTGTTAGGAGCAGTTTTACTGTACTGAGCATGCTCAGTACAGTAAAATTGGGTCTGAGGACACATCAGATGTTTCCTCGGACCCTGCTCCATAGGGCCCCATGTTAAATTGATCGGACCAAATTGGATGCGCACTAAATGGCATCCGATTTGGTCCGATACGAGTTTGTCCGATTTAATTTTCGGTGCAAAAATCAGAGCATGCTCCGATTTTTGCACGGATAAAAAAATCGGAGAGAATTGGATTGGACCAAATCGGATGGCGTTTAGTGCACATCCGATTCGGTCCGATGCCCATAGGGCTGCATGGGGGCCAAAATCGGTCCGATGCTGTCCGAATTTTATCGGACAGCATCGGAACTTAAAAATCCGTAGTGTGAAACCAGAAGTATAGTGAGGCTGTGCCATATATCCCAAAATAAAGTGACCTATGCATAACAAAGGATCAAGGTTTAACCCCCTGTGTGCAGTCTCAAAAGTGCCTAGTGCAAAATTAGCAGCATATATGATTCATGAATGAGACACAGTAACACACAAGAGATTACCTTGTATCCATAGAGCCAAATTGATCCTGCACATCAAGGGTTAAATCAGGACTAGGTGGGTAAAGAAAGCCCAACTTACGTTTCACCTGTCTAGTGCAGAACTCCACTGTCCCTGAAGAAGCCTGCACTAGACAGGTGAAACGTAAGTTGGGCTTTCTTTACCCACCTAGTCCTGATTTAACCCTTGATGTGCAGGATCAATTTGGCTCTATGGATACAAGGTAATCTCTTGTGTGTTACTGTGTCTCATTCATGAATCATATATGCTGCTAATTTTGCACTAGGCACTTTTGAGACTGCACACAGGGGGTTAAACCTTGATCCTTTGTTATGCATAGGGCACTTTATTTTGGGAGATATGTCCCGCAATAAAGAAGCTCTCATATGTCTATACTGACGGAACAAAAGTCTTGGAAGAAGGGGGGACATTAGTGATGGTGAAGGGTTCTGCTGTACAGGAGGGAGCGGGGCTTGTTCTGGCTGATAACAGCGGACAGCAGCCTCCTCCGCTCTCCGGCCGCCTCCAGTGTAGCTCTGCTCTCCTGCGCACCGACTCCCTGGTAGGGGCGGGCCCACAGGATGTCAGTCATCACACCGCCGCCGCTGATTGGCTGCCGCGGATAACAGGAAGTGTCCAGTAACGTCAGCGTGTGATTGGGCGCGTCCCTGCAGTCGGGGCTGTGGGCACTTCCGGCTCCCTGGTGTCAGCCCTGCGGGAGGAGAGGTGACAATGATGCGGGATGGCAGCTCCTGAGACGCCCTGACCCCGGGGGAGAAGAGCTGAGAGTGAGCGGAGCGCAGGCGGCAGAGCACGGACACAGCCCCCGGGACGGCAGCGGGCCGGTAAGAGCCGCCAATGTGTGCTGGGAATACCCCCCCACAAGGTTCCATGGTCCTGTCCCAGTCACCTGACTATTAGCTGTTCCAGGATCATCATTGTCTGGGACATACAAGTGGGAAAGACGGGGAGGACGTGCTCTATACGTCTGTATATGGAGGAGAGCACTGCAGGGGCTCATAGTACAGGGAATTGCATTGTTAGCAGTTGTCCACTGACCATCAGCATTCAGTTAGGGTAGAACAAGCTGCCTCTGTGGGGCATGTAGTCCCAACGATTGGCTGGGACGCACCACCATCTAGATGAGGGGTGCGCTGACCCCCACCCTGGATCTGGCAGATGAGGGTGCGCTGACCCCCACCCTGGATCTGGCAGATGAGGGGTGCGCTGACCCCCACCCTGGATCTGGCAGATGAGGGGTGCGCTGTCCCCCACCCTGGATCTGGCAGATGAGGGGTGCGCTGTCCCCCACCCTGGATCTGGCAGATGAGGGGTGCGCTGTCCCCACCCTGGATCTGGCAGATGAGGGGTGCGCTGACCCCCCCACCCTGGATCTGGCAGATGAGGGGTGCGCTGACCCCCCCACCCTGGATCTGGCAGATGAGGGGTGCGCTGACCCCCCCCACCCTGGATCTGGCAGATGAGGGGTGCGCTGACCCCCCCACCCTGGATCTGGCAGATGAGGGGTGCGCTGACCCCCCCCCACCCTGGATCTGGCAGATGAGGGGTGCGCTGACCCCCCCCACCCTGGATCTGGCAGATGAGGGGTGCGCTGACCCCCCCCACCCTGGATCTGGCAGATGAGGGGTGCGCTGCCCCCCCCACCCTGGATCTGGCAGATGAGGGGTGCGCTGCCCCCCCCCACCCTGGATCTGGCAGATGAGGGGTGCGCTGACCCCCCCCACCCTGGATCTGGCAGATGAGGGGTGCGCTGACCCCCCCCCCACCCTGGATCTGGCAGATGAGGGGTGCGCTGACCCCCCCCACCCTGGATCTGGCAGATGAGGGGTGCGCTGACCCCCCCCACCCTGGATCTGGCAGATGAGGGGTGCGCTGACCCCCCCCACCCTGGATCTGGCAGATGAGGGGTGCGCTGACCCCCCCCCACCCTGGATCTGGCAGATGAGGGGTGCGCTGACCCCCCCCCACCCTGGATCTGGCAGATGAGGGGTGCGCTGACCCCCCCCCACCCTGGATCTGGCAGATGAGGGGTGCGCTGAACCCCCCCCACCCTGGATCTGGCAGATGAGGGGTGCGCTGACCCCCCCACCCTGGATCTGGCAGATGAGGGGTGCGCTGACCCCCCCACCCTGGATCTGGCAGATGAGGGGTGCGCTGACCCCCCCACCCCTGGATCTGGCGCAGATGAGGGGTGCGCTGACCCCCCCCACCCTGGACCTGGCAGATGAGGGGTGCGCTGACCCCCCCCCCACCCTGGACCTGGCAGATGAGGGGTGCGCTGACCCCCCCACCCTGGATCTGGCAGATGAGGGGTGCGCTGACCCCCCCACCCTGGATCTGGCAGATGAGGGGTGCGCTGACCCCCCACCCTGGATCTGGCAGATGAGGGGTGCGCTGACCCCCCCCACCCTGGACCTGGCAGATGAGGGGTGCGCTGACCCGCCCCCCCCACCCTGGATCTGGCAGATGAGGGGTGCGCTGACCCCCCCCCCTGGATCTGGCAGATGAGGGGTGCGCTGACCCCCCACCCTGGATGTGGCAGATGAGGGGTGCGCTGACCCCCCCACCCTGGATGTGGCAGATGAGGGGTGCGCTGACCCCCCACCCCACCCTGGATGTGGCAGATGAGGGGTGCGCGACCCCCCCCCCCACCCTGGATCTGGCAGATGAGGGGTGCGCTGACACCCACCCTGGATCTGGCAGATAAGGGGTGCGCTGACCCCCACCCGGATCTGGCAGATGAGGGTGCGCTGACCCTCACCCCCCCCACCCCGGATCTGGCAGATGAGGGGTGCGCTGACCCCCCCGGATCTGGCAGATGAGGGGCGCGCTGACCCCACCCCGGATCTGGCAGATGAGGGGCGCGCTGACCCCACCCCGGATCTGGCAGATGAGGGGCGCGCTGACCCCACCCCGGATCTGGCAGATGAGGGGCGCACGGTCCCCCCCCCCACCCCGGATCTGGCGGATGAGGGGTGCTCTGACCCCCCCACCCCAGATCTGGCAGACGAGGGGCACGCGGGCCCCCTTAACCCCAGTGTAGCCGATTAAACACTGCAAGCGGCTGCACTGGGCTGAGCACTGAGTGTACCCTAGCACAGCGATGCTTACTCCAATGGTTTGCGTACGTAAACTCCCTCAACACAAATTTTTTAGTAGAGTCTGTGTTCGCACCACACCAAACTTTAAAGTTCAGGTTGGATATCTCTACTAATGACTTGTTATCAGTGGGCAAGCCCCATCAGCAGGTCGTACATGTGATGTGGACAGGGCCTTAAACTGTGTGTCTAGGTACAGACTTAAGGTACCGTCACACGCCGCCATATCGCCGGCGAGATCACTGGCAATTCCCGAATTCGGCGATGTGGAAACCACACCGCCTGTGTGTAGTGGCATGTGACTGGGCGATTCTACGGCAAGAAATCGCCGGTGGAGCATCGCCTGATTGCCCTGCACTGCAGTGAAATCAGGCGATATCCACCAGGCGATTTCAGCGTATCGTGGCGTGTGACAGGGCGAGAGCGACGTACACAGCGATCCTCAAATCAATCCCGTAGGCGTGTTTGGATGGTGTTTTTGTCGCACCACATCTGCGCCGATTGGTGGGTGATACTGCGTTCCGATTGGTTGGCCGTGTCCGAGGCGTCTTATTTGATGACCCCTGCATTCACGCAATGCTGACCAATGGGAACGCAGTTCCGTCCACAAATCGCAGTGATAGGGGCGCGGTGAAACACACTTTAGCACGCCCCTATCGAAACAGCTACGATTGTGGCATGTGACGCGGTGATGTGTGAAGGGAAGATCGCTTCCGGTCTTCTGCAGGCGATTTCCGGGACACAGGATCGCCGAAGATCGCACACGAGATCACTATGTGTGACAGCTCCACAGCGGTGTGAAAAAAGTGCCCGAAACGTGCGCGCTCACGTCAAATCACCGGCAATATGGAAGCCATATGGCTGCGTGTGACGGTACCTTAAGATTTTTCTCCATGACTCTCACCTGTTCTTCGTCTTCTGCTGTTTTCCAGGCAGGATCTGTACAAGTGAAATGACTGAATATAAGCTTGTTGTTGTCGGTGCTGGAGGCGTGGGCAAGAGCGCTCTGACCATCCAACTCATCCAGAACCACTTTGTTGACGAGTACGATCCCACTATTGAGGTATGTGGCGGGTTACGTGGTTGATGCACTAGGCTTTCTTTAAAGGACGTCTCGGCACTGCTGTGCTGCCTCCTTATTTCTCAGCCCTGTATATAGTTGGCATCCTTTTGGCTGTTGTCAGCACCCTTATAGACTTCTTGGGGGAGGGGGGAAATGGTGGGCATGCAAGTGTCCCTGGTGATAGCTGATTGCTGAAGCTTATTGAAGCCAGACCTGTGTCGATCCTGACAACATCTTGTATAACAATGTCACGTTCTGGGCACAATTTATTCATGTAGTTTACAGAAATTCTCCAGTAATGTAATAAATGGCCCCCAGGACATATTTCAAACTGCAACCTGCCCTTATCATATGTCAGGACAGGTTGCCGACTGAAGAAACACAGCTCAAGATGTGCGTCTCAACTGTCAGAGGAGGAGTATTGTTAACATCCATGCTTCACTTTAGCTGAGAGCAGGGCTGTGATGTGAGAAGAAATCAATGTTCTGTGGTGTTGGATACTCATTGTGCTCAGTCGGTAACCATGCCCTGGTATAAAGCTCTCAGACCGTCAGAGCAGAACGAGTACACAAATAAGCACGAAAGAGGATAATTCCCAAGAATAAATAGACTCGTTTTCTCCAGTCTGCGAGAAGATTTATTTCTCCTCATGTCGCAGCCTTGTCCCGGCAGCTATAGAATAGAGTATGACCCGGCTCAACCTTATGTGAGGTGCTCAGAGGAAAATGCAACCAAAAGTAATACTAGATTAGCTTCGGCACACTCAACTAATGAAAAATGGAAAGGAAGAAATGTTTCTTTGTGCTGATAATTTTATTGTACAGAAACGAAATCATCCCACGTTTCGGCTCAACATGAGCCTTCCTCAGGGTATGTGACCCCTATAGACTTCTCTCAGCATATACCTTTATTCTCTTTTGTAATTCCTTTCTTATTTCTCTTTCTCCAGCGACCAGTTCAGTAGTTATCTCTCTGGTATTTTCCTCTATTAAGGATAATCACTAAACGACTCTTTGAGGTAATCCCATATTTTTCTATATACTTCAGCCCATATTAAGCTGTAAACCTAAGCATTGCCTTTTTCATCTCATATGTTTACCTTGGTTGTTTTTAATATTGGACTTTGACTACCTCAGCTTGTCCTTGCCATATATATATATCTATATCTCTTTACAGTTTTCTATAATGATACCGATTCATCCTTTTATATACCTTAAATAGATTTTTCCTTGCTACTGGATCGTTTCTATACCTACTTATTCCTACTCTCTGAGTTTGTAAGGTAATTTACCTGATTTTAGTTATTATACTCTATTCATTGTTTCTCTTGCCCCTCCTCTTTTCCTCTATTGTCTTTCTTCACCTTTGTATACTGTTTGTTGGTTTTATTTTCTTCTTTTTCTTTTTGTCTGAGACCTCTTGATTTTTTTATCTACTCCTTTTATTTCCTCTCACTCTTCCTCCTATCCTTTGTTTCCTCACCTACCACTTCACCCCTACACGCCACCATTCACTTACGGACGTGCCCACCACATATTTTAGTGCGCACGCTATGGATTTCACCACACTCCAGCATTTTGTACCATACACCGCATGGAGGTTTTTTCTGTTAACATGTACTTTGCATTTATGTTGAACAAAATTGTGACTTCTTTTTGTTATGTTTAATTCAGCTCAATTCCCTGAGGAAGGCTCATGTTGAGACGAAACGTGTGATGACTTGGTTTCTGTACAATAAAATTATCAGCACAAAGAAACATTTCTTCCTTTCCATTTTTCATTAGTTGAGTGTGCCGAGGCTAATCTAGTATTACTATTGTCCCGGCAGCTGACTTTGGTATGTCAGCTCACAATGGTGCTCTTCTGTCAGTTGAGGCCCATGTCATTGCAACCCATCCTGGATATAACGCAGTTTGAAATATGTGGCGGGCCACTTATACCTTAAGTCAAACATCGTTTACTCCAAGAAACATACAGTTTTGGCTGTGTTGATCTTGGAAGAGATGTAAGGCCGGCTTCACACTGTGTCGTGATCCGGTCCGGGGCTGTCCGGGATGACCCAGACAGCCGCGGACCGGATCAGCACACAGGACTGGGGGGCTAATATGTCAGCGGATGCAGCTGCGTGCACTGCACACCGGATCGGAGGGCATATTAGCCCCCCAGTCCTGTGTGCTGATCCGGTCTGCGGCTGTCGGGCATCCCGGACAGCCCCGGACTGGATCACGCCGCAGTGTGAAGCGGCCCTTAGAAAATCATAAGAGGCTGCCAGACACCAGTCACCACATATGATGGAAGGGAACAGTGGGATCTACTCTTGAAGCCACCACAAAGTTATCTTTACAATACATTTTTCTCAGTGTTCTAAAGAGGTTCAGAAAGCTTTATGTTAACAAATCATTGTCTTTTCATTTTATTTCCTTTATAAGCTTTTTTTGGGGGCAATTTTTTTTTTTATTCAAGTTTTTTTAAATTCATTAGACAAATACAACACCAGCGTTTTTGAGGCCAAAACGCTCCATAAGACACCAAGCGTCTTTCAGGCATTTCTTTAGCCTTCTCATTGATCTCTGTTGCACAGTATGCAGTGTCTTCATAGCCTGAAAAATAACAGTATGAATATTCCCCAATACCACCACTACGTCTGCGCTGCATTTCAAAGCCCACTTTATATGTACGGTACACAGCCCCTAATTGGTCTGCATTTTAGGTCAATATGTCTCCAATCGGGAAGCGCCTGTGTACCTCTGCATTTCCCATAAATGACGTATCACCGTGTACTCTCTCCCGTTATTTCAGGATTCGTACCGGAAGCAGGTTGTCATAGATGGTGAAACATGTCTCTTGGACATTCTCGACACTGCAGGTCAAGAGGAGTATAGCGCTATGAGGGATCAGTACATGCGGACCGGAGAAGGATTCCTGTGTGTTTTTGCAATTAATAATACAAAATCCTTTGAGGATGTCCATCATTACAGGTCAGAGGCCTCATTAATGCTGCCCAGGTCTAACATGGCTAATTAAACATTTCTGATACGGGGTTGAGCTGCCATACAAAGACAAAGCCTATGGACCAAAGTGGCATTAGTTTGGGAGGTTGACCCTCCCCCCTTGGTGACATTTGCCGCACAAATACTGGAGCTAGTATTATGTATTATATTTTTCAGACACACTTTTTTTCCCCAACGTTACTGGTGAGAGTGAGGGTGCGTCTTATAATCCAGATGTACAGTACCTGGCTGTGCTGTGGGGAGGGCGGCGACTTTGGAGTGGGTCACCGGAGGCTTGAGCAAGCCGCAGCTGCGGCAGGTGATCATGTGTACCCGCTGTTTAAGTTAATTTAATATTCACCTCTCCGCACGCCCATCACCTCTTAGCGCTGAGGTGGGTGGGATAATAGGCAGAGGGAGAGGTGAATATTAAATGAACTTAAACAGGGGGCTCGTGATCACCCACCGCAGCAGCGGCGATCGTGTGTGTGGACATTCATTGCTTCTCACGCAACATCTTTGGTGTGGGAAGCAGTGAATATCCTGGACGAAAAATTATCTCCCACAGCACCTCTTCCTGTCGTTTCTGTCGGCAGCTGATGCGGTGTGTGGAGTGTGGGGTATGACTGACGTCATCGCTCCGTGCTCACACGCTGACCTTCAGTTGCCGGCAAAAGAAGACTGGCGTATGATGCCATGCTGCTTTGGGAGTGATGGGAGACGAGTATAATCATTTATTTATTTATTTTTTACATGTGTGCTGAGACGGGGGCCCATATGCCTGGGGGATCATATACTAGGATATGGGCTCATATACCAAGATATGGGGGAGGCACAGACAAGGATATAGGCACACATACCTGGATGGGGGATCATATATAACTGGATGGAAGACCAGATACCAGAATGGGAGCACATATACCAGGATACGGGGCGTGTGTACCATGATATGAGGCAGGTATATCAGTATATCGGAGATCAAGTACCAGGATATAGAAGGATCATATACCAGGATATGGGGCACATACACCAGTTAGGGTACCTTCTCACGTGGCAATATTGCTTGCAATTTCACTGGCAATTTGCTGGTTGCAGTGAAATCATGGACACATTGTTCTATCTTGTTGCCTTGTACAAATGGAACAATGTGTCCATGATTTCACTGCAACCAGCAAGTTGCCAGTGAAATTGCCTAGCAATATTGCCGCGTGTGAAGGTACCCTTAGGGGACATTACCCCCATATGAGGGCATCATAACCATATTTTTTGCTTAAAAATTTTTTTCCCCTCATGTGCCTCCTCTAAAACCTAGGTGTGTCTTATGATCCGGTGCATCGTCTTGTCCGAAAAATACAGTAGTTGGCAGAAAACGCCAAAAGTGTATAGTACAGGATGACAGGCAATAAAACTCAATACAGGAGTATTCCAGGGAATCATGTGAATTATCAGAAGATCACACAGTCAAATCAAATTTGTAAAATAAAAAAAGGTAAGAAATCCCCTTTCACCCCTTTAAGGCTACATTGACACTACGTTTTTTGATCATTTTTTTGCAGTGCACTGCGGATAATAGATCACTCAAATGACACCCCAGCAAAGCGTATGGGTTTTCATCTTTGTCTTTCAGTCTGCGCTCTTTTAAGGCTGGCTTCACACCACGGCAGAGTCCAGTCCGGGGCTGTCCGGTGTAAACCAGACAGCCCCGGACCGGATTTTGGCCCCATAGCATCCTATGGAGCCGGATGGCAGCTCTCTGCAACCGGTTTCCATCTCTCCGGCAGAATCCGTGAGAAATCAGATTTTTCTCACCGTACACAAAAACGTTGCTTGCAATGGTTTTGTGTCCGGGTAAAAAAATCTCCCCAAATTGCCATATCCCGGATTCTCCCGGATTCCCCCGGATCCTCCAGGATCCGGTGCAATCCGGCGCTTCCTAACATGGGAGCCTATGGGGCCGGATTGCCCCGGTCCGGGAGGATCCGGGAACCGGACACCTGCGGCTACATGCCGCTGTTGTTTCAGGACCGCGGCTAGCTCCATGCGAGCTGCGGTCCTGATTAATCAGCAGATGCGTCCGGCAGCACACCGGACCGGAGGGCATATTAGCTCTTCGGTTCTATGTGCTGATCCGGTCTGGGGCTGTCAGGGTCATCTCTGACAGTCCTGGTCCGGACTCTGCCGTGGTGTGAAGCCAGCCTAAAGTGATCTGTTTTTTCACTTTAGGAGAGCTCAGTTTTAGAAAATGGCATGTCAATATGTCTGGCGTTTTTCCCATAGGAGCCCTTCAAAATGGGGAAAAAACAGTCAAAAATGGATCAAAAAACGGATCTGTGTTTTTTTTTTTTTGTTTTTTGTTTTTGTAACCACTCAAAAAAAATAAAAAAAATTCCAGCAGATTACAACAAAAGCGCAGCACAAAACAAAGAAAAAAAAAACGCACAGTCTGACTAGCCTAAATATCTCCAAAAGTCAGAAAAATTGTTATTTCTAGCACTTTGCAAAGAAGAATCCCAAAAAACAATGGAGGAAAACTTATTTGTGCCCCCAAATGGTTCAGATAGAAAAGCATAACTGATTGAACAACGAGTTACATAGACAAGAATGAAATAAATGATTCAAACTCTCTCTCTCTGTATCTGTCTATCTGTCTGTCTATCTGTCTGTCTATCTGTCTGTCTATCTGTCTGACTGTCTATCTGTCTGTCTGTCTGTCCTGTCTGTCTCTGTCTGTCTCTGTCTGTCTCTGTCTGTCTCTGTCTGTCTCTGTCTGTCTCTGTCTGTCTCTGTCTGTCTCTGTCTGTCTCTGTCTGTCTCTGTCTGTCTCTGTCTGTCTCTGTCTGTCTCTATCTCTCTCTCTCTCTATCTCTCTCTCTATCTCTCTCTCTATCTCTCTCTCTATCTCTCTCTCTATCTCTCTCTCTATCTCTCTCTCTATCTCTGTCTTCTCTAAGTGGTTTAAAAGAAAAAGATTAAAAAAAAAAATTCTTCTGCAACTGTAACCTTTGTAGACGTGTCATAAGAAACATGGATTTGACTCTTGGTGACAGCTAAAGGAGTCCTTGCAGAACCATGGTGCAAGACTTGGAGTCGCTGTATGACCTTTAGAGACTTCTTTGTCGCCCACCTGTGTTGTCTGTGCGATGGTGACTTAGTGTTTCTGTTGATGCTCTCAAAGGCGAGGTGTTCCAGCGGTAACCTGTTTTGAACTGTGGTCGGTGTCCAGAACCCAAGAGGATCTTGGATGCTGTTTTCAATGGGCGAGACTCCTCGTTTCGTAGCAAGTTTGTTACAGGGCGAAACCTGGAAGGTGAACGTGTCTTGCTCGATGTCCAGTGGTGCGCTAAGGTTGCGTTGCGTGGAGAGAACGCTAGCACCCTCAGTAAGAGATGGGCTGTCGAGAGAGGGGCTCTCACTCTGGGCACTGAAGTCTAGCATGGTTTCGGCTTGACCAGGTTTGTGATAGAGATAGGCTTCACAGTTTGGGAACTTAGCAGTTGTTTGCTGCGGGTCCCTTGGCAACTTGGTCTTTGCAGGAAGAGAGGGTGAGTCGTTGACCTGGTTTGCGGGGTAGAGTGTTGTTGACTCAAGGTTGTCGTTTTGAAGACAAAACAGGTTTGGGTTATCAGGTGGTTGTTCTTTCCACCTAGTGTCCTTAGGCTTCTCCCTTACCCAGAAGTGATGTGGGTATGGCAGAAAAGACACGTTGTGGTCGTCTGATGTGATGAAGGTTTTGTAAGAAGTGAGGTTGCTTGACTTCTTTGTCTGGTCGCTACAGACGTCATCGATGATGACCCAGCCTAGCTCGAGGCGCTGAGCGTATGGTTCATCAAGTTGACCAAAGATTTGTAGATGCGCCTTGTGCAGTCATATGATGTCTCTGCCGAGGAGAATTAAGATGTCTTCCTTGTTGTCAAGGGCCGGTATCTCTCTGGCTATGTCTTTGAGGTGAGGAAACTGAAGAGCCGCTTCTGGTGTTGGGATTTCTTCCCTGTTGAAGGGTATTTGGTTGCACTCTGTGAGTGTTGGAAGCGGTATCTCCTTGGAGCTGGAGAGAGAAGTTATTATGAGGCCACTGGCCCTTCTTCCAGTGGCTTCTGTCACGCCGCTGCAGGTGCCCAAGGTGTAGGAATAGGTGTTTCCCTTTAAGTCAAGCAAATCGAAGAGTTCTGACCTGGCCAGTGATTTGTTGCTCTGGTCGTCCAGGCTGACGTACACCTTGACTGCCTTCTCTGGATGACCTTCAGGATACTCCTTTGCCAGGCAAATCTTGGCGCAGGACTTGTCGCGAAGACCTTCTCCGCAAACCTTGGTGCAGGATGAAGATATCGCAAGATGGTTAGTTGCCTTGTCTGTACTCTCCCCGCCATTGCCTGTGGTGGGAGAAGGCGTAGACACTGAGTCAGGTTGTGACGGATGGAGCGCTTGTACGTGGTCTTCGCTGTCGCACTCTATACACTTGATGGTGATGACACAGTCCTTAGCAATGTGTTCGGTAGAAGCACAGCACCTGAAGCATACTCCAAACTTCTTTAAGAGTTCCTTTCGTTCTTGAAGAGGTTTCTTCCTGAAGCCGATACATTTCTTCAGGGGATGCGGCAGTTTGTGGATAGGGCACTGGCGGTTCGGGTCTTCTACCTTCTCGTCTTCACTGCCCTTGTCTGGCGCTGATGTCAGTGAAGGCAGAACTTCAGTCTTTTTTGCAGACACCGGACCGCTGCGGTTTTTGTCGTGAGAGTGTGAACTCTCGTACTTGGGAGATGACGCAGGTCCACTGGGTTCTTCATAACGGAAGCTGGGGTCGTTTTTATACTCTGCAATCTCCTTGATGAAGTCGCAGAAGAAGGTGAACGGAGGGAAGGAGACTTGGTATTGTCTCTTGTAGTTTGACCCTCGTGTGGTCCATTTTTCTTGGACGTTGTAGGGTAACTTGGCGACGATGGGTTTCACCCCACGAGCGGTGTCCAGGTAGCTGAGGCCAGGTAGATGTGTGTCTGTCTTGGCCAGCTGGAGCTCAGACAGCAGGTCGCTGAGTTCCTGGTACCTTGAAGCATCGTTGCTGGATATTTTGGGAAAGTCATATAGTTGTTTGAGTAGAGCATCTTCGATAGCTTCGGGACTGCCAAATAGGAATGTTTAGCAGTAAAATCAATTTCTCCTTCGCCTTATTGGGGGACACAGGACCGTGGGTGTTATGCTGCTGTCCACTAGGAGGCGGCACTAAGTATACTTCTAAAACAAGAAAACGGTGCGGCTCCTCCCCTGCAGTATATACACCCTGGCTGGCTCCAGCCTCACCAGTTTTTGCTTAGTGTTACATTAGGAGGTAGATGCGGTCCAAAGGACCACACCACATTACATAGTTAGATATTTTTAATCTTAGATTATTTTTCTCCTTTTTTACCAAGGCGACGGTATCTTCGCATACCAATTTCCCAAAAACAGCAACAGATGGGAACGTGGGGTGTATCTCCACGTATCCCCTTCTGCCACGAAGGATAGGGAGCAAGGCGACGGTTCCATCGCGTTCCGATCTCCTTGTTTTTTTCCCTATTGCCGGCGCTCCCACATTCTCCCCTGTCCCCACTGGGGATCACAGGGTGACTTTTACACAAGCTACAAGAAATTGGCGTTCCCGGGGTTGGCGGTGGTGGGGGGGGGCGTTCCCGGGGTTGGTGGCGGCGGGGGGCGTTCCCGGGGTTGACAATTCTTAATATTGGGACTGTGATCCCACTTACTGTTCTCCGTAACATTTTTAAAGGTTCTCTAATAAATTGATTTTACTGATAAACATTCCTAAGGATGTTGCTGCTGGATTCACACCCTTTTTTCTTTCTTCCTGAAAGAAAGACCGTGAATTAAATATTCCTGTCCTGGAATGGTATTAATTGAATAAAAAGTGTGTCCCTTTAAATAAACAAGTCCTCTTATATGTATGTCCGACATAAAGGTAAAGGTATCGTTCGCTGATTTTGAGGATGGAGAGATCTACAAAAACTGTTCCTCTTTGATTTGTGAACCCGTTGGGGCACAGATTGCTCCCCACAGCTCAGCATTCCTGATACCTTTGGGGATTGTGGGGATGGGTTTTACGGCAGCAGTCGCTTTGTGGCTTTTTTTTTCTAGCTCTGACGGATTGTTCCTCGGCACATGTCATTGTTCATCACATTGTCACTTTCTAAATTCTGGTTTGGCCCCTGTGGTTGAAGTAACAAATCGCTGACTAAAATGGGAGAAAAATAAAGGCTTAGGGTACTTTCACATTAGCGTTTATTTGAAATCGCGGCAGATGCGGTGAAAAAAACACATCTGCCGCGATTACCGCATACCGGCTGCACTTGCGGCACTGTTGCGGCAAGCCCCATACAATGTATAGGCGGGCTTGCGGCAGGTGCGGCAAGTGCAGTTTTGGCACTTGCGGCAGGTGCGGCCTCGAAAAAAACCGCGGCTGACTGCGGTTTTTTTCGCGGCCGCACCTGCCGCAAGTGCCAAAACCGCACCTGCCGCAAGCCCGCCTATACATGGTATGGGGCTTGCCGCAACTGCAGCCGGTATGCGGTAATCGCGGCAGATGCGGTTTTTTCACCGCATCTACCGCGATTTCAAATAAACGCTAGTGTGAAAGCACCCTTACACTAATAAACCATGCCTGGTCCAAATAATGGATGTGTCCTATTGTGCCATTCCTCTGTTACTCCTCGTACACATGCCGGTATCCATGGGTAGTCTTTCTGTCTGATATGAAGTTGCGGCTGACTAAAGAAATTAAACTTTGTGTAGTCATTGTGCATGATTATACTCTCCTCAGAATTGAGATTGCAACACAAAGAGGGAAAAGTCTTGTAATTTTGGAAATCACAGGATGGATAGCCAGGTTACTGATCTGCAAATGATGGGAAAATGGAAATGACATTATTAAAACTTCTCGTTTCATTCAGTCTGGCCTATGAGCAGGTATCCCGGCACTTGCAGCTTCGGCTGCTATCAGTGAGGTTATTAATGGTCGTCTGAAGTATGTTCTGCAGCACTGAATGCAAAACATCAAGATCCTCTGCTGGCAGCTCCTGTGTAATCACCGCATCCCAGATGTGCTCGACGGAGACAAGTCTGGAGACGCTGCAGCCATGGGAGCATGTTTAGGCCACGCCGGCCCTTCAAAGTAGCACGAGTCACATGTGGCCTAGGGTTGTTGTCCTGGGACACTTTGGAGAAATAGCTGCACCACTGGTTCAATAACTAAATGTAACACCGATGTTGGTGCACCTGGAATGAAGATTATAGGGGTCCAACTACCGCACCCCTGCTGTAATCTCAGGAGTAGGACTGATATGACAATGTTTCTTTCTTGGTGTTGCAATTTCAGTATAGATGTATGTGTATATTTCACCTATTTATATTCCATAATGTTTATCAATTTTTGTATGTTTACTTCTTATTTCTCCCAGAGAACAGATCAACAGGGTAAAAGATTCGGATGACGTCCCCATGGTTTTAGTTGGTAACAAATGTGACCTCCCTTCACGGACAGTGGACACGAAGCAGGCACAGGATCTAGCAAAGAGTTACGGGATTCCCTTCATAGAAACCTCTGCCAAAACAAGACAGGTGAGACTCCGCACAGGGTTATAGTGTGGAGGGCATGCCGTTTAAAGGAACGGCTACAATTCACACTTGCCATCCTCTTGTGCTCACGTAATATGTAGCGCGTGGAGCCGGATTGCCTAATATTTTTAATTGGCTGCATAGCTTGTCCAGAAACCTCTTTTTCCATGCACATCTCTCTGCATGGTGGATGTATTTTTACTGAACGGTCATGGTAATGTTACAATTATTACCAATTCTGAATGCAGTGTCTTAGAACATGAGTGGATATTTGTCTTTGAGCAGAAGTAGATCCTATACTTAAAGCACCACTCCAGTGGGTTTTTGTTTGTTTTTTTTCAGCGGTAGAGTAACAAAATCTAAGCCCCCTTGCCCCCAGTCATGTACTCCCCTTCCGTCAGCTTCACCTTTTACCAATACTTCTGTTCTCCCACGGCGCCATCTTGTGCCCATAACTTCTCACCGGTCAGAAGCCAGAAATTACATCGCAAGAGCTCAATGCATCTGTGAGACCAGACCGAGGCTGTCATAGACTTGTATTCAGCTGTGTTCACCAGTGTGATACATGTAAAACTGGAGCGGCCGGCAGGCCCTTTTTTTTTTTTTTTTTTTTTTTTGGCTGCTATAGGGCTGCTGGAACAGGATGAGGTGGCAGAAGGTGAATATAACACTAGGGGCAGGGACTTGAATTTAAAGTAAGGCGGTCACCAGATTTGGGTGTGTGAAACTAACAGTGTTCCCTTCAGCAGCGTGTATGCTGCATTTTATGAAGGTTGCTATTATGCCCTGACTCTTCCTGTACACCTATTTAAAAACGTCCTGCCCTGTATTCTAATTGCCTATTACTGGTTTAATTGGCTTAATTGTAGATCAGTCCATCCCACCTCTCCTCGCAGTCCGACACCCTGTTTTTCTGCGTGACATCCGCATCTTGTGCCTGCACAGAGGCTTCTCTGGATCAGGCAGGCGCTCTGTGCACTTACGCAGAAAGCTTAGCGGTTTGTGCATGCGCAGAACAGTTTTAGGGTCTGCTCCCTGTAGGGCAGAGCACAGTGCGCCTGCACGGTCTGGAACGGCCTCTGCGCAGGTGCGCAATTCAAATGTCACTCAGAAGAAAAGGGTGTTGGACGGCGGGGAGAGGCGAGACGAATGGCAGGAGAGGCGGGACAGACTGAGCTACAATCAAGCCCATCGGACCATAAACGGTTAATTATAATCCAGGGCAGGAAGTTATTTGGTGTACAGGCAAAGTCAGGGCATAATGAGCACTTTCTTATAATGCAGCATAGGCGCTGCTGAAGGTGGCACTTTTAATTTAACTCCTTCACCACTCGGCAATTTTTCGTTTTTCATTTTCGTTTTTTTGTTCCCCCTGCTTCCAAGTGCCATAACTTTTATTTTTCTGGTCATCATAATGGGAGACCCAGACAATGGGGTTTAGGGCACTGCCCTCCGGAGGTCACACTAGGTACTACAAGCTTGTAGACACCGCCTCCTCCGCTTATAAACCCCTACCGCAGGGAACATCCTCAGTTTTAAACTTAGTGTGCTCGGACAGGGAGGGACCAGAAGCGCTCAGGCCCTCGCCGAAGTCCACCGCATCCTATCGTGGGTGGAGGAACACGACTGCTTGATCTCCGCAGTTCACATCCCAGGGGTCGAAAACTGGGAGGCCGACTACCTGAGCCGGCAGGGGATGGACGCCGGAGAGTGGTCCCTGCATCCAGACGTCTTCCGGGACATCTGCAGCAGATGGGGCACTCCGGACGTGGATCTGATGGCCTCAAGGCTGAATCATCAGGTGCCCCAGTACGTGGCGAGATCGTGGGATCCTCAGTCCCTGGGGGCGGATGCTCTGATACTGAGTTGGTCCAGCTTCCAACTGCCGTATGTGTTCCCTCCTCTGGCTCTGATTCCCAGGGTCCTGTGGAAGATCAGGTCGGAGTGCAGGATAGCCATTCTAGTGGCTCCAGATTGGCCCAGGAGGTCCTGGTATCCGGACCTGTGGCAACTGTCAGGCGGACACAGGTGGGCTCTTCCAGAACGCGCAGATTTA
Source organism: Allobates femoralis (assembly GCA_033576535.1). Taxonomy (NCBI): domain Eukaryota; kingdom Metazoa; phylum Chordata; class Amphibia; order Anura; family Aromobatidae; genus Allobates; species Allobates femoralis. Next base: position 87,366,611 of record JARQOC010000009.1, read on the forward strand.
CTCGCACAAGGCCCATTCTTCCACCTCAATTCCAGGGCCCTCAGATTGACTGCATGGCTCTTGAGGCCTGGCTCCTGACATCTAGGGGTTTCTCCCCTACAGTGGTGGCCACTATGAATCAGGCTAGGAAGCCTGTTTCCAGGAAGATGTACCACCGGACGTGGAAGATCTTTTTTACCTGGTGTGCCTCTGGTGGACGGTCTCCGTGGCCCTTGTCCATCCCGACGTTGTTGGCTTTCTTACAGTCGGGTTTGGAGTTGGGATTATCCCTTGGCTCTCTGAAATGTCAAGTATCGGCACTTTCTGTGCTGTTTGACAGGCGATTGGCGCTCCTCCCGAAGGTGCGTCAATTTCTGCAGGGGGTGTCGCGGATGGTTCCGCCCTACAAGAGACCTCTGGACCCTTGGGACCTTAACATGGTCCTGGCGGCATTACAGAAACCGCCGTTTGAGCCGTTGAGAGATGTTTCTCTATCTCGTCTGTCCCAGAAAGTGGCCTTTCTGGTGGCGATTACGTCTCTAAGGAGGGTCTCAGAATTGGCTGCACTATCGTGCAAGTCACCCTTTCTGGTGGTTCACCAAGACAAGGTGGTGTTGCGCCCACGGCCAGAATTCTTGCCGAAGGTGGTTTCAACTTTTCACCTGAACCAGGAGATTGTTCTCCCATCATTTTGCCCCGCTCCCGTTCATCAGGTGGAGCGCGACCTCCATACTCTGGATCTCGTGAGAGCTGTACGCATTTATGTGTCCAGGACCGCCTCCTTCAGGAGTTCGGATTCCTTATTTGTTCTTACGACAGGTCGCTGTAAGGGGTCCGCGGCTTCAAAGTCAACCTTGGCCAGATGGATTAAGGCTTCCATTCAAGAGGCTTACCGGTCCTCTGGTTTGCCTCTCCCGGTGGGATTGAAGGCTCACTCTACCAGGGCTGTAGGTGCCTCTTGGGCCTTGCGACATCGAGCGTCTGCTCTACAGGTGTGTCAGGCGGCCACTTGGTCCAGCCTGCACACTTTCTCTAAGCACTATATGGTGCATGCCCATGCCTCTGCGGATGCAAGTCTGGGCAGGCGGGTTCTCCAGGCGGCGGTTGCCCACCTTTGAAGGGAACCATGTGTTATCCGTCTTGTTGAGGAACTCTTCCCGCCCTGGGGTATTGCTTTAGGACATCCCCATTGTCTGGGTCTCCCATTATGATGACCAGAAAAAAGAGAATTTTGTTTACGTACCGTAAATTCTTTTTTCTTTAATCATCAATGGGAGACCCAGCACCCACCCAGTTGTTCCTTTGCATGTTTTGCATTTGTTCTGCTCTCTGTTGAGACAGTGTTTGCCGGGTTGTTGAACCGTCTGTGCACGGCATTCTTCCCGATGTTTCGGGTGTGGTTTATTTTCTCCTCGCAGCTTATGGACCAAACTGAGGATGTTCCCTGCGGTAGGGGTTTATAAGCGGAGGAGGCGGTGTCTACAAACTTGTAGTACCTAGTGTGACCTCCGGAGGGCAGTGCCCTAAACCCCATTGTCTGGGTCTCCCATTGATGATTAAAGAAAAAAGAATTTACGGTACGTAAACAAAATTCTCTTTTTTCCGTCAATATAGACATATGTCGGCTTGTTTTTTGTGGGACAAGTTGTACTTTCAGATGCAATAATTTATTTTACCATATAGTGTACAGGGAAATAGAAAAAAAAATTCCAAGTGCAGTGACACTGCAAAAAAAAAGTGCAATCACATGTTTGTGTTTTTTTTTGGATTTTTAGTCGCCATGTTCACTATATGGTAAAACTAATATGTCTGTGTGATGCCTCGGGTCGGTACAAAATCGTAGATGCGAAACATGTATACTTTTATTTGGAATCTAAGTGGTGAAAAAAAATTCAGAAGTAAAAAACGTAAATTTGGCGTTTGGAACTTTTTTTCCGTTACGCAGTTTACAGCTCTCATTTTATTTTATATATCGATAGATTGGGTGTTTCTGAACACGGCAATACCAAATGTGTATTTTTTAATACTTTTATTTTGAATGGGCGAAAACGGGGGGGATTTGAACTTGGGTGTTTTTTTTATTTTTTGTTTTCATATTTTTATAAACTTTATTTTTTCATTGATTCTTCGTTTTACACTGCCCTATAGGGCGCCACACTGCTGCAGTATCCGATCACTTGTGACAGGTCCCGATAAGCTGCAGCACGTTGGGACCTGTCACAAATAATCACTGTAAATGGTTGGCAGCGCTTGCCAAACACTCATAGGAAGTGAATGCTGATCGCTCGGTGTCCTGCCGAGAACCCGGAAGCTATCACGTGATGGCCGGATATCTCACTACATTATCGCGGAATCTCCGGTCACGATGGGGAACAGAGCGTTCCCTGCCGTGGTGCCTTTAGGTTGCGCTGTCACTGATTGACAGTGAGATCTAAGGGGTTCCCGGATCCGATTGGTACTGTAAGCCCGACATCTCAGCTGCTGAGATGTCGGGTGTTTGATGCAAGCGCCACACCAGAGCTCACACAAACACCGGGACACGACCCATGACGTACATTGACGTCATGGGTCGTGAAGGGGTTAAAACACCCAAATCTGGTGACAGGTTCACGTAGGGCTGGGCGATTTTGGAAAAAAATCAAAATCTCGATTTTATTTAAACCTATGGACGATTTTCGATTTAAATCTCGATTTTTTTTTTTCTATTTTTTTTTTTTTGCTTTTCTTTGATGAATAAAGAGGGGGCCCCCATGACTGAGGAGAGGAGGGTAACTGAGGGAAGCGTCCTGCTTCCCTTGGGTGTTCCCGCCCCTCCTCTTGTCTGCAGCCCAGGCCCTGACACTAGCCCTGACACTAGCCCTGACACTAGCCCTGACACTAGCCCTGACACTAGCCCTGACACTAGCCCTGACACTAGCCCTGACACTAGCCCTGACACTAGCCCTGACACTAGCCCTGACACTAGCCCTGACACTAGCCCTGACACTAGCCCTGACACTAGCCCTGACACTAGCCCTGACACTAGCCCTGACACTAGCCCTGACACTAGCCCTGACACTAGCCCTGACACTAGCCCTGACACTAGCCCTGACACTAGCCCTGACACTAGCCCTGACACTAGCCCTGACACTAGCCCTGACACTAGCCCTGACACTAGCCCTGACACTAGCCCTGACACTAGCCCTGACACTAGCCCTGACACTAGCCCTGACACTAGCCCTGACACTAGCCCTGACACTAGCCCTGACACTAGCCCTGACACTAGCCCTGACACTAGCCCTGACACTAGCCCTGACACTAGCCCTGACAGCTGAACCACTAGCCCTGACACTAGCCCTGACACTAGCCCTGACACTAGCCCTGAACACTAGCCCTGACACTAGCCCTGACACTAGCCCTGACACTAGCCCTGACACTAGCCCTGACACTAGCCCTGACACTAGCCCTGACACTAGCCCTGACACTAGCCCTGACACTAGCCCTGACACTAGCCCTGACACTACCGACACTGCCTGACACTAGCCCTGACACTAGCCCTGACACTAGCCCTGACACTAGCCTGACACTAGCCCTGACACTGCTGACACTACGACCCTGACCTAGCCCTGACACAGCCCTGACACCAGCCCTGACCCCAGCCCTGACACCAGCCCTGACACCAGCCCTGACACCAGCCCTGACACCAGCCCTGACACCAGCCCTGACACCAGCCCTGACACCAGCCCTGACACCAGCCCTGACACCAGCCCTGACACCAGCCCTGACACCAGCCCTGACACCAGCCCTGACACCAGCCCTGACACACCGACACCAGCCCTGACACCAGCCCTGACACCAGCCCTGACACCAGCCCTGACACCAGCCCTGACACCAGCCCTGACACCAGCCCTGACACCAGCCCTGACACCAGCCCTGACACCAGCCCTGACACCAGCCCTGACACCAGCCCTGACACCAGCCCTGACACCAGCCCTGACACCAGCCCTGACACAGCCCTGACACTAGCCCTGACACTAGCCCTGACAACCTGACCCTGACCCCTAGCCCTGACACTAGCCCTGACACTAGCCCTGACACTAGCCCGACACTAGCCCGGACACTAGCCCTGACACTAGCCCTGACACTAGCCCTGACACTAGCCCTGACACTAGCCGACACTAGCCCGACACTAGCCCTGACACTAGCCCTGACACTAGCCCGACACTAGCCCGGACACTAGCCCGGACACTAGCCCGGACACTAGCCCGGACACTAGCCCGGACACTAGCCCGGACACTAGCCCACACTACCTAACCCTAACCAACTGCTATTGTCATGAACAGCACCAACATCCCCCCCCCCATCCTCAGAGTGACCGGCTCCGGCTGGAGAGGGGGCGGGACCTATCACCAGCGGCTCTGGTCCTCACAGTGACCGGCTCCGGCTGGAGAGGGGGCAGTGAGCGTCGGAACGTCCTGCGGGTAAAATCGAGTGTGACTCGGGATTACCGCTTCTGAAAGTGAAAGGTAACCCCGAGTGACGCTCAGGAATACCGCTGGGAAAATCGAATTACACGATTTTGAATAAAACGACAATCGTGGCCACAGCAGGGGGCGAATTAATCGAATTAATTCGATTAATCGCCCAGCCCTACGTTCACTTTAAAGCACCACTACAGGGGTGCAATAAAAAAAAAAAAAACTCTGTGGAGTGGTGCTTTAGGAAAAAAAAAATCTGTGTGACTGGCGCCCTATACAAGTCTTTACTGTGTGCAGTTCTAATACTAGATTCCCATCGCCTCCATGAACTGGCAGGTTTGTGAGGGGTGGTTCCATCAGTAGTTACCACCTATGTTGCCTCCGCCTTTATCAAGGAGGGCTGTATTGACCTGCATTGATAAATACGATTACCTTTTTGTTTTTATGTTTTTTTTTTTTATCATATGAGGCATTGTGTGCATTTATTTTTGGTCACTACTCTCAGGGTTATTCCCACCTCTTCCGTTTTTGTCTGGGGCCACTTTGTCTGAAACACCAGGCTACTCTATAAAATGACTCTACGTAATGCGAGTCACTATGGTCGCAAATAAACCTGTAAAGTTCCTTCACAGGCCAGTTGTAAAATGTTTGATATTTTTAAACTTGCGTATCAGAGGTACCTTTACAGGTTGCATTGCTGCCCCATTAACTGCAATGTAGCAGTGGCATACAGTATTCTATGCTGTGACACCCTGCATTGTGGCCAAGTCGCTACGTAGCCTCAACTATAGAGCAGCAAGGCAATTGCTGGTACAAGGGAGACAATGTCCATTCACATGTTCTATATGTTGTATGAACACTGGTTGTACCGTCCCCCCTGATCTTAGTATCATGCCAGGCTCACATTAGGATTGTGCAGGAACGCTACAAGCAGTGATGGATGGCTGTACATTGTTTTGTGGCTTCAAGTGTTTATAGAAAGGGAAAGGATTGTGTAAGCAGAGAAGACTTTCCCATCCTGTTGTTCCTGCAGTCAGGGACCCAGTCTGGGGGAAAATTCCTATCCACGGTTAATCTACTTTTCCTCCAATTTTTTTTTTATTCCTTTTGCACCAAGGGAGTTGAAGAGGCGTTCTACACCCTCGTCCGTGAAATTCGCAAGCACAAAGAGAAGATCAACAACGGGAAAAAGAAAAAATCCTCCAAAAGGAAGTGCGTAATTCTTTAAGACAAGTGCCATCCTTCCCGAGGAACGCCAGCGAAGCCACAGCCTGTGTGCCAACTCCAACCCAGCAGATTGTGTGGACTTTAGAATTGCAGTGGAAGGGAAACGATTGCCATGAAATTCCAAATTCCCTTTGTAATTGTCTTTTTATTATAGGAAATTCATATACACAAAATTGTTGGAGTTTGGGGGGGCGACAATCTCTATGCTACTTTTGAAGCCTGCTCTTTTGTATAGAATTGAATCTAAAACCTTAAACATTTAATTAAAGGACTATTACCTCGCCCACAGGAATCCCCTGAACACCACCACAGACCTCTGCCACCATATTATTATAATTATTTTCTTTTTGACCCCCCCGAGGATACGTCGGTGTCAGATCTTCCTTGGCTCTGAGTAAAGTGGTCAGTAAGCCACTCAGCAGTATTGTAACCCTCATCTAAACAGAGGAAACCTAGGAATTTACTATCAGGAATAAAGCCTTAGTTGTGAATGTAGTCTGACAATGGGGAAACGTGACAATGAAAATAAAGCAAAAATGTCTTTCAAAACTGAGGTGTGAGTGTTTTACTTTGGTTTTTATTTTAGATTCTTGTACAGGTAGTGTTGGATTTAATGAGTTTTCTCAACTTTGGTAAAGGTTTTTTTTCATTCCCTGGCGCAGTTTCATGACGCACAGGTACTTCGCCCTCTTTGATCCGGGCTCAGGAGCTCAGCCTGCATCTCTCCTGGCTGTGAATACAGTGGTGTGAAAAGTATTTGCCCTTCCTGATTTCTTATTCTTTTGCATGTTTAACACTTAAATGTTACAAATGTAAATATTAGAGAAAGATAACACAAGTAAACACAAAATTCAGTTTATAAATGAAGGTCTCTTATTATTAAGAGAAAAAGAAATCCAAACGTACAGGGCCCTGTGTGAAAAAGTGATCGCCCCTAAACCTAATAACTTGTATGTGCTGCCCTTATCAGCAAAAACTGCACTCAAGCGTTTGTAATAACTGGCAATGAGTATTTTACAATCGCTGGAGAAATTTTGGCCTCTCGATTTTTCAGAATTGTAATTCAGCCATATTGGAGGGTTTCTGAGCATGAACCGCCTTTTTAAGGTCAAAATATCTCAGTCAGATTAAGGTCAGGACTCTTGACTAGAAGAAAACGTTTTGGTACCGTGTTAGCCAGACTAGGTCACCCCCAAAGTTTTCATTTTGTTTTTCTTAAGCCATTCAGAGGTGACTTGCTGGTGTGTTTTGGATCACTTTTCTGCTGTATAATCCAAGTGCTCTCCAGCTTGAGGTCACTAGGAGATGGCCGGACATTCTCCTCCAGGATTTTTTGGTAGACAGCAGAATTCATGGTTCCATTTATCACATCAAGTCTTCCAGGTCCTGAAGAAGCAAAACATCACCAGATCATCACACTACCTCCACCATATTTTACTGTTGGTATGATGTTACTTTTCTGAAATGCTGTGTTACTTCTACATCAGATGTAATGGGACATTCGCCTTCCAAAAACTTTAACTTTTGCCTCATCACTCCACAGAGTATTCTCCCAAGTCTTGGGGATCATCAAAATGTTTCCTGGCAAAACTGAGATAAGCCTTTATGCTCTCTTTGCTCAGCAGCGGTTTTCATCTTTGATCTCTGCCATTCGGCCATTTTTGCCCAGTCTCTTTCTTATGGTGGAGTCATGAGCACTAACCTTAAATGAGGCCTGAGGATCTTTGTATGTTGTTGTGGGGTCTTTTGTGGCCACCTGGGTGAGTCGTCACTGCACTCTTTGGGTAATTTTGCTTGGCCTGCCACTCCTGGGAAGGTTCACCACTGTTCCATGTTTTTACAATTTGGGATAATGGCTCTTACTCTGGTTCTCTGGAGTCCCAAAGCTTTAAACATGCTTTTATAACATTTTTTACACGAGTAGATCTCAATCCGAGATTCTGTGACCTTCAAAAGGCGTTTCATGTTCGGAAACCCTCCAATGTGGCTGAATTACAACAATTCTGCACAGGTGAGTGGCCAGAATTCCTCCAGAGATTGTAAGAGACTCATTGCCAGTTATAACAAACACTTGATTGCAGTTGTTCCCACTATGGGCGGCACAAGCTATTATTAGGATTAGGGGGCAATCACTTTCTCACACAGGGCCCTGTAGGTTTGGATTTGATTTCTTTTTCCATTAATAATCACCTTCATTTATAAACTGCATTTTGTGGTTACTTGTGTTATCTTTGTCTAATATTTACACTTGTTTGGTGATCTGAAACATTTAAGTGTGACAAGCATGCAAAAGAATTAAGAAATCAGGAAGGTGGCAAACACTTTCACACCACTGGAGCTCTGTTATTCTGACGAGCTCCACTTGCTGCTAGTAACTTGTGAAATAGTGCTGTCAATCTCTATAAGCAGCATTTATGGGTCGTGGCCCAGGAGATATTGCCATTTTACGTTCACATCAGTCACAATTACTGAGTGCTGATGTGTTGTCATGTCAGTTGGGCGTGTGCTCGAGACCCTAATACTTACTGTGACAGTGCTCTAATGAAACTAACTCATGGCTGGTGCTCATAGAAGACAAAGACTGATATTTGCTATATAGTAATACTGTAATAAATATCGGTTGTCCGATTGTAGGTTCAAGTTCTCTAAGGGATTGGAAAATACAGTAAAAAGAAAAAAAACCTCTCCCCAGTTCTAGTGCTGAATCTCCACTGCTGATCCTGGTGTTTGTTGGCAGTGCTGATGTCACATTGCTGCACTGCAGCCAATCAGCAGATCTGCCCAGGATGTCTGCACCAGATGCTGAAAGCACTGATTGGCTGCAATGGTGCTGTTTTATTTATTTAAAACTGCAGGCATAGTACAGAAATTTTCAAAAAATGTAAAACTTTAACAGATGGGTGCAGTACTGGTAGCTGTTCACATCCAGTAGTCTGGTGAATCAGGCAAGATGAGCGCACGCGGTGTTTCCTCTTTACTGACCACCTGTCCCTGCGGAAAAACACTCATATGCACAAGCACGTGGGCTACGGAAGAAAATATCTCCGTGTAAATGTCGCCTGACCCGTACATCTGTAGCCTTTTACACAGTATTGGGGCAGAGACACACTTATGCGGGGAGCTGCATGCAATATCCCTGTATGCATCTTGCATGACTTACCTGGCCCGGCAGCCAGCTATCTGGACGAGAACGTGGAGCTGCATAGTAACACAATCTGCTCCAGGCTGCTGTCCAGAGAGGCAAGGGCTGGGCGCCTCACGTGAGATGCCTGGGAGATACCTGAAAGCATCTCTTGTAGTGTGCCTCTGCCCTTAAGGGTACCTTTACACGTCGCAACATTGCATGCAATTTCACTTGCAACTTTCTGGTTGCAGTGAAATCATGGACACATTGTTACATTTGTACACAGCAACAAAATGAAACAATGTGTCCATGATTTCACTGCAACCAGCAAGTTGCAAATGAAATTGCATGCAATGTTGCAACGTGTAAAGGTACCCTAAAAGAAGAGACAATTGAAGGAAGTGGTTAATAAGTCTAAAGCTACATTCACACACAGCGTTTTTGCTGCGTTTTGTGGAGATCTGTTTTTGGTGAAAATGGATCCTCTTTGTGCAAAAAAGCATCACAAACCCATCTGTTTTGAGGGGACACAGATAGACACACATACACTTTCTCACCCTCCCCACGATCCCACAGTGACTCCGGTGATGTCCTCATCCCGGGAGGCTGCAGGACCTGTGAGATGTCTGTTCGGAGCTTGTAGGACCTACCCATGTAACTGAGTGATGACGTGCTCATTCTTTGTGAGGATGCTTTTTTGAGCCAAAAAACGCATCCTCACAAAACGTTAAGTCTGAATTTGAAATAATGAAATACATTTACTTTGCCGGGATGCACAGTCACTGCAAAAAAAATGGATCAGCAAAAAATGCTATACTCCTCGGGTGCAGGGCGTCCACAGTGGCTGAATGTCACAATTGGTCCATCCATTTACTGTCACTGCAAGTTCCCCTCCATGTGAACAACAATTTCAGAGACCAAATATGTTTTACATCATTTTGAGAGCTATTTTTTCAGCTGAATACTCTTGCTTGAGACTTAATAGAATTCAAATAGAGTATGCGGTTCTAAGGTAGAGCGCAGGTATGAGTCGGGATACTTTAATCTTTATCTCCGTAACTTTATTCATAAAAAGCTACAGACCACAACATGTTTCGATGTACAGACGTCTTCCTCAAGCTGTACGTCGAAACATGTTGTGGTCTGGAGCTTTTTATGAATAAACTTAATTAGAAACAAATGAGTCCTGCACACAGAGAACAAGTCTGTAAGAACATGTTCACACCGCCAACATATTTGGAGACAAAAAGCTAAATGCGACCAAAAACAACAGTACACTGCAGTAAAAGTATTAAATGCAAGTGCAGTATAAAAAATAGTATAACAAATACAGGGTACTTAGTCTATCCGTTTTTTTGCGCAAAAAAAGTTATATCAAGCCACGTCACTAACTTCAAAGTGTACCCATCTCTGACGCGGTCCTAACTGTTGTATTAAAAAACCTGACTAGTGTGTATACTTACCAGTGAGCAGGATCCAGCAAGACCTGTGTCTGAGATGGACTGAAGGCGACGGGGCTCTATGTGTGCAGGGCCCAGAGAGGGGCGGGAACTCAATCTCTTGCAAAGCAAGAGGCAACTTAATTAGAAACAAATGAGTCCTGCACACAGAGAACAAGTCTGTAAGAACATGTTCACACCGCCAACATATTTGGAGACAAAAAGCTAAATGCGACCAAAAACAACAGTACACTGCAGTAAAAGTATTAAATGCAAGTGCAGTATAAAAAATAGTATAACAAATACAGGGTACTTAGTCTATCCGTTTTTTTGCGCAAAAAAGTTATATCAAGCCACGTCACTAACTTCAAAGTGTACCCATCTCTGACGCGGTCCTAACTGTTGTATTAAAAAACCTGACTAGTGTGTATACTTACCAGTGAGCAGGATCCAGCAAGACCTGTGTCTGAGATGGACTGAAGGCGACGGGGCTCTATGTGTGCAGGGCCCAGAGAGGGGCGGGAACTCAATCTCTTGCAAAGCAAGAGGCAACTTAATTAGAAACAAATGAGTCCTGCACACAGAGAACAAGTCTGTAAGAACATGTTCACACCGCCAACATATTTGGAGACAAAAAGCTAAATGCGACCAAAAACAACAGTACACTGCAGTAAAAGTATTAAATGCAAGTGCAGTATAAAAAATAGTATAACAAATACAGGGTACTTAGTCTATCCGTTTTTTTGCGCAAAAAAAGTTATATCAAGCCACGTCACTAACTGTTGGCGGTGTGAACATGTTCTTACAGACTTGTTCTCTGTGTGCAGGACTCATTTGTTTCTAATTAAGTTGCCTCTTGCTTTGCAAAAGATTGAGTTCCCGCCCCTCTCTGGGCCCTGCACACATAGAGCCCCGTCGCCTTCAGTCCATCTCAGACACAGGTCTTGCTGGATCCTGCCCACTGGTAAGTATACACACTAGTCAGGTTTTTTAATACAACAGTTAGGACCGCGTCAGAGATGGGTACACTTTGAAGTTAGTGACGTGGCTTGATATAACTTTTTTTGCGCAAAAAAACGGATAGACTAAGTACCCTGTATTTGTTATACTATTTTTTATACTGCACTTGCATTTAATACTTTTACTGCAGTGTACTGTTGTTTTTGGTCGCATTTAGCTTTTTGTCTCCAAATATGTTGGCGGTGTGAACATGTTCTTACAGACTTGTTCTCTGTGTGCAGGACTCATTTGTTTCTAATTAAGTTGCCTCTTGCTTTGCAAGAGATTGAGTTCCCGCCCCTCTCTGGGCCCTGCACACATAGAGCCCCGTCGCCTTCAGTCCATCTCAGACACAGGTCTTGCTGGATCCTGCTCACTGGTAAGTATACACACTAGTCAGGTTTTTTAATACAACAGTTAGGACCGCGTCAGAGATGGGTACACTTTGAAGTTAGTGACGTGGCTTGATATAACTTTTTTTGCGCAAAAAAACGGATAGACTAAGTACCCTGTATTTGTTATACTATTTTTTATACTGCACTTGCATTTAATACTTTTACTGCAGTGTACTGTTGTTTTTGGTCGCATTTAGCTTTTTGTCTCCAAATATGTTGGCGGTGTGAACATGTTCTTACAGACTTGTTCTCTGTGTGCAGGACTCATTTGTTTCTAATTAAGTTGCCTCTTGCTTTGCAAGAGATTGAGTTCCCGCCCCTCTCTGGGCCCTGCACACATAGAGCCCCGTCGCCTTCAGTCCATCTCAGACACAGGTCTTGCTGGATCCTGCTCACTGGTAAGTATACACACTAGTCAGGTTTTTTAATACAACAGTTAGGACCGCGTCAGAGATGGGTACACTTTGAAGTTAGTGACGTGGCTTGATATAACTTTTTTTGCGCAAAAAAACGGATAGACTAAGTACCCTGTATTTGTTATACTATTTTTTATACTGCACTTGCATTTAATACTTTTACTGCAGTGTACTGTTGTTTTTGGTCGCATTTAGCTTTTTGTCTCCAAATATGTTGGCGGTGTGAACATGTTCTTACAGACTTGTTCTCTGTGTGCAGGACTCATTTGTTTCTAATTAAGTTGCCTCTTGCTTTGCAAGAGATTGAGTTCCCGCCCCTCTCTGGGCCCTGCACACATAGAGCCCCGTCGCCTTCAGTCCATCTCAGACACAGGTCTTGCTGGATCCTGCTCACTGGTAAGTATACACACTAGTCAGGTTTTTTAATACAACAGTTAGGACCGCGTCAGAGATGGGTACACTTTGAAGTTAGTGACGTGGCTTGATATAACTTTTTTTGCGCAAAAAAACGGATAGACTAAGTACCCTGTATTTGTTATACTATTTTTTATACTGCACTTGCATTTAATACTTTTACTGCAGTGTACTGTTGTTTTTGGTCGCATTTAGCTTTTTGTCTTTTTATGAATAAAGTTACGGAGATAAAGATTAAAGTATCCCGTCTCATACCTGCGCTCTACCTTAGAACCGCATACTCTATTTGAATTCTATTACTCTAATTCCATTGTGGAAAGCGGTGACAGAGCTGCAGGAGGGATAGGGTTAATGGATGAACCTGGTGTTTCCTGACCTAACCCTGGAGAGAGAGTGTGGACAGCAGGAGGCCAGGAGCAGAGGCGATTAAGGATACAGGAGCACTACAGATCTAAGGCTGGCAGCCTGAGCCACAAAACTACGCTCACAATCTGGTTGTGCGGATCGGGCACAACCTTTAAAGGTTAGTTTGCTTATAATACGACCGCTTTAAAGACCGGAGAGGTCCACAGGTGGCGCAACACTATTTTTTCTTTTTACTTGCTTGAGACTTAGGCCGGCTTCACACCTAGGTTTCTTGGGTCCGGGGCTATCCAGAGTGAACCGGACAGCCCTGGATCCGATTTTGCCCCTATTGTATGGTGCTGGATGGCAGTTATTTGTCATCCGGTTTGGTGTGTGTCTGGCAGGATCCGGCTGTTTTCGTTTTTTGACACAGATTCAGAGCTTGCAGCGTTTTTTGTCAGGGCAAGAATCGAACAAAACCGGATCTTCCCAGATGCGGGGCAATCCATAACATGGGGGTCTATGGGCGCCGGATCCGGCAGAAAATTGTGCCGGTTCCCGTACGCCAAGTGCTGAAATTGTGGTGGCTGAATTTCAGCACCTGGAGAGCTCCACGGCTGAAATATCAGCTCCCTGGCCCAGATATTTCAGCACTAGACAGTGGCACAGATTCCGGCACAAAGCAGGATCGGAGTGCAGATTTGCCCTCTGGTTCTGTTTGTCCAGGGCTGTCAGGTTATGTCCGGTGCTTCCTGCAAAATGCCAGATATAACCTGACAGCCAAAAGCCGTGGTGTGAAGCCAGCCTAAGGCTACATTCTCACACAGTGTTTTGGCTGCGTTTTGTGAGGATCTGTTTTTTGGTGCAGAAACTGCACCAAGAATGGATCCTCATAAAGCGCAGCCTTCTGTGTGTGGATGCTGCTGCTCTACTTGCTCACCTCGCTGCACTCCCTCGGTGATCTTCAGCAATGTTCCTTTATCCCGGATATTGCAGTTTTTGGTGCCTCTAGGACCCTGCGCAATGTGGCTGAGTGACATCACTCGGTCACATGGTGCAGTGCCAGGTCCTCTCGCAGGTCCTGCAGTCTCCGGGATGAGAGGACATTGATGGAGATCACCGTGGGAGATGAGTAAAAGTGCAGCATAATTAACGTAAAATAATTGCCATACTCATTGTTTTTACTGATCCGTTCTTGAGTCCAAGAATGGATCTGTAAAAAGGGCGGTGTGTGAAAGCAGAACTGTGAAATACATTGACTTGGCTGAAACAGCAAGCGTCACTGCACTTTCACTGCAATAACTGATTCAAAAGGAACGCATCAAAAACAGTGCAATAAAGCACTGTGTGAATGTAGCCTCATAGTTATTTCTTCATTAAAATGCATCCTTTATCCAATCCAATAGCAGAATATTCCACATGTTAGCCTACATGCAGACTGCGGTTCTTTTCTCTTTTGTTCTGCTGCGTTTTTAGCTGCAAAACAGGAGCTGTAAAGAAAACGCACCCCAAAAAAAAAGATTTTTTTTTTATTCATTTTTGACTGCTCTGTTTTTTTCCCCATTTTGAAGGGCTCCTATGGGGAAAACGCTGGACAGAAACGCTACAGAAATTGACATGACATTTTCAAGAACAGAGCTCTCGAATGGTGGGTTTACACGCTAGGATATCCTGAACGATATCCTTGAAATGTCACAGATTTGTGATCGTTGAAAAGATATCGTTCGGGCGTCGTTGTGTGTAAACACATGATATAGGATAAAAAGATAGTTGGATCGTTCATCCTAGATTTGAGATCCTGACCTCAAATCTATCGTTCGTCGTCCAATTAACACTGCTTCAGGAAGCAGCATCGTTCAGTGTGACACCTTTATGAACGATATTGTTCAAAAAGCTCCTATTCCTGCCGCGTTATTACATCGCTCACTCCTTACTCTCCTATTTAACAGTTGCGCTGCCACATAGGATATCGTAATCGATATCCATGTGTGACAGCGCACTAATGATGTTGGAACGATCACGGTCACGTGATCATTCCAATGATATCGTTTACGATATCCTAGCATGTAAACCCATCATTAAAGTGAAAAAACGTATCACTTTAAAAGACCACAGTCTGAATGGCAAAAAATGAAAACCCATAAGGTACCGCCGATTTATTAGACGATGCAGGTGCGTGGCCTATCGGCGCCGATATCGCCCCTGCATCGCCTAATGTGAACGGGCGAGGGCGATGCTATTTACTGGTCGCCTGGTTTCAGAGCAGTGCTCTGAAACCAAGCGGCCGATCTGGGGCGATGTGCACACATCGCCCCATGTAAATGGCCGCCGGCGACCTGACAGGCGATGGGAGCCATAGGCTCGCATTGTACTGCATCGCCGCTGGGACACCCCAGCGGTGATGCCGCCTGTCAGATCGCCGGCGCGGCGCTTGAGGTGTCGCCCCATGTAAATGGGGGATGGCGACGCTGGCGGGACGCCAAAAACGTGCACGCTCCCGCCAGTTGCCCCCGACATCTCCAGCGCTGTCGCCGCGTGTGACGGTACCTATGGACTTGGTTGGGCTGTCATTTGAGTGATCTGTTTTCTACAGTGCACTGCAAAAAATCTATCAAAAAATGGATCAAAAAACGCTCAGGCTGAATGTAGCCCAACAACTGGCTCGCGTGTACTGATGTTGTAATATACAGGTATTGGCCACTTCCCTGTGCCGAAAAGCTATGATCTCCCAGTTTGGATGTTACCATAAAGGTTCCCAGTGGACTGACTGTTCCCATAAGTTGCGGAGTATATTATTTACCATAAATAAAAAAATGAAATTGCTATCACATGTACAAATGTTACAAAGTGCAAGTGAAATGTAACGGCAATCACTGGAAACTTCCAAAAAGATTTGACAGCAAATGTAATAATAATGATAAACCTCTCAAATCTGGCAATCCCTGAACACGGTTTGTTCTGCAGGACAATGATCTCCTAAATGTATCATGGACACAATCCAATTTAATTAATATAAGTGTACCTCTTTGGGGGTATTTAGCATTTGGAAGCTCCTTCCTCTTTATGAAGCACAGACTATTGTATATTCTATAAGTGTTAGCGTGGGATCTATGGTTTTGTTTTGTTTTTAAATCAGCCACTACATTCAGACTAAACTTGTTCGATCCAAAGAGGTGTAATAAAATGAAAACTATATCAATTGCTCCTCCCTGAGGATCGCCATTGCTGTAACAACATTGTCCCCCATTGGACTGCTGCTATTGAAATCTGGCAGGAAACATCACGTGACAGATGCAGCCACGGCTTTCTCAAACATCCATTACACAAGTTTTGCAGCAGGTCTTCTTCAAAATTCTTGAGACTATCACTACTTCTTTCAATTGTAAAACCACTTTGCTGTTCATATATTAGGTAGTTTGAGCGTTATGTTTTTTTTCAGCTTTAAATTTTGAAAATTGACCTCTGGGAATAAAGAACATGCACACCATTGATTTGAAGTAGATCCAGATCAAATCTGCTACAAACCAGCTGCAAAAAAAAACCTACAGGATGAAAATTCTCCAAATTCTCGTGATTCAGCTTAACAACTCATCCAACAATTTCCCCAAAAAAGAAGCATTTCTGAAGCGGTTTTCAATAGAAAATTCACTGTTTTTGACCACCACATCTCGGTGACGATGGGGTGGGGATGACATTCTAAATGTAGAGCTCCTCTCAGAAGGAATGTACAAGTATTTAGAAACAAATAAGGTAAGGCCAACTTCCAGTATGATAATCACTGGGTTTTTATTAGAAACTCTTCAGAGGCTTGGCAAAGGACATGCAACATCTGAAACGTGTTGCCCTGTGCGGCACCTTTGGCTGTCTCTTTTATATGACTGTCATTTGTGAAGCATAGTATGCGATTGGACCTCTTAAGATTTTCTAATAAAAACCTAGTAATTACCGGAAGCTGAACTAACTTTATTTTGATCCTTGGGATAACTGGGCAGTGTCAGAACGCCAGTCCGTGCATGTCGGACAACTATTAGGCAGTGAGCTGAATACTTGCTTGTATTATGTACAAGTCTTTCCATTTTATTACACTCTTAGTTAAAATGTAGTGGCAGAAAACCCCATTAACAATCCCTTAAAGTTTTACATTCTCAACTGCTATATTCCCCCTCGTAAAATAAAAATAACCTATACTCACCTATGCTGCTGGAGCTGTTCCCATGATGTTGACACCTGGTCTCCTGGGGCTCGCCAGATTTCTGTAATCCGGTGTAGCCGATCAGTGGTCGCTTCACTCATTTTCTTCTGTGAAAACTGATCGCTGGAAGAGGTGCTGCTCCCTGACTTCTTCTGAATGTTACGTCCGAAGCAAGTGAATAAAGCGGCCGCTTATTGGCAACAGAGGCTCACATGGCATAAAATTATCTGAGTAGACCAGGCACCGACATCATATGTGAGTTTAGGTTGTTTTTATTTTATAAGGTGGGAATATAGCAATTGAGAAAGGATTGTTCAAGCAGTGGATAACATTTACCTGTAGAGTAGCTAATTCCAATAGGTGGTGCAAGTGGAAGTCTTCTTTCCTTTGGAGAGAGCTAAAAGTACAGCCCCTGGCAAAAATTATGGCATCACCAGGCTCGGAGGATGTCTATTCAGTTGTTTCATTTTGTAGAAAAAAAAGCAGATCACAGACATGGCACAAAACGAAAGTAATTTCAAATTGCAACTCTCTGGCTTGAAGAAACCCTAAAAGAAATCATAAATAAATGTGCTAGCCAGTAACGGTTACTTCTGTAGACCAAGCAGGGGATAAAATTATGGAATCACTCAATTCTGAGGAAATAATTATGTAATCACCCTGTAAATTTTCATTGCCTTACCCAGGATGCCACACTTATCAGAAGAGGGTGTAGATGAAGACGAGCTGGAGGAAGTAGTTACCTGCCTTCCATCATAAACTGTAAGAAACCGCCTAAAGGAAATGGGATTTACATACAGAAAAGCTAAACAAAAGCCATCATTAACACCTAAACAGAAAAACAAGGTTACAATGGGCTAAGGAAAAAAATCGTGGACTGTGGATGACTGGATGAAAGTCACATTCAGTGATGAATCATGAATCTGCATTGGGCAAGGTGATGATGCTGGAACTTTTGTTTGGTGTCGTTCCAATGAGATTTATAAAGATGACTGCATGAAGAGAACATGCAAATTTCCACAGTCATTGATGATATGGGACTGCATGTCAGGTAAAGGCACTGGGGAGATGGCTGTCATTACATCTTCAATTAATGCCCAGGTTTACATCAATATTTTGGACACTTTTCTTATCCCATGAATTGAAAGGATGTTTGGGGATGATGAAATCATTTATCAAGATGATAATGCATCCTGCCATAGAGCAAAAACTGTGAAAACATTCCTTGAAAGAACACGCATAAGGTCAATGTCATGACCTGCAAATAGACCGGATCTTAATCCAATTGAAAATCTTTGGTGGAAGTTGAAGAAAATGGTTTATGACAAGGCTCCAACCTGCAAAGCTGATCTGGCAACAGCAATCAGAGAAAGTTGGAGCCAGATTGATGATGAGTACTGTTTGTCACTCATTAAGTCCATGCCTCAGAGACTGCAAGCTGTTATAAAAGCCAGAGGTGTGCAACAAAACACTAGTAATGTATTTGAGTGTTGATTTGTTTGTTTGTCATGATTCCATATTTTTTTTCTCAGAATTGAGTGATTCCATAATGTTTCCCCCTGCTTGATCTACAAGAGTAACTGTTAAGCCCTCGTCACACCAGGCGACGGGGCTGGGAATGTCGTTGGCAACTGGCGGGGGCGCGCACGTTCTTGGCGCCCCGCCAGCGTTGCCGTCCCCCGTTTACACGGCGCAACATCACCAGCCCCGCGCCGGCAAGCTGTCGGGCGGCATCGCCGCCGAGGTGTCTGGAAACTCCAGTGGTGATGCAGGACAATGGGAGCCTATGGCTCCCATCCCTGACAGGTCGCCGGCGCCCGGTTACATGGGGCGATGTGTGCACATCGCCCCATGATGGTCGCCTGGTTTCAGAGCACTGCTCTGAAACCAGGCGACCGCTGGCACGCCGACATCGCCCTTTACATGAGGCGACGTAGGGGCGATGTCACCGCCGATAGGCCACGCCCCACGTCACCTCTGTAATGGGCGCCGATGTTGCCCCGTGTGAAGTGGGCTTTAGGGCTGCTTCACATGCTCAGATATCTGAAACAATATCTTTAGAAAAATCACGTGAGCGCTATTGTTTCAAGATCGTTCGTGCAATGTCACAAGCATGGATCTCGTTAATGATCTCTAATTTGGAATTGCGCCAGCGTGGATCCGCAGATCCTTGTGAACGATTTCATAAAGTGGCAGAAATAGGAGAATCTGAAGGAGATTGTTCATCATAGTGTCACACTGTCCGATGCTGCAGTTTACTGCAGCATTAATTGGACGATGAACGATAGATTTGAGCTCAGGACCTCAAATTTGTGATGAAAGATATAACGATTTTTCCTTCAGATATCAGATGTTTACACGCAATGATTCAAAAACGATATCGTTTGAACGATCCGAAAAGCGTGACGTTTCAACAATATCGTTTCAGACATCTGAGCGTGTGAAGCGGCCCTTAGGCTGGTTTCACACTGCAGTCTTTTCTCTGATCAGGTTCGAACAGGTTTGTGTATCAAAACCAGGAGTGTCTCCAAAACTCAGCACAGGTGTCAATCTTTCAATTATACTTTTTCTCTGCACGTTCCTCTCCTGGTTTTGACAAACAAACCTGATCGAACCTGATCAGGGAAATAAACGCAGTGTGAAACCAGCCTTAGGCCGGCCTCACACTGCGGCACAATCCGATCCGGAGCGGTCAGGGGTGAACCTGACAGCCCCGGTCCAGATCTGGACACAGAACCGGAGGGTCAATTATGCCCTCCGGTCCGGTGTGCAGCCAGATGGAACATTTGCAGCCACAGCTGCTGATAATTCAAGATTGCGGCTAGCGGGGAGCTAGCTGCGGTCCTGAACTGTCAGCAGGGGACAGCTGGTGGTGCTGAAGTTCAGCGCCGGCCGGCGCTGAGCTTCAGCACCCGGCGTGCGGCTCCGTTGTGATCCGACGCCATAGTTAGGGGGCGCCGGACCGGGAGGATCTGGGAGGATCAGCTTTTTTCCCCCGGACCCAAAAATGCTGCATGCAGCATTTTTGTGTCCGTGAGAAAAATCTGAATCCTCCCGGATTGTCCCGGACAGATGGAAACCGGATGGCAGATAGCTTCCATATAATATTATGGGCCGAAATCTGGTCCTGGGCTGTCAGGTTCACCCCTGACAGCCCCGGATCGGATTTGACTGAGGTGTGAAGCCGGCCTAACTGGCTAGCACATTTTTTTTTCAAGATTTCTTTTACTGTTTCTTAAAGCCATGAAGTTGCCATTTGAAATGAATTTAGTTTTGTGCCATGTCTGTGATAGCTTTTTTTTCTACAAAATTAAACAACTGAATGAACATCCTCCGAGCCCGGTGATTCCTTAATTTTTGCCAAAGGTTGTATAATCACAGGGTTTATTCTTTTAATTTGAGTGGGTGTGGTCCGAAAAACTGAAAAAAACAAACAAACATTTAAGGCTCCTAATATTTCAATTTCAAAATGACATCCTCTCTATATCTTTAGTTTTTCAAATATTTTTCTTCATCTTTAGATTTTGAAATGTGCCTGGTGGGAAAAGAAAGTGCATGTGACTTCTTTTGAAGAGGACATTTGCACATTTTGCGCCCATTAAACTGGCCTAAGCATTAAATAGTGACTTTAGAGCAGAATGAACTTTACAGTAGTTTTTATTTTTTAATTTTTCATTTCCATTGTGAAGATATTAACTTGTAAACTTTTCTATACCAATTTTTGCTAAAACCAAGGGAGCTTGGGCAGAAATTTGACTCTTTGGATGGCTAGTTTTACTCCAGAAAAGCTTAGAACTGACTTTCTCCGTATGGTATGTAAAGACATGGAATGTCACAGCCCTGGTCACTATACTGACCTTACTGCTGGAATCTACTGTGATTCATACCAGGGGGAAAAAGAACAGACTAGTGTGTGTCATTACCAACATCTCTTGCAGCTCTCCTCCCACAGCACTATCATCTCTGCTCTATACCTCTTCTTCCCCCACACTGACTGCTGCTAGGAATATTTGTAATGACACAATTCTGCTTTACTCACCTCTCCAACTAAGCACAGTAAGTATCGGCAGTCAGATCAGAGGGGAGAGCAGGGCTGTATCTCATTATAGATCTCACACAGAAAGCCTGCTCTGACATTCTTTGATAGTATGTTATTTATTTTCCCCTGCATGATGTCTCCTGATTACGACTGGTCAATGTAATAAGGAGAAAGAATACACACCCCCACCCCTCCAGAGAATAATCCTTGCATTTTTTACAATCTTATATCTCTACAATGGATTAATTGAGCAATTAAAAAATACACTTTATTCAGCTCTGGATGCACTGCATTCCATGATGTGGACAGTTAAACATGCTCAAATTGGTGAAAGCTTCTCTTTAACCAGTTCCTATTGGAGAACGCTCTAAACTAGACACTGTCCATATCAAAGGATGCAAAAATATTTCACAAAAAGACTGTAAAACCTCTTAACTGGAAAAAAAACAACTTTTTTTTTCTTTCCTACAAGAAAACTTGTAGTTTTTGATGACCCCAAAAAAAGCTCCCACGTGCACGTATCCTGATCCCGATTTGTCTCCAAGTCACTAATGTTTGCAAAACTCCAAATCCAAAATGCACAAAAGAGTAAATTAAGAACATAGCAAAGATTAGACATGGAAGGCGAAAGAAACAGGAACATGAATATATTTACACTTCATCATCTCCAACATTTTTTTTTAGTTTTGCTACTTCTATCTATGATCTAACTACAGTATATAGTTAAAGGGTTAACGATTGATGTTGTGGTGGTTCATGAATATGAGATTGCTGGAAGTTGGATACCCCCCACTGATCAGCTGAAATCTCCAACGGCAGTGTCTGGATGTATGTAATGGTTGATAAATCGCAGTAGTCGGTACTGGCTTCAGCTCATCACTGGTGATGCTGGGACCCCACAGGTCATATTGCTGACTTATCGCTCTATTACGACATCAGTTGTTCAGTCCTGGACAACCCTTTAAAGTGTTTTACATGCCTTTTATTAATATCCAGAGCCAGACTAAAATTGTGGAAGGTCCTGATGTATCAATTTGAGGTGAGGCCAGACAATCCCTGATACTATAGCGCAGATATTTTCTCCAGACCACATGGAAACTATCAATATTAAGAGAAAAATCTTCAGGAGAAGTTTTCGAGTTGAGAAAGAAGATCTCAATCTTCTCATGAGTGAAGCCAAGAAGTTGCCGTCCTCTGGAAATAACCTAAAGTAAATTGCATTAGAGAAAATGAGAAGTGAACCACGGCAAAGGCACCTACAATAGCTAATTAATGACATAACTGAGTAAGGGAGTAATTGATGTATTAGAAAACCATATCCTGTTAGGACTCATCACAGGAGTTATTGATAATGTGCATGTACTGGAATATCATATGTGGTGCAAATTTACCAAAATTGTTTTATAGACTGTGGACACCTTGATGCATATGTTAGCAGTTATGTTTAGTTTATAAAATAGTTTCAGTCTGCAATCTTCATTCCTTCATTTTCTTTCACACCTATATGAAATTTGCTACCCGGTCTAAATTTCAATTATTTTTCGTGTCTTTTTCTTCTTGGTGATGCAATAGTTTTAATTAGTTAAGAAGCAAATCTAACTACTACATTCCCTTTAAAGGAAACCAACCACCAGGATTTAACTACCTGTAAATCAGTGCAGCAGGTGATTGACATGTGCAGCATCACACCGCTATTTAGAGTTTGTTTAATCCCTCCCCTGTGGGCTTGTCTTTCTGCCGAACCGCCTCCCTCTCCTCCAGACTTATCCGGAGGGGATGAGGTTCGGCAGGAACACAAGCCCACAGTGGAGGAATAAAGAAAACCTAAATAGTGATGTCATACTGCACACGTCAACCATCAGCTGCACTGATTTACAGGTGGTTAAATCCTGGTGGTTCCCTTTAAAGGCCATAATTGACCTGAATCACGAACATTGGAGATGATACCTTGTGTACTGCGAGAGGCACAGCTCATTTTTAGTGTTGATTATCTTTGCTCCATTTATCTTGCTTACGTAGGTTTCCCACGCACACTTAAGATGGGTCAAGCAGCTGAGGCCGTCTTGCAAGAACACGCTCTCCTCTTCCAGCTGCACTTCCAGAAAAAGAGGCATAAGCATGAACAACTCATTTATCTACTGACCATATTATACTGCTATTCTGCTATCTTCTTCATAAATATTCAGTCACTTATTGTACATACACTCTAGTGATGAGCGAGTACTAAAATGCTCGGGTGCTCGAAGCTCGGGCCGAGCATCCCGAGATACTCGTGTACTCGGCCCGAGTAACGAGCCCAATGTTATCCTATGGGAGACACGAGTAATTTTATGAAATGACTGCCAGCAGCATGGAAAAACCCTAAAAATGTCACAAAAGTCTCAGAAGAGTGCTGAAATGACATGGCAACACCATGGGGAAGACCCCTGGAAGCATTTCTCACTCAAAAGTCACAGCTGTGAACAATCTTGTCTGAGTTTCACGCCAATTTTACGGAGTCTCCAGAAAACCTTCCAAAATGACACCAAAATGAATATTTAGGGTGGAAATGTTAAGGGCACATACCCAATAGTGAGATACAGCTGGTGTATGTCACTTTTTGTGATTACATGAAAGATTTTACGTGAAAACATTGTGCGACACTCCGATGACCCTGACAAGAGACGTACATGAAGCCCTGTCTAGAAATAAAGTGCCCATTTTGAGGAACTGGGTCTATTGTGGTATCTTCCTTTGCCAGGGCAGCCCAAAATTGGGAGGTTCACCAATGCCCCTGGATACAGACATGCAGGATGGCCTGTAAACAAGAACTGGGTGTATTTTAGTATAGCCCTCTGGCCAGGGCAGCCAAAAATTGGGAGGCTCCTCATTGTCCCTGGATAGAGACGTGCAGGAGGGCCTGTAAAGAAGAACTGGGTGTATTGTAGTATAGGCCTTTGGCCAGGGCAGCCAAAAATTGGGAGGTTCAACAATGACCCATGCATACAGACATGTAGTAGGGCCTGTAACCCTCAAGTGGGTGTATTGTAGTATAGCCCTTTGGTCAGGGCAGCCAAAAATTGGGAGGCTCCTCATTGTCCCTGGATAGAGACGTGCAGGAGGGCCTGTAACCCTCAAGTGGGTGTATTGTAGTATAGCCCTCTGGCCAGGGCAGCCAAAAATTGGAAGGTTCAACAATGAGCCATGCATACAGACATATAGTAGGGCCTGTAACCCTCAAGTGGGTGTATTGTAGTATAGCCCTTTGGTCAGGGCAGCCAAAAATTGGGAGGCTCCTCTTTGTCCCTGGATAGAGACGTGCAGGAGGGCCTGTAACCCTCAAGTGGGTGTATTGTAGTATAGCCCTTTGGTCAGGGCAGCCAAAAATTGGGAGGCTCCTCTTTGTCCCTGGATAGAGACGTGCAGGAGGGCCTGTAAACAAGAACTGGGTGTATTGTAGTATAGCCCTTTGGTCAGGGCAGGCCAAAAATTGGGAGGCTCCTCTTTGTCCCTGGATAGAGACGTGCAGGAGGGCCTGTAACCCTCAAGTGGGTGTATTGTAGTATAGTCCTTTGGTCAGGGCAGCCAAAAATTGGGAGGCTCCTCTTTGTCCCTGGATAGAGACGTGCAGGAGGGCCTGTAAACAAGAACTGGGTGTATTGTAGTATAGCCCTTTGGTCAGGGCAGGCCAAAAATTGGGAGGCTCCTCTTTGTCCCTGGATAGAGACGTGCAGGAGGGCCTGTAACCCTCAAGTGGGTGTATTGTAGTATAGCCCTCTGGCCAGGGCAGCCAAAAATTGGAAGGTTCAACAATGAGCCATGCATACAGACATGTAGTAGGGCCTGTAACCCTCAAGTGGGTGTATTGTAGTATAGGCCTTTGGCCAGGGCAGCCAAAAATTGGGAGGTTCAACAATGACCCATGCATACAGACATGTAGTAGGGCCTGTAACCCTCAAGTGGGTGTATTGTAGTATAGCCCTCTGGCCAGGTCAGCCAAAAATTGGGAGGCTCCACATTGTCCCTGGATAGAGACGTGCAGGAGGGCCTGTAAAGAAGAACTGGGTGTATTGTAGTATAGGCCTTTGGCCAGGGCAGCCAAAAATTGGGAGGTTCAACAATGACCCATGCATACAGACATGTAGTAAGGCCTGTAACCCTCAAGTGGGTGTATTTTAGTATAGCCCTCTGGCCAGGGCAGCCAAAAATTGGCAGGCTTCTCATTGTCCCTGGATAGAGACGTGCAGGAGGGCCTGTAAAGAAGAACTGGGTGTATTGTAGTATAGGCCTTTGGCCAGGGCAGCCAAAAATTGGGAGGTTCAACAATGACCCATGCATACAGACATGTAGTAGGGCCTGTAACCCTCAAGTGGGTGTATTGTAGTATAGCCCTTTGGTCAGGGCAGCCAAAAATTGGGAGGCTCCTCTTTGTCCCTGGATAGAGACGTGCAGGAGTGCCTAAAAACATTTTTCCCATTGAAAAGGAGCGGGTCTCCTGTCGTTGTAATGCCCATTCTAACAGAATGGGTGAAAAAATTTACCACTGCGGGTATACCTCAAACAAGAGCCTAACTATTCTAACGGTCATCATGGTGTCACATGAGGAGAAGGAGGAGCAGTCCAGCGATTAGTCAAAGTCCGGAAGTGTGTACCCATGGGTGAGTGGAGGTACATGTCAAATTAAAATAACAACATTTTAATTCAGTTGTCATTTGCTGGTGGTGTGGTGAAGTCTGACCCAATCCAACCCTTGTTCATCTTGATCAGAGTCAGCCTGTCCGCATTTTCAGTTGACAGGCGGTGCGTTTATCAGTGATGATTCCACCTGCAGCACTGAAAACACGCTCTGATAAAACGCTAGCGGCAGGGCAGGCCAGGACTTCCAAGGCGTAGAGAGCCAATTCATGCCACGTGTCGAGCTTGGAGACCCAATAATTGAAAGGCACCGAGGAATCTCGCAGTACAGTTGTTCGATCTGCAAGGTACTCCTTCAGCATCTGCCCAAACTTAGCATTTCTGGTGGCACTACCCCGCACCTCAGGGGCTGTGGTACGTGAGGGGCTGAGAAAACTGTCCCACATCGTAAAGACAGTTCCCCTGCCTCTGGCGGATTGGACTTGTGCCCTTCTCGGCCGTACGCCTTGGTTGTCCACCGAATCCTGACTTATGCCGCTGGCGTTTTGTGAGGGGAATGATTTGACAACTTCCGTGACTATGGCCCTGTGGAACTGCTGCATTTTGGCTGACCTCTCCGCCTCAGGAATGAGAGACATAAAGTTCTCCTTGTAGCGTGGGTCTAAGAGTGTTGCCAACCAGTACTGATTGTCGGCCAAGATGTTCTGAACGCGAGGGTCACGAGACAGGCAGCTTACCATAAAGTCAGCCATGTGCGCCAGACTCTTAACAGCCATCACTTCAGTATCCAGACCAACACGATGACTGAACATGCTGTCCTCCTCCTCCTCCTCCTCCTCATCTCCCCTGTCCTCTGGCCAGCCACGCTGAATCGAGGGTATGACTGGTGTGCATGTCATATCCCCAATTTGGCCTGAGAGTTGCTCCATGTCTTCATCCTCCTCCTCCTCGTCATAGTCCTCCACTACACGTTGTGATGACATGAGGCTGGGCTGTGTGTTTTCACCCACACCCACTACAGTTTCTTGCTCTAAGTCATCGCGCTCGGCCTGCATTGCATCCTCTTTGATTTTCAGCAGAGACCGTTTTAGAAGGCAGAGTAGTGGTATGGTGACGCTAATAATGGCGTCATCGCCGCTCACCATCATGGTGGAGTCCTCAAAGTTTTGGAGGACGGTGCATAGGTCCGACATCCATCTCCACTCCTCAGGTGTTATGTGTGGAGTTTGACCCATTTCACGACGGCTTAGGTGATGCAGGTAGTCCACAACTGCCCTCTTCTGCTCACATATCCTGACCAACATGTGCAGAGTTGAATTCCAACGCGTGGGGACATCACACACCAGTCTGTGGGCCGGAAGACGCAAACGCCGCTGAAAGCTGGCAAGGCCGGCTGAAGCAGCAGGTGACTTGCGAAAATGTGCAGACAGACGCCGAACTTTTACCAGCAGGTCAGACACCTCCGGGTATGACTTCACAAACCTCTGAACCACCAGATTGAGCACATGGGCCACGCATGGAACATGCGTCAGCTGCCCTCGCCTCAAAGCTGCCACCAGGTTTCGGCCATTGTCACACACGACCTTTCCTGGCTTTAGGTTCAGAGGTGTGAGCCAGTGATCTGCCTGCTGTTTCAGAGCTGTCCACACCTCTTCTGCATTGTGGGGTTTGTCACCTATGCAGACTAGCTTCAGCACAGCCTGTTGCCGCTTTGCAGAGGCAGTGCTGCAGTGCTTCCAGCTTGGGACTGGTGTGGAGGGTACAGTGGATGAGGATGCGCAGGAGGAGGAGGCTGAAGAGCATGACATTCCGGAGCTGTAGAGTGTCGGTGAAACCCTGACAGAGGTAGGGCCTGCTATCCTTGGTGTGGGAAGGATGTGTTCCGTCCCTCGCTCAGACTGGGTCCCAGCCTCCACAATATTAATCCAGTGTGCCGTCAAGGAGATGTAGCGGCCTTGCCCACAAGCACTTGTCCACGTGTCTGTGGTTAGGTGGACTTTGGCTGAAACAGCATTGTTCAGGGCACATGTGATGCTGTTGGACACGTGGTTATGCAATGCGGGGACGGCACATCTGGAGAAATAGTGTCGGCTGGGGACCGAGTAACGTGGGACAGCAGCCGCCATCAGGTCGCGGAATGCGTCCGTCTCCACCAGCCGGAAAGGCAACATTTCTAGCGCTAGGAGTCGCGAAATGTGATCATTCAGGACTGTGGCATGTGGGGCATTGGCAGCGTATTTGCGCCTGCCTTCAAATGTTTGCTGAATGGATAATTGAACGCTGCGCTGGGAAAAGGACGTGCTTGATGGTGGTGTAATTTGTGCGTGGGCAACTTCAGGTGCAGGGCCGGAGGCTTGTTCGCGGCCAGCATGGACAGGGGATTGGCTCGCATGCACAACAGGCGAAGACGTAGCAGTGACATCAGCACGCACCGCTCCTCGACTCTGTGGTACTTCCCACAAAGTCGGGTGCTTGGCTGACATGTGCCTGATCATGCTGGTGGTGGTCAGGCTGCTAGTTTTCGTACCCCTGCTGATAGTGGCATGGCAGGTGTGGCAAATGGCCTTTTTAGAGTCTTCTGGAGCCAACTTAAAAAACTCCCAGACTCGGGAAGACCGAACATTTGCACAGGCACCTTGAGTCGTGTTGTTGTTCCGGGGAACGGTTGCCTGCCTTCTGCCTGCGGACGCAACCCTGCTTCGTACTGCCTGTTGGGATGCTACGCCTCCCTCACCCTGTGCACTGCTGTCCTCGCTCTTCATATCCTCCTGCCATGTTGGGTCAGCTACTGGATCATCCACCACGTCGTCTTCCTCTTCCGCACCCTGATCCTCCTCCTGACTTCCTGGCAATTGTGTCTCATCATCGTCCACCCCTTGTTGAGACACTTTGACAACGTTCCGTTCGTCATAACGTGGCTGCTCAAATATTTGGGCATCTGTACATACCATCTCCTCATGACCCACTTCAAGAGGAGGTGGCGACAGGCCAGATTCTGCGAATGGATACGTGAACAGCTCTTCCGAGTGTCCTAGTGTGGGATCAGTAATGTCCGTGGACGTGTACTCGGCCAGGTGGTAGGAAGGAGGATCAGGTTGGGAAATGTGCGGTGCAGTATCACGGCTACTGACAGTTGACCGTGTGGAAGACAGGGTGTTTGTGGAGGTGCCCATCTGACTTGAAGCATTATCCGCTATCCAAGTAACAACCTGTTGACACTGGTCTTGGTTCAACAGTGGTGTACTGCTGCGGGCCCCAAGAATTTGGGACAGGACGTGCGAGCGAGGAGATGTGGCCCTTTGTTGTTGCGAAATTAGTGCTTGCACAGGACCTCGGCCTCTGCCTGCACCACCATCACGTCCACTTCCTTGTTCCTTGCCAACGCCCCTTGCCAACGCCTTTGCGCATTTTGCCTGTATAGAGCGACAACTGTCTGTTGACTGTTGAGGTCACAGGAGATTAGGATTTTAGTTCCCTAACCTGTATAAAGGTATGACGTACAACAGTGTGGTGACTGTTGAGATCACAAGAGTTAGGATTTAATTCCCTAACCTGTATAAAGGTATGACGTACAACAGTGTGGTGACTGTTCAGATGACAAGAGTTAGGATTTTAGTTCCCTAACCTGTATAAAGGTATGACGTACAACAGTGTGGTGACTGTTGAGATCACAAGAGTTAGGATTTTAGTTCCCTAACCTGTATAAAGGTATGACGTACAACAGTGTGGTGACTGTTGAGATGACAAGAGTTAGGATTTTAGTTCCCTAACCTGTATAAAGGTATGACGTACAACAGTGTGGTGACTGTTGAGATGACAAGAGTTAGGATTTTAGTTCCCTAACCTGTATAAAGGTATGAGGTACAACAGTGTGGTGACTGTTGAGATGACAAGAGTTAGGATTTTAGTTCCCTAACCTGTATAAAGGTATGACGTACAACAGTGTGGTGACTGTTGAGATCACAAGAGTTAGGATTTTAGTTCCCTAACCTGTATAAAGGTATGACGTACAACAGTGTGGTGACTGTTGAGATGACAAGAGTTAGGATTTTAGTTCCCTAACCTGTATAAAGGTATGACGTACAACAGTGTGGTGACTGTTGAGATGACAAGAGTTAGGATTTTAGTTCCCTAACCTGTATAAAGGTATGACGTACAACAGTGTGGTGACTGTTGAGATCACAAGAGTTAGGATTTTAGTTCCCTAACCTGTATAAAGGTATGACGTACAACAGTGTGGTGACTGTTGAGATGACAAGAGTTAGGATTTGAGTTCCCTAACCTGTATAAAGGTATGACGTACAACAGTGTGGTGACTGTTGAGATGACAAGAGTTAGGATTTTAGTTCCCTAACCTGTATAAAGGTATGACGTACAACAGTGTGGTGACTGTTGAGATGACAAGAGTTAGGATTTTAGTTCCCTAACCTGTATAAAGGTATGACGTACAACAGTGTGGTGACTGTTGAGATGACAAGAGTTAGGATTTTAGTTCCCTAACCTGTATAAAGGTATGACGTACAACAGTGTGGTGACTGTTGAGATCACAAGAGTTAGGATTTTAGTTCCCTAACCTGTATAAAGGTATGACGTACAACAGTGTGGTGACTGTTGAGATGACAAGAGTTAGGATTTTAGTTCCCTAACCTGTATAAAGGTATGACGTACAACAGTGTGGTGACTGTTGAGATGACAAGAGTTAGGATTTTAGTTCCCTAACCTGTACAAAGGTATGACGTACAAGAGTGTGGTGACTGTTGAGATGACAAGAGTTAGGATTTTAGTTCCCTAACCTGTACAAAGGTATGACGTACAACAGTGTGGTGACTGTTGAGATGACAAGAGTTAGGATTTTAGTTCCCTAACCTGTAGAAAGGTATGACGTACAACAGTGTGGTGACTGTTGAGATGACAAGAGTTAGGATTTTAGTTCCCTAACCTGTATAAAGGTATGACGTACAACAGTGTGGTGACTGTTGAGATGACAAGAGTTAGGATTTGAGTTCCCTAACCTGTATAAAGGTATGACGTACAACAGTGTGGTGACTGTTGAGATGACAAGCGTTAGGATTTTAGTTCCCTAACCTGTATAAAGGTATGACGTACAACAGTGTGGTGACTGTTGAGATGACAAGAGTTAGGATTTTAGTTCCCTAACCTGTATAAAGGTATGACGTACAACAGTGTGGTGACTGTTGAGATGACAAGAGTTAGGATTTTAGTTCCCTAACCTGTATAAAGGTATGACGTACAACAGTGTGGTGACTGTTGAGATGACAAGAGTTAGGATTTTAGTTCCCTAACCTGTATAAAGGTATGACGTACAACAGTGTGGTGACTGTTGAGATCACAAGAGTTAGGATTTTAGTTCCCTAACCTGTATAAAGGTATGACGTACAACAGTGTGGTGACTGTTGAGATCACAAGAGTTAGAATTTTAGTTCCCTAACCTGTATAAAGGTATGACGTACAACAGTGTGGTGACTGTTGAGATGACAAGAGTTAGGATTTTAGTTCCCTAACCTGTATAAAGGTATGACGTACAACAGTGTGGTGACTGTTGAGATGACAAGAGTTAGGATTTTAGTTCCCTAACCTGTATAAAGGTATGACGTACAACAGTGTGGTGACTGTTGAGATGACAAGAGTTAGGATTTTAGTTCCCTAACCTGTATAAAGGTATGACGTACAACAGTGTGGTGACTGTTGAGATGACAAGAGTTAGGATTTTAGTTCCCTAACCTGTATAAAGGTATGACGTACAACAGTGTGGTGACTGTTGAGATCACAAGAGTTAGGATTTTAGTTCCCTAACCTGTATAAAGGTATGACGTACAACAGTGTGGTGACTGTTGAGATGACAAGAGTTAGGATTTTAGTTCCCTAACCTGTATAAAGGTATGACGTACAACAGTGTGGTGACTGTTGAGATCACAAGAGTTAGGATTTTAGTTCCCTAACCTGTATAAAGGTATGACGTACAACAGTGTGGTGACTGTTGAGATCACAAGAGTTAGGATTTTAGTTCCCTAACCTGTATAAAGGTATGACGTACAACAGTGTGGTGACTGTTGAGATCACAAGAGTTAGGATTTTAGTTCCCTAACCTGTATTAAGGTAGTACGTACACCTGTCTGGTGACTTTAATGGTTTCAGGAGAGGATTTTAGTCCCTAACCTGTATTAAGGTAGTACGTACACCTGTCTGGTGACTTTAATGGTTTCAGGAGACGATTTTAGTCCCTAACCTGTATTAAGGTAGTACGTACACCTGTCTGGTGACTGTAATGGTTTCAGGAGAGGATTTTAGTCCCTAACCTGTATTAAGGTAGTACGTACACCTGTCTGGTGACTGTAATGGTTTCAGGAGAGGATTTTAGTCCCTAACCTGTATTAAGGTAATACGTACACCTGTCTGGTGACTGTAATGGTTTCAGGAGACGATTTTAGTCCCTAACCTGTATTAACGTAGTACGTACACCTGTCTGGTGACTGTAATGGTTTCAGGAGAGGATTTTCGTCCCTAACCTGTATTAAGGTAGTAAGTACAAGAGTGTGGTGACTCTAATGGTCACAGAAAAGCTTGGATTCCAATCTGTATCACCCTGCCTATATCCTCCTAGATTAGTCCTGAGAAGGACTGTTCTGGTCACTGGAAAGCTTGGACTCCGATCTGGATCACCCTGCCTATATCCTCCTAGATTAGTCCTGAGAAGGACTGTTGTGGTCAGCAGCAGCAGTTTGCAGCCCTGCTCCGGATCTACCTGTAAGGGCAGCAAATCTGTCCCTAATCAGCAGCAGACACTCTCCCTACACTCACTGTCTGGAAGTCTGTGTGCCGAGCACAGCGAGCCGGGAGTTATAAAGGCTCGGTCACGCTGTGCAGGGCGGCCAATCACTGGTATGCCACAACTAACAGGGCTGTGGCATTGCAGTGGTCTGCCAGCCAATCCCTGCACGTGGGCTGGCTCTCAAAAGAGCGCCAACATGCAGAGATGACGACCACGAGCACAGCACGAGTATCGCGAGATTACTCGGTGCTCGGCGAGTCGCCCGAGTACAGTGATACTCGTGCGAGTACCGAGTAGTGGCGAGCATGCTCGCTCATCACTAATACACTCACATTTTTCCACAGCTCATTTATCTTACATCTCCCAAATTTCTGTATTCCCAAAGACAATTCCTTCTTAGGCTCCATTCACACTGTGCGTTTTTGGTCTGTTTTTATTCGTCAATTTTTGTAGCCAAAACCAAGAGTGGAGCAATCAGAGGAAAAGTATAATAGAAAC
This sequence comes from Allobates femoralis, assembly GCA_033576535.1. Lineage (NCBI taxonomy): Eukaryota > Metazoa > Chordata > Amphibia > Anura > Aromobatidae > Allobates > Allobates femoralis. Next base: position 87,399,539 of record JARQOC010000009.1, read on the forward strand.
ACGTCACCACTTCTGTATTTATCTCCCACTCCTGGTTTTGGCTACATAAACTGACGAGCAAAAACAGACCAAAAATGCACAGTGTGAATGGAGCCTTATTGACAAAATTTTCATCATTTTGACCCAAATTATAATACACTAGATGGTAGCCTGATTCTAATGCATCGGGTATTCTAGACCCCCTGCTCCCTCCCTCTGCTTCAGGCTCCAGTCCCTCTCGTGCCCTCCTGCTAACCCCACTTTGCTACAGGATCCAGTCCTCCTTCTGCTACCTACGGGCTCCAGTCCTACTCCTGCCCCCCCAGGCTCCAGTCCATCTCCTGCCCCTGCTCCCCCCTCTGCTCCAGGCTGCAGCCCTCCTCCCGCCTCTCTGCTCCCCCCCTCCTCCAAGCGCCAGTCCCCTTCCTGCCTCCCTGCTCCCCTCCTCTCCTGTAGGCTTCAGTCCCCCTGCTCCCTTTCTCTCCTGTAGGCTTCTTGCACGCTCTGGGGACACTGACGTGGCGGTCTGGTGAAGGTGGCGGTCCAGTGGAGGTGGCGAGTCCCCCTGGTTCCCCTCTGTTTGTGCAGGGGCATGTCTGTGAGGCGACGTGTGTGTGCAGGGACATGTGTGTGTGGCGGTGTGTGTGTGCAGAGACTTGTGTGCAGTGGTGGCAACTGTGTGTGTGCAGGGGTGTGTGTGTGCGGCGGGGTGTGTGTGCAGTGGTGTGTGTGCGGCGGCGTGTGTGTGCAGTGACGTGTGTGTGGCGGTGGCATCTGTGTATGTGTGGCAGCGTGTGTGTGCGGCGGCGTGAGTGTGCAGGGGCATGTGTGTGTGACGGCGTGAGTGTGCAGGGGCGTGTGTGCGGCGGCGGCATCTGTGTGTGTGCAGGGGCATGTGTATGCGGCGGCATGTGTGTGCAGGGGCGTGTGTGTGTGGGGGGGTGTGTGTGCAGGGACATGTGTGTGCGGCGGTGTGTGTGTGTGCAGGGGCGTGTGTGTGCGGCGGTGTGTGTGTGTGCAGGGGTGTGTGTGTGCGGCGGCATCTGTGTGTGTGCAGGGGCATGTGTATGTGGCGGCATGTGTGTGCGGGGCCTGAGTGTGCGGCAGCGTGTGTGTGCAGGGGCGTGTGTGTGCAGGGACGTGTGTGCGCAGGGGCGTGTGTGTGCAGGGGCGTGTGTGTGCGGTGGTGTGTATATGCATGGGGCGTGTGTGTGCAGGGATGTGTGTGCAGCGGTGTGTGTGTGCAGGGACGTATGTGTGGCAGCGGCATCTGTGCGTGTGTGCAGGGGCGTGTGTGTGCGGCAGCATGCTTGTGCGGTGGTGTGTGTGTGCAGGGGTGTGTGTACTGACGTGTGTGTGCAGCGGTGTGTGTGTGAAGGGACGGGCGTGTGCGGCGGCAGCATCTGTGTTTGTGTGTGCGGCGGTGTGAGTGTGTGGCGGCGTGAGTGTGCGGCGGCATGAGTGTGCAGGGCCGTGTGTGTGCATGGATGTGTGTGTGCAGGGGTGTGTGTGTGCAGGGACACTTGTGTGCGGCGGCATCTGTGTGTGTGCAGGGGCGTGTGTGGCGGCAGCGTGTTTGTGCGGGGACGTGTGTGTGCGGGGGTGTGTGTGTGCAGCGGCGTTTGTGCAGCAGTGTGAGTGCGGTGGTGTGTGTGTGCAGGGACGTGTGTGTGCGGCGGCATCTGTGTGTGTGCAGGGGCGTGTGTGTGCAGGGTCATGTGTGTGTAGCGGCGTGTGCGTGCGGCGACGGCATCTGTGTGTGTGCAGGGGCGTGTGTGTGTGTGCGTCGGTGTGTGTGCAGGGACGTGTGTGGTGCGGATGGGAGAGAATTGACATGCTCTATTTTCCTGCGTTTTTGGTGCAGTCAATGGAAAAAATGCAGGAAAAACACAGCACAAAAAACGCAGTAAAAACGCGCAAAAAACGCGCAAAAAACGCAGACAAGATCATAGCACTTCTCCTGTCAAGGACTCTAGGATCCTCAGGTTTTGCTGCGTTCAGGACTGCTCAAAAAACGTCCTGTGGGCACATACCCTTAAAGCTTTTTATGGACCCTGAATGCTGCTCCAAACAATTACAAATAGAGCCCAGGTGATCAAAAGAGACACAGTGACACAATGGAGATAAAACACAGCCTATAAATGATGATAACCAGAATGAAACAGAGTCTACAAATAAGCACAGTGGTACAGTACCTTGCCTGAAGTGTACAACATATAAATATTTTCAGATAAGAATAATTGCTCTATCTTTTTTGCTTTATCATGCGAGCACAATTGTGAGTTACAAGCTACCCACAATTTATATAGTTTCAGGCACTCCCTAAAAACACATCTCTTTCGGGCGGCCTATAATCCCACCAAGTCAGTCACTCAGACATGGCCTATTCACTCCACCGGACACAAAATGCTTTATAAAGAATGGTTGGTGGCCACTCATGCAGCTCTTATCTATTCTCCACATCCTTAAGTTGGCTGCACTATCATTGTAAATAAGCCCCTATACTCTGTGTTATGATATTGATGTATGGACCATATATGATGGCACTTCTTACCATTTACCTTTTGTAACTCCCCAATTTCCTCCTAGATTGTAAGCAGGATCCTCACTCCTCATGGTTTTTGAAATTTTTGCTACTATGTTTTGTCTCAAATTGTCTGTATATGTCCCCTCTGAATTGTAAAGTGCTGCGGAATATGTTGGCGCTATATAAATAAAATTATTATTATTATTATTATTATTACAAGCTGCTGCATGATCACATGTGCCCACTCCTTAAGCTCCTGAATATTGCCTGCTACCCCGCCCATCATTCCAGGTGTGGAGAGAAGTGAATACAGTATTCTGGCAGTTTAATCAGCTTGTGGGAGTGCTGGGCTACAACACACTGTCGGCTGTCTGCATCCTGACACACACTTAAGGAAAACTTATACTCACCCTCCCTCCGGTCACCCCCAATACAGTGTCTTCATCATGAAGGAAATTGAATATGTGTGAGAGCGCAAATCAGCTGATCGGTGTGTGAGCGCTGTGCACTCAGACACCATCATCTGCCTGCATGAGATGACGACGTCATGCTGCGGGGGGACCGAAGGGAGTTTTTTTTTTAAAGTATGCGGTGTGATGGGGGAGGGGGTTCATGTACCAGGATGGGGGCTATGTATCAAAATGGGGACCATGTACCAGGATGGGGATCATATGTACCAGGATGGGGGATCATATATACCAGGATGGGGGACCATATATACCAGGATGCTGACATATACCAGGGTGAAGATCATATATACAAGGATGGGGGCCAGCACTACATTAATTGCAGCAGACATGTCTGCATCTCGCCTAGAAGAATTCGTCCAAACCTGACTTACATCTGCAGTATTTTCAAAACTTACGTATGTAGCTTGATGTCCAGAAGAAGTGATTTGTTCCAAGTTGGTCAGTAACATATCAATTTCTTGCTTTATGTAAACAAGCTATAAAAAATGAAAACCAAAAAATCTGAGCCTTAGATTCCATGAGCAGATAAATGGTATTACACACTATTAATGTAAAGTTTGTCAGAGGAAATAAGCTCAAAAAGGCTACTTCAGACAGGCATGTTGCCTGCCACTACAGCCTTCACACTTGAACCTCTATACATGGATCTGAAATTACAATGGGGCCCTTTAATTGTGTCCACGGAGTGCTTGCTGGCTGGTGAAATGAGCCTGAAGCAAGAGTAATTGAATTAGCTGAGTCAATACCAGGAGAGACATCAGAATAATGAACCAAAGTCAGAGGAAGCGTCAGGGTCAGATACCAGAATGTCAAAATGAACATAGTCAACCTAGCTATGGTTAAGTTGTTCTGCCCATTTAGATTTAGTGGGAGAAGTTGATTTGCCACATGTTATAATCTGTTTAATGTGACATGTTATCTTGTTGTGATGTTTAATGTGATTAGAACCATCTGGCAGCATTACCTGCATTATTCAGTGTGTTCTTCTTTAAGACCCTAATATATTGCGGGTCAGCCCCTCAGCTTTCCTGGGTAGGAGCAGCCATCTTAAGATATAATTTTATGCAGAGCGCATGTGTTGTTTTGTTCCTACTTTGTTCTTGAAAGCTGCATCATCTGTGCCAAAGCATATCTGGTGAGAGTATTACTTCTAATTGTGAATTTATTTGTTCAGGTCTGTTGCCAGGTTGGATTACAGTTGTTTTTACATAGGGGTTATGTCTTTAGGAATACATGTATTACATGTAAGCCTCCATTTTTTTCTATGATCCTCTGTACTGTATATTATCCTAACTGCTTGTATGATATGCTCAATACTGATTTGTGTTAATTGTATTCTCCTAGTTTTACCACATCATTCACTCACTATTGACCAATAAATCTATTAGGCTATAGAAGAAACAGTCTATTTATTTGGAAGATAGTGAACGTTTAAGCGATATGCTGGATTGCAAACTACATACAGTTGTGGCCAAAAGTATTAAAACCCCTGCAATTCTGTCAGATAATACTTAGTTTCTTCCTGAAAATGATTGCAATCACAAAGTCTTTGGTATTATTATCTTCATTTAATTTGTCTTCAATGAAAAAACACAAAAAGAATTGCCCTAAAGCCAAATTGGATATAATTCCACACCAAACATAAAAAAGGGGGTGGACAAAAGTATTGGCACTGTTAGAAAAATCAATGATGCTTCTCTAATTTGTGTAATTAACAGCACCTGTAATTTACCTGTGGCACCTAACAGGTGTTGACAATAACTAAATCACACTTGCAGCCAGTTGACATGGATTAAAGTTGACTCAACCTCTGTCCTGTGTCCTTGTGTGTACCACATTGAGCATGGAGAAAAGAAAGAAGACCAAAGAACTGTCTGAGGACTTGAGAAACCAAATTGTGAGGAAGCGTGTTAGCAATCTCAAGGCTACAAGTCCATCTCCAAAGACCTGAATGTTCCTGTGTCTACCGTGTGCAGTGTCATTAAGAAGTTTAAAGCCCATGGCACTGTGGCTAACCTCCCTAGATGTGGACGGAAAAGAAAAATTGGCGAGAGATTTCAACGCAAGATTGTGTGGATGATGGATAAAGAACCTCGACTAACATCCAAACAAGTTCAAGCTGCTCTGCAGTCCGAGGGTACAACAGTGTCAACCCATACTATCCGTCGGCGTCTGAATGAAAAGGGACTGTATGGTAGGATACCCAGGAAGACCCCACTTCTTACCCCGAGACATAAAAAAGCCAGGCTAGAGTTTGCCAAAACTTACCTGAGAAAGCCTAAAACGTTTTGGAAGAACGTTCTCTGGTCAGATGAGACAAAAGTAGAGCTTTTTGGGCAAAAGCATCAACATAGAGTTTACAGGAGAAAAAAAAGGCATTCAAAGAAAAGAACACGGTCCCTACAGTCAAACATGGCGGAGGTTCCCTGATGTTTTGGGGTTGCTTTGCTGCCTCTGGCACTGGACTGCTTGACCGTGTGCATGGCATTATGAAGTCTGAAGACTACCAACACATTTTGCAGCATAATGTAGGGCCCAGTGTGAGAAAGCTGGGTCTCCCTCAGAGGTCATGGGTCTTCCAGCAGGACAATGACCCAAAACACACTTCAAAAAGCACCAGAAAATGGTTTGAGAGAAAGCACTGGAGACTTCTAAGGTGGCAGCAATGAGTCCAGACCTGAATCCCATAGAACACCTGTGGAGAGATCTAAAAATGGCAGTTTGGAGAAAGCACCCTTCAAATATCAGGGACCTGGAGAAGTTTGCCAAAGAAGAATGGTCTAAAATTCCAGCAGAGCATTGTAAGAAACTCATTGATGGTTACCGGAAGCGGTTGATCGCAGTTATTTTGGCTAAAGGTTGTGCAACCAAGTATTAGGCTGAGGGTGCCAATACATTTTGTCTGGCCCATTTTTGCAGTGTTGTGTGAAATGATCAATGTTTTGCTTTTTGCTTCATTCTCTTGTGTTTTTTCATTGAAGTCAAATTAAATGAAGATTAAATGAAGATAATCATACCAAAGAATTTGTGATTGCAATCTTTTCAGGAAGAAACTGGTATTTACTGACAGCCTTGCAGGGCTGTCAATACTTTTGCCACACTGTATATGGTGCAGTAAGTCACAACATACATACGGTACATGGAGATCATGAAGCTAGATGAGTCCGTATCAGGTTGGGTTAGATCAGGATTACACAACTGTAGAATAAGTACAATGAGGTATACACCGTAATCTGTGAGTTGGTAACTAGGACTGTGTACTCCCTTTGGCCATAGCTGAGAGCCCATTACTCCTGCTGGGCTGTGGACTAGCACAGCCCCCACCTCCATTACCCTGGTGTCATGTGCATGTCAACTCCCCTAGGCCAGTATTCAACTAGCCAGCACCACCGAGGATATTGGCCATGTCATCACCACTCTGGCTGCTGATGAATGTGGCTTGGGTGATGGAAGTTAATGTAAATGGGGCAGTTCTTTTTTTAACTAAGATGTTTTGAAGCACTTTGCTCTCTGTCTGGAATATATCACTGCTGTGCTGCTTCAAATCCCTTTAGAGGATGGGAAAATCATTCCTTACCTTCTGTTTCAGTACTACCTCATTTCTCGACCTCATCGACAATACCATCCTAGGATGCAGACTGTAATTGTGGATTTGAATTAACTAGAAAACACATGTAAAGTCCTTGGATCTTTGTTCACCACTGGTATTGGTTTAGATATAAATGAGGTCATACAACCTACATATTATTATACAGTTAAACTTTATGGGATCACATCTTCAATAATGAATCGACTACAAATGTATTAGTGCAATGCTCTAACTTCTCAAATTCTCCAGATATATATACATTGTAAAATACTGTGAATAAATCACTGATCAATGATCCCTGTGCTTTCAGACAACTTGATCTCATTTTATTAATATATAGACAAGTCAATTATTTAAAAATGATATTGTCTGATACCCAAAAAATCATCCCATAGTGTCTTCCACTAGATTGCTCACTTATGTGTAATTTTACCGGCAAACATGATGAGATGATGGCAGACGGCTCTTTGTTTTGGATCGTTATCACTACGGAACATGCTGTTGATGTTATAGACCAGCAGATATGATGAGATGCTGCTGAAGCCCTGAGTGCACACAGTACCCCATAAATTCATACTAAATCCCTCTAAACATATTAACCTATACAATCAATACCTCCGTCTCCATTTGTAATATCTAGATTTTACATCACTGCCTCTGTAGTTTCCTTGGAGACTATTCACCAAAATCTCTTTACATGAATTCTTTTCCAAATTGGTTTTCTTTTTAAATGTAACTTTCAAGGTAAAAGTATAGAATGTTCTAAGGTCAGGCACACATTTTTCTAAAGCGAGCCCCTGCTATAGTGAATGATGTTGTTCATCATCACCTCTTGAGTTTCCTCTATTTCGATACGCACGGACCGTATGGATGAAGAGCTGGAATGCTGCTTGTGGGAGAGACTTGAATGTCTGTAAAGACAGAAAAGGACACGTGTGTTTTCTCACTATTCTGAACTGTCCACCATACATAACTCCTTTTGAATTTGCAGCATAAAGACGCGGCCTTCAATTCCATTCAGGTCACAATTATTTCCTGTATAGTCACTTGAATCAATGGTAAGGATACAGAATAGAACTGGATCAAAGCAAAGGAACTTGAGAATTTTGGTTGAAAAAGCTTGTGTATTCAAAAAAAAAAATCTGTATATCTTTTATCTGGCGACGGGTGGGAGTGCGCACGTTTTAGGCGCCCCGCCATGCGTCGCATGTTTACATGGGCGACACCTCGCGATGCACCGGCGATCCCACAGGCGCGTCGCCACTGGCGTGTCTCAAAACCCCAGCGGCGATGCCGTAACATGGGAGCCTATGGCTCCCATCGCCTGGGAGATCGCTGTCCCCCTGTTACATGGGGCGATGTGTACACATCGCCCCACAGTGGTCACCTGGTTTCACAGCAGTGCTGTGAAACCAGGCGACCACTCAAAAGCGTCGCCCTCGCCTATTTACATTAGGCGACGCACAGGCCATATCGGCGGTGATAGGCCACGCCCCTGCGTCGCCTATAAAATCGCCGCCAATATGGCCTCGTGTGACGTGGCCCTAAGAGTCTTGCAATCAGGAGGAAATAAACTTTATTCCTCTCAGCAATCTCAGACTTTCAGTCATTGAGGCGTGACCTGCGTGATTTTAGTCACCACTCAGTGTATAGTGAGCGGCAGCTGTAACTGCTACCCTGACACTGGCTAACAGTTGGTTCTATACTGATGCACCTGCTTCGCCGGCTGTCGGTCAGTGCCGAACTGTGGTCAGAGCCGCCGCTCATTATGCACAGAGTAGTGACAAATTTCACTGGCCTTGCCACTATGACTGAAAGCCTGAGGCTCCCTAGAGGAATAAAGTTAACTTGGAGGGACCCTGCGCGACTAGTGTGGTTTGCAAAATTAGACCATTCGAGCTGTTACTTTTCCCAAAATTCTACCCATAACCCAGTGAGCCAAGCAAACATAACCCACTTACCGGCTCTGGCAATCATGTATCAGAGAATAATGACACCTAACATTCTGATCAGTTGGGGTCCTAATCCATGGGTCTTTACCATTTCCATTGCAAAAAGCCATCCATGACTACATTATACCATACTAAAATGCAGTATCTGGCTATAGGAAGAAAGATCATGAAGACCTGTATTTTCACACTGTGTGGCACTATTATTTGCTCACTTTTAATTGTGATATTTGCATGATGTTATTTTTTGGGGGCAAGTTCTCACTAAGAATAATAAACATCATTGTAGCTTTAGAGACAATTGAGATGACTCAATCGATGACAAAGATTGAGACTAACTTTAGAGATCTCTCCAGAATAGTAACAAGAGGCCATCTATCATCATGGGTTCCATATAAAAGTGACCCATATGAAAAGACTGGCAGCAATGTAGTAGGACCATAATTAGCCATGACTAATAGCAGTGATTAGGTTTAGGGCTATAATGCAATAAAAAAAATTGTAGTACAAAAGTTGGAAGTGACCTCGTGATCACAAAACGTCAATGGACTCACTGTTCTCAATTTTTCTTTTGTATCCTCAATTTGTGCTTTTTTTCCATGCTAAAGCCAATACTCACTGGCACCCTTGGTAAATTCCATGGTTTATTGTACGTTCATATTTTCACTGTATTACTTTACTTACAACATTTTTCATTTTCATACTGGTATCTTACATGGCAATGTCCTCGTGGGTCTGTGAAAGTTCTTCTTGTAAATTATTCTTTTCATTTTTAAGCTCCTTAGAAAGAAAGGAAAGGAAAGAACCATCAGTTTCAAAGAACATCGAGGCATAAATTCACCTTGTATAATTTTCACTTTCTTCCTGACACAAATCAATTTTGGAAGCATCTAAGAAAAAGGGTCTGGAGAATCTAAAAATTATCCCAACTTATTATGTGGCAGTTTTTAGGCAAATGGCAGGCGTCAAATGCCACAGTCGTCAAGTGGGCCATGTTTGCTTGGGTAAGGTAAAACGTAATTGTCCAGCTGTAGGTGGCCAGGGTTCACAGTGAGCCGGACTGTGCCGATTTTTGTTATTGTGCCCAAAATCCAGCTCATCCACAGTTGCCAAAGAATGCATAATTGTGAAGGCTTAACCTGCAGCCATCCCCCGAATGCAAGAAAGTAAGTTTCAACCACAATCAGACTGTATACTAGGATGGACATATGTATCAGTGGGATACCCAGGTGCTACAATACCAGGCAGGCAGGTGCATAATGATTGTAATGTGAGAATACTACGATATTGTAGCAAGTGCAACTGACCCTGGGCTGGTGAGCTGTGCCGAGCTTGTGAATAAAGACACACTTGTGGTGATTAATATCTCTAGAATACGACCGTTTGTTACCATTGACTCTGCAAACACTCTGTCGCGCTTATTCATTCTCGTCTGGATTGCTGCAATTCTCTACTAATCGGTCTCCCTCTTACTAAACCCTCTCCTCTCTAATCCATCCTGAATGCAGCAGCCAGCATCATATTCCTCTGCAACCCCTTCACCGATGTCTCTATCCTGTGCCAGGCATTGCACTGGTTGCCCATCCGCTACAGAGTACAATATAAAATCATCACTCGGACCCACAAAGCCCTTCACAGTTCTGCACCACCCTACATCTCCACCCTCATCTCGGTCTATCGCCCTACACGTGCCCTCCATTCCGCAAGTGACCTAAGACTGACATCAGCTACAATCCGAACCTCCCACTCTTGTCCTCAAGACTTCTCATGATCAGCGCCAATTCTCTGGAACGGATTACCAAGTACAATTCAACTAATTCCAAATATCCATAGATTTATGTGAGCGTTAAAAACACATCATCTCTTCACATCAGCTGTGTAATTATTCCCATTCTGACCTCCAAATCTGGCCTCTTGTCTCATCTTTCTACACCCCCATGCATAATATAGCACTTTATCTGTTCTTGTACAGATCCTGGCTGGTGACCAGTTCATGCAGCGTCATGTTAATTCCCTTATTTCTTATATTGATGGCTGGACCATATATGATGGCACTTTTTACCATCTACCCTTTATGCCTACCCAGGGCCGAATCAATGATGAGGCAATGTGAGTGGCCTGATTCAGGCGGCGCCACCTGCTGGTGAAAGAGGGGGCGGCATCTGCAGGGGGTGCTCATGTTCTCCTGCACGGCGCGGGAAGAATTGAGAGCCGACAAAGATCAGAGAGCAGCCTCCTGTGCTGAGATACCGATGATAAGAAGCTCCAGGTCACAAGGTGACAGATCTACTGCTGGCCAGGGAGTGAGGGGGCTGGGACCTGGGGGCTGGGGCCCAGGGGCTGTGAGCATGTGAAGCTGCACATGTACAAACAGCACAGAGGACTGTGTGAGGTATCTATAATCTGTGAGTGAGCTGTGTGTGAGATTTATGTGAGCTGTGTGTGTTGTGTGAGCTGTGTGTGTGAGATTTGTGTGAGCTGTGTGTGTTGTGTGAGCTGTGTGTGTTGTGTGAGCTGTGTGTGTTGTGTGAGCTGAGTTTGTGTGTTGTGTGAGCTGTGTGTGTGTGAGCTGAGTTTGTGTGTTGTGTGAGCTGTGTGTGTTGTGTGAGCTGTGTGTGTGTGTTGTGTGAGCTGTGTGTGTGAGCTGTGTGCGTTGTGTGAGCTGTGTATGTTGTGTGAGCTGAGTTTGTGTGTTGTGTGAGCTGTGTGTGTTGTGTGAGCTGTGTGTGTTGTGTGAGCTGTGTGTGTTGTGTGAGCTGTGTGTGTTGTGTGAGCTGAGTTTGTGTGTTGTGTGAGCTGTGTGTGTTGTGTGAGCTGAGTTTGTGTGTTGTGTGAGCTGAGTTTGTGTGTTGTGTGAGCTGTGTGTGTTGTGTGAGCTGTGTGTGTTGTGTGAGCTGTGTGTTGTGTGAGCTGAGTGTGTTGTGTGAGCTGTGTGTGTTGTGTGAGCTGTGTGTGTTGTGTGAGCTGAGTTTGTGTGTTGTGTGAGATGTGTGTGTTGTGTGAGCTGAGTTTGTGTGTTGTGTGAGCTGTGTGTGTTGTGTGAGCTGTGTGTGTTGTGTGAGCTGTGTGTGTGTTGTGTGAGGTGTGTGAGTTGCATGTGTGTGAGTTGCATGTGTGTGTGAGCTGTGTGTGAGTTGCGTGTCTGTGTGAGTTGCATGTCTGTGTGTGAGCTGTGTGTGAGTTGTGTGTGTGAGCTGTGTGTGTTGTGTCTGTGAGTTGCGTGTCTGTGTGTGGGAGTTGTGTGTGTGTGAGCAGCGTGTCTGTGTGTGAGCTGTGTCTGAGCTGTGTCTGAGTGTGAGCTGTGTCTGAGTGTGAGCTGTGTGTGAGTTGCATGTCTGTGTGAGTTGCGTGTCTGTGTGTGAGCTGTGTATGAGCTGTGTGTGAGTTGTGTGTGTGAGTTGTGTGTGAGTTGTGTGTGTGAGCTGTGTGTGAGTTGTGTGTGAACTGTGTGTGTTGTGTCTGTGAGTTGCGTGTCTGTGTGTGGGAGTTGTGTGTGTGTGTGAGCAGCGTGTCTGTGTGTGAGCTGTCTGAGCTGTGTCTGAGTGTGAGCTGTGTCTGAGTGTGAGCTGTGTCTGAGTTGCGTGTCTGTGTGTGAGTTGTGTGTGTGAACTGTGTGTTGTGTCTGTGTGTGAGTTGCGTGTCTGTGTGTGAGTTTTGTGTGGGAGCTGTGTATGAGTTGCTTTGTGTGTGTGTGTGTATGTGTGTTTAGATATCTTTTGAGTGAAGTGTGTGTATATATACACTTCTGCAGCATCCATATGCTGTGTATATGATGTGTACCTGCTGAGCATCTGTTATATAACTAAGACATGTATGATGTGTGTGTTTGTGTGAGTATATGATGTGTATGTAATGAACATGTGTTGTCCGGTATATCTGTGCTGTATACATGTATATATAGTATAATTTAACCCCTTCACTACCTTTTGAAGTACATATATGTCAAAGCTTGTATTCACATCTTTGATACCGGCTCACATGCTCAGCACGCTTCAGGTTGCAGGACTGTGTCTGCCTACAGGAGCACCGCTCTGCCAGCCATTGTGTATCTGTATGGTTGAGCCAATCCTGCCATTACCATTAATGACCCTTGTTCTGGATTCGTCCGTGTGGTCCTTGTATGTGTGTGATGGTGCTGACATACTGGTGTTTGAACAACTTTTTTTCTATTTCTCTAAATTAAAATATCCACTATTGTCATAATTTCATTTTGCAGGGTAGATATAAATCTGTGCAAACTAGATTTATTTCTACCAATTGAAAAAAGACTTTCTGGGGGGGGGGGGGGGCGCCATTTTGCAGTTCGCCTCAGGCAGCACAGAGGCTAGGTTCACCCCTGTGCCTACCCTATTTCCACATAGATTGTAAGCTTGTGAGCTGGGCCCTCACTCCTCATGGTTTCAGAATTTTTTTTTATTGTCTCATATTGTCTGTATTGTATTTTATAATATTATTGTATTATATTAAATTATTGTATTGTTTTGTATTGTATTTTATCGTATACCCTCTGAATTGTAAAGTGCTGCAGAATATGGCGCTATATAAATATAATATATATAATTAAAATTATTATTATAGTATTTTTATTGAAACTTCTGCGTGTTTCATGACCACTGAGACCCCTTGCCAAATGCTAGAATAAAGTAACACCGTGCCACATTGTCTGACAATGCTGTGTAACAAGACATGGTCCAGCATCACTCTATCTATAACCTTTCTTCTGACCCAGAATTGGCTCTATCTTACACAGAAACCATCTCTCTCTCTATGCACTAGCCAGTTCTCAATTGGCTAATCCCAGCTGTTAACTGTCTTTTGCCGGGCATCCTTTCATCTGCCCACCCATAATGTTTATACTAACTTATTAAACATCCTAATTTATACACTATACAACACTAACAATACTACTACATCTTTACATATTAACATTCTCAACTTTGCTATATCTCATACATTACTATACCTTACACTATACAGAAGCACTTTACAATCAACATTACATTATGCCAGTGTAATCAGTGTCTTCGAGGGCAGGAACATGACCACCCCATTACATTCTCACCAGACGGTTGTGATGGCAACATTTAGGTTACGTCCACACCTAGCATTTTTGGTGCATTTTTTTATGCATTTTTACTTGCAGATTTTAATCAATATTGGAAGTGAAAATGCATCGCAGCAAAGTCTATGGGTTTTTGACACGCCCACTCCAGGGTCGGGGAAGACATGGCACCGGGCAGTTACTAGTTGTTCTCATGTCTTCACTTCTTGGTCCTTTTCACAGGGACAGGCGGGGCCAAGACCCGGTCCCGTGACCCTGGTGGTGTCATTTTGAGGCACCCCCAGGTCGTGGGGTACTCAGGCACTGGATTGCTGCTGCTGTCACTGGGGAGTCATGGGGGTCGTGACCCGGTCCTGTGGCCTGTCAGTTGAAAAAGGGGATATGTACAGGGGAGGTTGTTGTGACGCCACCAGTAGTATGTGGTCAGTGGGGACCACTGCTGCCGTATTCCTGCTGGGGACAGTGATGAGGGGCAGCGTAGATGGTAAGCCCTCCACGGGTAGGGCTGCGTGTCCCCGGGGTAGGTGTAGTATGAGGGCTGTGTACTCGGGAGGCTGCACTGGATGCTCTCCAGCAGCTTCTTCCAACCAGCACACAAGGGATAGCAGGGATGTGGCTCCGCAGGTGGGGGACTCTGCAGCGGCGCGGTAAGGAACAGTTACAGGCACTTTTGAGTTTACCGGGTACTTTACTTTTCAAGTTCTTAGCAGACAGGTTACAGTTCAGAGTTCTCAATCTTAGTTCTTAAAAGTTAGCTCTGCTCCGGGCACCTGGGCTCTACTGCAGCTCAGACGGCTCCTCTGTGTTGCTTCTGTGGCACCCCTGCGGGGACTGCCACAGGACCCACCGGTGCAGGGAGGGATATACACCTTGGTACACACAGCATGCAACAATTTCCACCCCAGACCTGGAGGGGGAGCCCCACTGTCTATCCTTAAGCCAGATTCCCTATAAAAGATCCAGTCCTGAGGGGAAGAGTCAGTGAGTTCCAGTCAGACGGAGAAGAGAGCAGTTGTAAGGAGCTGGTTGCTGGGACCAAGCAGGCCCAGAACCAGGGGACACTGACCCAGCTGTGCTGAGCCCTAGGGAGAGGGACGAAGGCCAGTGGGAGAAACAAGAAGAAGGGAACTGACTTGTAAACCCTTTAGTTACCTGGACACCATTGTGGAACAGCACCCTGAGAGGGAGAAGTAGCGGCAGGTTCAACTACAGGCAGAGCTTACCCCAAAAAGATGCACACACTAACAGAGGAGGCCCACAACTCTCCAAGGTGAATGCCCCAAGCTGCACCGACACCTGGTTACCCACCTGGACCGTGCCTGTTACCGGACAACAGTAAAATGGTACTGAAACCAAAGGCTATTATGTGTGTGTGCGCCTGCTTCCCTGCTGCCACCTGCAGAGTTCACTGCAGGACGGCTACTACTACTCCCCTCATCCGCCCCGCTGCCCTGAGGTAAAGCTCGACCTGTGGGGAGCTGCACTACCAAACACTGCCTCTCATCACCTCAGCAGCCGGCCGCAGCACTGGTAACCTATTACCAGGTACCACAGGTGGCATCACGATACCATTCCCTCCCCCATCATCATCACCCCCACCCCCGCCACTAAGGGTCCAGAGCACGGAACCGGGAATCGACCAGGGTGATTCCCCCATCCAAGCAACTGCCTATCCCGGTATCCAAGTACCCCCTACCCTGTCGTCCAACTCACTTCCCTCAAAATACCTTTCAGGCCCTGCTTGTCTCTCACTGTCCTCGCTCACGGGTTCGGTCTGCCCGTCACGGGCTTTTTAGTGATGCTTCCCTCTGCTTTAGGGTCACTAGCCCTAGTACAATGACTGTGTTCCTTTTCTGTGGCAGTAGGTAGGTCGCGTGTCATAGAGTCCCCGCACCACGCCGGGTTGTCTCGTGATTGGGGTCTTAGAGTCTCCCCGGTCACCTCTACAGAGTCGGGTCCCTAGTTGTCTTGGCCTAGCTCTCCAGTGACCCAGGCTCCCTCTATCTCTATGGTTCTCAACTCTGGGGCCTCTGGTCAGCTAGCGTGGTCGTGGCTACCGGGCCCGTTGTCGTCCCACTATTCTCCGAGTAGCTGTGGGGTGTCTCTGCTTGTGGCTTTCTTCCTTCGCCTCCGGTTTTAGAGCGAGCTTTCTCCCTTGGGAAACTGCCTCCAAGGTTCTGCGTCCTCCAGGGAACCTCTCCTCCTGGGAATGTCTGTGTGCCTCCCAAGTTAGTGTTCCAGTGTTTCACTACGGTTAATCCACCCACTTGTCCTTGTCAGTCCTACTCTCCACTCACACTTCTCTAAACTCCTGCCATTTCTTGCCCTACATAGAGTCAGTGGCTTAGGATTGGCATGTGAGTGTGTTTAGTCAACCGTCTTACCTCGTCTGCTGCAGTTCACCCTGTGGCTGCCCTGGTTTAATAAAGGGGTGATGTTAGGGAAAGTCTGAGCGGATAAGGGGTATTCGTGACACCACCTGTGGTATGCGGCCAGGTCGGCCGTCGCTGCTGCAGAACCTCTGTGGATGATGACATGCAGCTTAGATAGTCCCGCTCCCCGCAGGCGGAGCGCAATCCCCAGGGCAGTGGAGTAGTTCTCCTGTCTCGTACCTTGGCAGTTGGTCACTCGGTCTGCAGTACCCTCGATGTTTCAGGCGGCCTCTGCAACCGATGGTCGCCGCTAATAAAAGTCTCACACACCACAGCTGCAGTTCCGTTGCTTTTACTCAGGTGTTAACATGGCCGCCAGGTACGCTCTCTGCCAGTCTCCGGTACTTACTCTTTCTCCAGAGCCAGGTTGGTACAGTCAAGCCACGATTGGTGCCCTTACTCTACTTTCTCGGTGTCGCAGTCTCTGGTGGGTCTCGTCTCTCGGCGTTATAAGGGGTAACTTTCATCCTCAGCAGCACAGAGCTCAGGTACCAGTAGCCACGGGTGCTTCTGTGTGTCCCGGACACCATTAAGATCCCTCCCGAGCACTGCTCCCTAGTTCGGCTACCTTACCCAAGATGTGTGGAGTGTTTGTCCACAGCTCCAGTTAGAAGTTTGAGGCCTCCGGTTTCAAGTCGGGTTTGAAGTTTCTGCACCGTCTTTAGGGTCGTCCCCTTGTCCTCCACAAACCCCTCTGTCTCGGCAGATTTGGGCATACGGTGATCGCTGTCTTCTCAACACCCCAAGGGTTCTTGTGTCTCTACTGGGCTGTTCTCTCCCGTGGGTGAGCATGGTGGTATAGCTTCAGCCCACGTGGGACGGCACCACACCGCCTCTACACTCCCGACTACCATTCCTCATCAGTTGTATTACTCCTCCGGTCTTCTACTACTGAACTGAACTACTGTCTCTTGTTGCTGTCCCTCTTTTGTGACCTAAACCCGCCCTCAGGGTCCTCCCATAGTCCCAGGGCCTAAGTGTTTGGTCGTGTTGTGTGTTGTCTCTGGGCTCAACATGCCATCCCGACACCTGAAGAACAGGGGCACAACACTTCCTAACCGCAGAAGTGCAGTACCTCTGGTGGCAGTTTACCCGGAGGGGCGCCACATTTCATTTTCACAAGTGTTTATCCCATTTTTTTTTTTTGATGCAAAAAAGAAGCAGCATACTCATTCTTTGTCCATTTTTCCTTGTTTTCCCTCTCATAAACTATGAACTGTCTGTATGTCTTTCGACAGAGAGAGAGTGACAAAAACAGAAGACATCAAGAGAGCGAGATCAAGAGAAAGTGAAAGCGAGATCAAGATATCGAGAGAGGGAGATCGAGATATTGAGAGAGACATTGAGAGAGAGCAAGAGAGAGAAAAAGAGCGAGACAGAGAGAGAGAAGGTGAGATCGAGAGATCTAAACATTGAGAGAGAGATTGAGAGAGAGAGGTAGAGAGAGAGATATTGAGCATCGTGAATGAGAGATCAAGAGAGGTATATAGAGTGAGTTAAGGTACCATCACACATGGCAATTTTGCTAGCAATTTCACTGGCAATTTGCTGGTTGCAGTGAAATCATGGACACATTGTTACATTTGTACACGGGAACAAAATAGAAGAATGTGTCCATAATTTCACTGCAACCAGCAAATTGCCAATGAAATTGCTAGCAAAATTGCCACGTGTAATGGTACCTTATAGAGAGTTAAACAAAGCTTGAGAGAGAGATTGAGAAATCAAGAGAATGATCAAGAGATTGAGAGAGAGAGAGAGAGACAGAGAGAGAGAGATATTGGGAATTCTTACAGCTAGCCATTAAAAGTATCAACTACTGAGGACTCCCAGATTCCAATATTTTTCTAATTAATAAGGAGAAGTCCTACATTCTGGCATGTGATGTACAACAAATTACACCTGTGCTTTACAAGCCATTAATTTATTTTTGAAAATTCTTTATTTATTCTTTAAATCATATGAAAGTACAAAAAAATATCCAAGTAGGGACATATTTATTATTTTAAAAGCCTTCAACTTGATCTCGAGCAGCTATGGCGACTTGATGGACTGAACACTCTGTAGGAAGGTCATTCTTGTGCAACCTAGATAGGTCCTCCACGGTCTTCTCCAAGCCTATAAAGGTCAATCCACCAAGGTCTTCTCCAAGCCTAGACAGGTCCATCAGGGACTTCTCCAAGCCTACATAGGTCCACCAGGGAATTCCCCAAGGCTACAAAGTCCAGCAGGGTCTTCTATAAGCCTAGGTAGGTCCACTAGCATATTCTCCGCTGTTAAAATGATTTTATCAAGCCATCAGATTGTTAGTCTTTCTCTTCGCCTTGTTCCCTCTAATCTTCTGAGTCGCCCACTGGGACCATGGGGTACTCGGAACCAGGCCCTCTCCTCGTAGTCTGAGGCTGCAGGATATCATGGTGACGTGACCTGGCTCTGTGGTCCTGGGCGAGTCAATAAAAAGGGGAAAAGAAAAAGAAGTTTAATAACTTGTCGTGACGCCACCCTTGGTTTGTGGCCAGATGTAGCCACCGCTGCAGTCAGGACCTCTGGGGATGATGGGGGTTGCAGTGGAGTTGCCCGCCCTCCACGGATAGGGCAGGTCCCCAGGGCTACCGCATAGATAATGCAAATTAAGGGTAAAGTCCTCAATACCCCAGGAAACCTCCCACTGCCAGCTCACAATATCGATCAGCCACCTCCCAGGCAACACACGGTCAGTTCAATAGCGGCTCCGGCCTAGGATTAGCAGCTGGGACAGCTCATCTGCGACACCCCCTGTCATGTTCCTTTCAGGCCTCGTCTCTCAGTTTTGTGCACTAACTGCAGTCCAGCAGTCACGGGCTCTAGTTGGGCACCCTTCCGGGTCTCCTATCCCTACTTTGAAGGCCTTCCCTTTGCTGTGCTGGAGGTTGGGTCCAGGACATAAAGACTCCGCACCCCGCCAGAGTTTGTGGTTGGGGCATACAACTTCCCTGCCACTTCAGCAGAGCCGGACACTCTGGTTCCGGCCCAGTCCCTTGTTGTCCCCGCTGACTCGGACACACCTTGGACCCCCTCTAGCTTCCCTCGGTGTAAAGCCTGGGACCCGGACTAGCCATATGGTGGCACAGGCTGATGGGTCCGGGTTCTTTCAGTCTGGGGTCTCAGTCTACTAGGCTGCCGGATGAATCTCTTGGTGTTCTCTCCTCCACTTCACTCAGCACTTCTCCTCAACTCTGTCTTCTCACTTTGGTGTTGCATGTTCCCTCTTTCTCTGGTGTTCAGTTCCCACTCCTCACTGGGTCCTGTCCTAACTCTCCACCCTCCACCTGGCTCCTCCCGCTATCCCATTGCTAGACACGAAGTAACTTAGATTTGGGAACGAGGGATGTGTTGGGTGTTTGTGTAGGGTGACCGACATACCAATCACAGCTGCTGTGTCATTTAGTGGCAACCGGTCCACAGGGGCGCCACACGTCCGAACAGGAGGTCCTTCTCCGGTGATTTATCTCTTCATGTGATGTGTCCAAATAAGGTAAGGCAGAGCTTGGTGATCCTTGCTTCGAGTTACATGTCTTGCTTGCTTTGTTTGTCCTTACCATCCATGATATTGATAACATCCTTCTCTAACACCACAATTCAATGGCGTTGCTTCTTATATCTTGTTTCTTTATTGTCCAGGTTTCAGTTCCATATGACACTACAGGAAAGACCAGACTTTGTGCGAACCGTGTCTTTGTCACCAGTGAAATATCCCTCGAATTGAATGTAAGGATTAAAGAGGAAATATAGAGTGCTGATACAGGAAAATTATTTACAAGATAAGAAATATAGAAACATAACGCAGCCCATCAATTTTCATGCAATACCATTTCACCTATATGGAAACTTCACACTTGTACAACTGTACACCTGTCCCCCAACTACTATGTGCTCTACTTATTAAATGGAAACCCTTCAAACAAAGACATTGTCAGAAACAGAGAACCCCTTAATTTTGAATAAAACAAAGATTATGGGAGCAGAAAAGGTATGTGACTTTGGGAATTTTAATGAAGACTGAATAAGAAGGTTCTTGATTACTTGGTTTAGTTATTAAGCAGAAAAAGTGACACAGACTGACACTTGGTGGAGTGAAGATGAAAGAATTGAAAAGATCTTTAGAAGTAATGATGTAAAGAAACAAAAAATCCAGCTATGACAATTGTAATCCATGTTTTTAAAGCATATGAAAGCGAAGACTGGATAAAAAGTATAAGAACAGTATTGATGCCTTTGAACTTTGTTTTCTGCTAAGACTTAAGAATATCGTGGGCACCATGGAAGATGAACTAGTCGAATCTTGGCAAAATCAAGCGTCACCCTCCTACTGCAGGAGACACGAACTGACAGAACAAAGCTATATCATTCTGGACAGGTTATTAGACGATCCAGTTAGATGGAAAAGATTTATCACAGAAAGATTTGAGAACATGAAAAAAGATGTAGCACAAAAAGGACTAAAGTAAAAATATAAGCAAATAAAATGTCTGAACCAGGGGTGGACATAATAATAATATTTTTTTATATTGCGCCAACATATTCTGCAGCGCTTTACAATTCAGAGGTTCATAACAGTTATACGTAACCGTTACATAATAATTGAAACTAAATTTATGATGGCCCTGCTCATAAGAGCTTACAATCTACAATGAGGTGAGGCTGACACAGAGTACAGTTGTTTATTTACAATTATGATTCAGCCATCTGGGCATATCATTGGTGCTCCTGCATCCCCAAACGGGTCCAGTGGGTGGGCGGCCTCCCCATCACCGCTCCTTCAGGATCGTCCTGCACCATGGCCCCGCTGTAACCACCAAGTACCAGAAGGGGATTCCAAGACTGCTCGTTACCTGGCATCAGCTCCATCCCACCAACGGCCCCCCAGCACTTCTGCAGCAAGTCCTCCCTCCCTGCACGATGATCCTGCGGCCGCCATCAAGGGCCGCTCCTATGACTCTCGGTGGGTTAAACAGGTGAGCGGCACCCCAGGCTTATTACCCCACTACCGAGCAGTTCCCCTGCGATGGTCTGACGGTCTGCATCCCATCTACTGTGTTCCCTCTCTCCCACAACCTGCCCCCATGCAGAGTCATCACAATCACACTGCCTCTGACCCTGTACATCACTGTATCCCTGGCTGCATTACAACCCTGGCTGCACCTCATCCATGGCTGCATCTCGTCCCTGGCTTCATCTCGTCCCTGGTTGCATCTCGTCCCTGGCTGCATCCCGTCCCTGGCTGCATCCTGTCACTGGCTGCATCCCGTCCCTGTCTGCACCACGTCCCTGGCTGCACCATGTCCCTGGCTGCACCACGTCCCTGGCTGCATCACGTCCCTGGCTGCATATCATCCTTGGCTTCATCACATCCATGACCGCATCTCATCCTTGGCTACACCTGATCCCTAGCTGCACCCTATTCCTGGTTACACCTCATCCGGAGCTCTGTCTCACCCTGGACTGCATCCCATCCTTGGCTGCTCCTCAGCCCTGGCTGCACCTCATCCCCACTGCCAGCACCCTGCTACGTCCACATCACCCTCACTCACAGTCGTGTTCCTCCTGACCCCTGGCAACATCCCCTTCCCTACTGCACTTCATCCCTGGCTCTATCTCATCCCCATCTGACCTCCCCCTTGCTGCATTTCACCCCTGACTGGACACCATCCCTGGCTGGCCCTACTGTGCCTCACCCCCGGCTGCACGTCTTCCCTGCCCCTCACCCATGACGTATTCTCATCTCTATGGGCTGCAACACATAGCTGCTACCTACAATTTTCCCCCTCCTTTCCACCCTCACTCACATTGTACTTCACTTCCTGCTGACCCCACTCATTATCCCCACCCAGTAAGGAACTGGTCATCTCCCCATCTATCCTAAACGCCCACCTCAGCCCCTCTTCCGCACTGTTCCTCCACGCACAGTCCCTCATCTCCAGGCACACACGTCCATCACGTAAACTCTCCTGCAACACCTTTTAACACTCTCTCTGCTTCTCCTACTTGCAGGCACCAATCCTGGTCCCCCCGTCGTGTCTCCACACTCTCCTCTAACCCACATCCACTCTCCAACACTAACTCTAGCAACACCCATGGTGGAGGTGTTGGAATACTCCTGTCTGACAGCTGCTCGTTCACTCCAATCAGACCACCGCCCTCTATCTCCTTCCCCTCCTTCGAGGTGCACTCTGTCCTCATCTTCTCCCCCTGCAACCTTCAGCTGGCTGTCATCTACTGCCCCCCCACAGGAAATACACCCCCACCTTCCTCGACCACTTCACCACTTGGCTTGTCCACTTCCTTTCTTCCGACACCCCCACTATCATCATGGGCGATTTCAAACTCCCCCCTCATCTCTGCTGATGACTTTGCCGCCTTTTTCAAGAAGAAGATCGACATAATCAGAGAAAGCTTTAACCCACTGAATACAACCCTATTTTGCATCTCATATATTGTTGTTACACAGGGGCCCTTTATTGTCTGTGACCACCAGTGGTCTGAACGACTGAGTTACAGCATCTCCTAAATGGCAGGTCTCGTCAAGTGTTCCTGTTGTAGCAACTAAAATTGATCCAAGGAAGGACAAGTGAGGGATAGCAACAGGGTCAAGAACATTGAAGGCCGTTTTATGTGACTCCAACTCAAAGAGGCACCACCATGCAATTATGCAGTCTGCTGTAAGCCTAACCCGAACCCCACCCTCTCATTCAGGTGATTCGGATTACAGCAGACTGCAAAGCCCACAGGGGAGGAATTAAAAACAAACAAATAGTGATGTAATGCTGCACACGTTGCTGCACTGATTTACAGGTGGTTCAATCCTGGTGGTTGGTTCCCTTTAAAGGAATTTTCCCTCAAACAAAGTTAAAGGGATCCTGTCACCTCCAAAACGCGACCTAAGCTACAATATCATGTCCCTGCAGCATCCTATCACCATTCTCACACACCTTTTGTCTCCTAAAAGCATCCTGTTGAAGTACATAAAAACGATTTTATAGTCACTCATTAGGCATTATAATTAGTAGGGGCTATATTCTTTAGCCCTTAGGACATGTTTGTTTGGTGGCCTGTTTGTCAGAAGATCACGCCCTAATGGGCGTGATCTTTTATTCATTTTCTAGGCAGGCCCTCCCTCCCTCTCCACGATGCTGGCCGGGCATGAATGACGCGAATCGCGTCATTTCCAGGTAGGGTGACGTCAGTAAACCCACGCCGCTTGTTCGGCTTCAAGCACCTCATTGCGCATTGGATTAATCAGGTAAACTGACACCTTTGTAACTAAACAGGCAATTATATATAAATTGAAAAAATGATCAGACTTACCTGTAACAATGTTTTTTGTTCTTCCACTTGTCCGATTAGTTCTTTTGATTGGATAGTTTTCTATAAATATGTACATGAATTACATTTATACAATTATACTGTAACTAGCTGTGAGCCCGATGCAAATGCATCGGGTGTCTAGAATATTTTTAAATTTTTTTAAAGATTTTCGCGGCCGCACTTGCCGCAAGTCCCCCTATACTTTCTATGGGGATTACCGCAACCGCGCCGCAAGTGTAACCGCATCTGCCGCGTTTGCCGCATAACCGTTACACTTGCGGCGCGGTTGCGGTAATCCCCATAGAAAGTATAGGGGGACTTGCGGCAGGTGCGGCAAATGCGGTTTTGCACTTGCGGCAGGTGTGGCCGCGAAAAAAACCGCGGCTGACTGCGTTTTTTTTCGCGGCCGCACTTGCCGCAAGTGCAAAACCGCACTTGCCGCACCTGCCGCAAGTCCCCCTATACTTTCTATGGGGATTACCGCAACCGCGCCGCAAGTGTAACCGCATCTGCCGCGTTTGCAGCATAACCGTTACACTTGCGGCGCGGTTGCGGTAATCCCCATAGAAAGTATAGGGGGAATTGCGGCAGGTGCGGCAAATGCGGTTTTGCACTTGCGGCAGGTGCGGCCGCGAAAAAAACCGCGGCTGACTGGTTTTTTTTTCGCGGCCGCACTTGCCGCAAGTGCAAAACCGCACTTGCCGCACCTGCCGCAAGTCCCCCTATACTTTCTATGGGGATTACCGCAACCGCGCCGCAAGTGTAACCGCATCTGCTGCGTTTGCTGCATAACCGTTACACTTGCGGCGCGGTTGCGGTAATCCCCATAGAAAGTATAGGGGGACTTGCGGCAGGTGCGGCGGCTCAGGCAGCGACTCGCAATGGCCTCGCGGCCATTGCTCGCGCTACATGAGCGGTAAATCGCTAACTTGGCCAGCGGGTAATCCCCATAGAAAGTATAGGGGGACTTGCGGCAGGTGCGGCGGCTCAGGCAGCGACTCGCAATGGCCTCGCGGCCATTGCTCGCGCTACATGAGCGGTAAATCGCTAACTTTGTGGCCGAGCCTCTGGTTCGATTTTTGGCCAGCGACTCGCAATGGCCGCTTCGCGGCCATTGCTCGCACGTGGTGACGTCACAGAGTGACAAAGCCACGGTCTTCTTCGGGGTCCGACACGGAAGTGCCTACGGCAATTATATAGTAGATTAGGCTTTTCTTCACTGGGGTGAAAGGTTCAATGTACTGACTCGCCTGAATCTGGATACCCTGACCCATACAAAATGGTTTGTTGGCAACCATTCGGATACCCAGCCAGAACAAATGCCCCAGTTGCCTCCTACCTCTGCTATGGCCTGGAGTTATTTTAGATACAGTAGAAAGTCTAGCACCATACAATGGCATTTTCCTATTCTTCAATTATGAGTATGGAGGTTGTTATGTTACCTTGAATATGTTGTGAAAAGACTGATCTGAGTGGAAAAACAGTTCCTGGAGGATTTGAAGTGTAGAAGGAGAGAGAAAATATTCTGAAGCTTCAGTGACATCTACTGGTTATAATCGCACACGTTTCCTTTATATCTTGAGATTTCCTTACAGGAGTTTCATTCTCAATAGGACTGTTAAGAGATTACCGCTATCACTTGCCTATCACTACCAGGGATTACAAAAACCCATCCCTAGCCACAGACTGAATGTTTTTGTAAATTGAATTCTTTATAAAAACTAATGAAAGTGGCAATTTAGAGGCTCTAAACTTAAGAACGCAACATTTTGGCATACAGTTGGGTTCTAAATTTTGGGTTGGTTGAGGGTTCCCGTCTTGCATAGCAGCATCCAAAAAAAACTCTAAGGCAAATGCTTTTTATTAAATGAGTGCTCTCTCCATTATAAAAACATCAGTTATCAATTGGTAACTAATTTAGAGGGAATTTGTCACCTGATATAATGCCAATCAGAGCCTGGCTACTCAATTGATGCCAGGTACATTTTTTCTCTGAAATGCTTTTGTGTTTCAAAAAACATATACTTTAATAATCCAGCCGGGGACCATAGGGAAGGGTCAAGACTGGTCCAGCTTCTGCCAGTGCAGCTGTAGGTGATTGACTGGTCTCTCCCATAGCAAAAGACCTGTCAATCATCTGCAGCTGCCCTTATAATTGTTGGCCAGAAGACAGGACGGTACCAGATCTGTCTTGTCTTCGACATGTTATGAAACTCTGCTCTGAAAGTTCATGTGAGGCACACGGAGGTGTGATTGTAGAGATGTGGACCCACTCGACCACCAAAGTGGAGGCCGACCCATAGAAAAGTACAGGCTGGAGATATGTGGCGCCCCGCAACGAGTGCGTCACAAGAGGGTATTGCAGCCATAAATGCAGCCGCAATATTCTCTGACACGGCAGTGATCTGGTTAATTTAGAAATCCAACCCTGCATGCATCACCTAGAACAGAGGGCCAATCCTAGGTCCTAGTGGGCGGAGTGCTAGGGTAGTGTGTAGGAGAACAGACACATAGTCTACACAAGAGTCTATAACAGAGCCTAGAACAAGGTCGAGAACTTGAACTTTGGAGAGGAGCGGGGCTCCGCACCCGTGCAGCCCCCGGGCCGTCACCGGTCGGGTGTCAGCACCTGAGGCCTTACCAACCGGGAATGGGCATTATTCACACGGGTTCCCAAAAGACTCCCGTGCCCACAACTCACAGCCGGTTCACTGGTACCGAAGCTGGCAGCAGTTCACCTCTGCTACGCGTACCAGAAGCGTGGAGGAGCAGCTTTACAGGAGCACCCCACCACCAGCCAACTTCCAGTCGTCTAACCAGCGGTGTACCCACTGAGGGATCCAAGGCTCCCCAAAACATCCAGAACGTACATCATGGATAGGGCATTGAAGCAGCCTCCCCGTACCCGATCTGGTATTCCTGGGCGACACTGGCAATCACTTAGTTAGAATGGAGGAACACTGCGGATTTCTAAGGGACACCATCACTGCTGAGTCCACCCGGTCCACTACCCGTAAGCTGTATACCATGTACTGCCTGCTGGTTACAGTAAAGACCCGTTGCAGAGACTTTCTGTGTCCGTGCTTCCTTATGAACTGTCCGTCCGCACTACAAGGTAACCGCAGCTGCCGCACAACATCTTAAGCAGCTCCAGCCTCCGGGGATCACTGCTCAGCCTGTGGGGAGCGTTCCATCTTGCTGCTGTCCATCCCCCGGAGGTTCCGCAGCGTCGGTAACGATTACCGAACTACTCATAGGTGGCGTCACGAATAAATTAAAAACCCCTTTAATCTGTTCCCACAAGACGTCTTCAACTTTTGATCTGCACTACACCGGGCCCCACTACCGGCAGGCGCGGTCCACCCGTGACAAGGAGGAAGGAAGCATCGCCTGTCTAAACCGGAGTCCCGCCACGGTGAGTCAGATGTAGATAGCGTTAAGCCAAGTCTATAATGAGGAAAGCTTTGCAATACAGACCGGACAGTGCACAAGATACGTTCGGCAGGCAATGAGGAGCAAGCAAGAAGCTCAGAGTAGGGTATAGAGATAGAAGTGGGACCAGGTCACCATACTCCAAGGAATGGCAGAGTAACGGGGCTGCTGCAAACTGATCCTGGAGATGAGGTGCAGGAACTGGAGTAGCAGCATCCTGTCCAACAGGACTTGTACACTGGTTGTGGTTAACTTTTAGGCTGGCAAGCACAGGCGCAGCGAGCTCTGGATATGAGTAGAGCAGTGCACTGCAGTGGAGAGGTAGCGTGCAGGGTAGCGTCAGTTCAGGCACACGTAGCAGACTATAGGTGAGATAAGGGTTATAAGTGAGAAGGTCTGATCAAGGACAAGAGTTTATGCAGGGAACAGGACAGAGGACCTGAGGGAAATCAAAGCAAATAGTGACAGGTGACATTGCTCAGGCATCTCCCTTAACAGGAAATTGCCTTAAATAAATGTAGCCTCTTAGAAATAGGTTGGAAGGCAGAACTGAGAACAGGTGTACTGGCCCTTTAAGAGGAATGAATGAGTGGGCAGGGTGCATGACCTAAGCACACTCCGAGGGTCTCTGCAAGTAGGATGCAAACCTCAGGAGGAGAAGGAGGTAGACGGAGTGCTGAGAGGTGGTGCAGGATCGATGGCTGGGTATAAAACAGGAATGTGACTAGAAGCAAACTAAGCGCACCGGCATGATGGGAACCATTCTCCCTGCTTGGTGGAGACTGGCCCTGCGGGAAGTAACTGGGCAATCTGGACGCACAGAGCTGCGTGATGGGCACTGACCACCTAGCCCCAGGGAGGTCAGTCCCGCAGCATGGGGCATGACAGCTGACAGCTTCCTGTAAGACGTGTGCTGAAGAAAGAATTGGCCCAACCTTCAAAATGCAGGACTGGTCATAACTAGGTATTTCCTATTTTGGGTGGCGCAAAGAAATGACAACTATTAGCAGTCTTTACTTTTATTCATGAAGCCAAGAACCAAGCGTTGACAGAACAGTCTCTGGAATTTTACATCACACCTCTCAGGCTCTCACTAGGCTTACCGGCAATGGACACACGGTGGTGTATGTCCTCCTAATGCACTGTTCACTCACTTGCTAGACACTAACAATAAGGCAGAAAATGGATTCCCAAACACTGACCTAGGTTAGCACTAAGTCTCTCAAGGAGTGATAAAGTGAAATCATAGCATAACGAGAGAAATAAAATAAAACATATGGTAACGTTTAATCAACCATATAAAAAACAGGTTGGCATAAAATACCCAATACAAACAATCAGTGATGCTAGAAAAATATATCAAACGAGACCAAAGAGAACTTGTCTCAAACACTATATGGCCTCTGCTTGATAAGTGCAGAGTTTTCCAAGGACCATTAATTCAATGACCATACACACGAAGAATCAGGGACAGTGGTGCAAAGTAACCTCCTATGTTACCTATACTACAGTATTCACCAAGAGAAAATACAAGTTACCACAAACAAAAGGTTGTATTACAACTCTTAGTGCTGTGGATAAATGGTGAGAAGGCTTACTCAATGAGCATTGTGGTGCAGCGGCTAGTTGCCTTGCAAATATCTATGCTGGGACTGTTAGTTCAGCATGGTTTATTAAGGCATTATGCTGGGACTTGAGCTTCCACAGGTGCAGATAATGCATTACATGTGCTAGACTCCAGGTTGTAGAATCCATGGGAGTGTCTGACAAACTGGGATCCTCCTCATGGGTGTGTCACATGTGACAGAGTGTGACTCCTTCATGATCAAATCGGCTGTGAAGTCAGGACAGGTCCTGTTCCTCTGAGTTGAGAAGAGGCTTATGGCCAGACCCAGAGGGTTTGGAGCTCCTGAACATGGTGAGGAGACCTTTAAGACACCTCGAGTATCCCGGAGCTCAGTAAGCTTGAACCTGGTCTGGGCCTAGATCAGGCTGGAGTCCATGTGACCTGTGAAAGGCAGCAGCCCTTGTAACTGATGGAGTAAGGTCAGTGGGCACGGTGCACTGTCATGGACTAGATGTAATGGCCCATGTGGGGACACTGCCATTGAGAGAGACTGAGAGTGTCTCAAGTGTCCCATTTATCAAGGACTATGCAAACACTGCTAGGCAGGCACATCTGCCATTGGAAAAAGGCTGGAATTGTGTATTACCATGTGAACTATGCACTACATGTAGTTCATGAAGCTTTTTAATAAATGCTGGACTTGTATTACTTTAAAACTCGATTGTTGGTACAATTCCGCTGCCAAGCATGTCACCCAGGGTGCGCTACCTCACAGCATAAATATTTTCATTTGTAATGAGTAACAAAAAAAGCTTTGATCTTCCCAATCCTGGACTTGTCTCAGGAAATGTTCAATATGCACCACTGGATAAGGAGTCCATATACTCAGGAACATGTCCCTTGACTATCCCTTATGGTGCAAAAAAGGAGATTTTTGTGTACTCACCATAAAATCCTTTTCTCTTAGCCTCTAATTGGGGACACAGGACCATGGGTGTTATGCTGCTGTCCACTAGAAGGCGACACTAAGTATATTCTGAAAAAGAAACAGTGCAGCTCCTCCCCTGCAGTATATACACCCTAGCTGGCCTCACCCTCACCAGTTTTGTGACCAAGCAGTAGGAGAGCCCAAGGAATGCATATGTGTAAACATCCTAATAAGAACTCAGAATACAGGGAACAAGAATAAACAGCCTCAAGAGGTAACAGGGAGGGTGCTTGCCCCCAATTAGAGGCTAAGAGAAAAGGATTTTACGGTGAGTACACAAAAATCTCCTTTCTCCTTCGCCTCATTGGGGGACACAGGATCATGGGACGTCCTAAAGCAGTCCCTGGGTGGGTATATAAAACAACCTCCTTAGTCATGCGACCTACAGGTGGGCAACCGTCGCCTGCAGAACACGCCTACCCAGACTTGCATCTGCGGAAGACTGGACATGCACGTTGTAATGATTAGTAAACGTGTGAAGGCTGGACCAGTGGCAGCTTGCACACCTGCTTGTCAGACTCTTTGTGCCGGATGGCCCAGGATGGCCCTACCGCAAGTGTAGAGTGTGCGCGCAGCCCACTCGGAATGGGCTGATTCCTGAGCTGATAAGCCTCAGTAATGGTAGTTTTGATCCATCTGGCTAGGGTAGCCTTGGATGCAGCCAAACCCTTCCAGTGACCTTCTGGAAGAATGAACAGAGAGTCTGATTTCCGAAAGGCCGCCATTTGGGAAATGTATAGGCGGAGAAGCCCGAACCAGATCCAGCGTAATGCCTTCTCACACGATGCACCGTGTCTGCAAATGATGGAGAGAAATGTCCTCATCAAGTGAAGAAGATACCACTTTTGGATGAGGATGGTACCGAAGGAGCACCACCTTGTCCTGGTGGTAGGTGAGAAATGGAGCTTTGCAGGGAGAGAGCTCTGACACGCTGCAGAAGGAAGTATAGCAACAAGGAACACCACATTTTTGGGATAGAAGACGAAGGGGGGTTTCCTTGAGTGGCTCACATGGGGGCCTCTGTAGGACGTCTAGGACAAGGTATAAATCCCATGTCTCCAGGGACCTCCTGTAGGGGGGAATAGATGGGCTACACCTTGTAGGAAAGTTCTAATTTGTGGCTTACATGCCAGCCTGCGTTGAAACAGAACGGACAGGGCCAAGACCTGGCCCTTGAGGGATCCTAAGGAGAGGTCAGCATCTACGCCAGACTGAAGGAAACCCAAAATAGCAGGCAGGGAAAAGAGAAGGGGAGGGCGATTTTAGGACCTGCACCAGGTGAAGAAGGCTTTCCAGGTGCGCTGATAAATGCGGGCTGAAGATGGCTTCCTTGCTCTAATCATGGTGTTGATAACGCATGGTGAAAATCCGGCCTGGGTCAAGACCCAGGTCTCAATGGTCACGCCGTCAATTTCAGGGCCAATGAGTTCTGGTGGTGAATTGGGCCCTGGGTGAGAAGGTCTGGGCGATCTGGGAGACGCCAGGGGGTGTCGGCAAGGAATCGAACTAGGTCAGCGTACCAGGCGTGTCTTGGCCAGTCTGGTGCAATGAGGATGACCGGAACAGCCTTTTACTTGATATTCCTCACTACTCTGGGTTTTAGGGGCAAAGGGGGGAAGATGTAGGGGAGGTGGAACTGAGTCCAAGGTTGGAACAGTGCATCCACTCCCTCCGATTGCAGGTTGTGGCACCTTGCCATGAACCTGGGCACCTTGTTGTTCAGTCGCGAAGCCATTAGGTCTACATCCGGCGTTCCGCAGCACTGAAATATTAGTTGGAAGACCTCTGGATGCAGAGCCAACTTTCCTGAGACGATGCCCTGACGACTGAGGAAATCCATTGCCCAGTTGTCCACACCGAGGATGTGCACTGCTGAGATCACTGACCACGTGGATTCCGCCCATTGGATGTATTGGACATACTTCGCGCATTGCCTTCCAGCTGCGTGCTCCGCCCTGGTAATTGACATAAGCCACCGCCGTGGCATTGTCTGACTGGACTCGGATGTGGCGACCTGCCAGCAGGTGAGGAAATTCCTTTTGGAGCCAAAAGAATGGCTTGGATTTCCAAGAGATTGATGGGAAGAGTGGACTCCTGAGAGGACCACCTGCCCTGAGCGTGTGATGTCAATAGACCGCTTCCCTGCCTATGAGGCTGGTGTCGGTGGTGAGTATGTCCCAATGTACTGCCAAAAAAGGACCTTCCCCGTTGGAGAGTGGCATGGCGAAGCCACCAAAGAAGAGACTGTTGACTGATGGTGACAGCCGTAAGGTCCTGTCCAGGGTAAATGGATTCCTGTCCCAGGCTGACAGGAGAGCAAGCTGGAGGGGTCTGAGGTAGAGCTGGGCAAAGGGGACTGTCTCCATTGCCGCCACCATCCTGCCCAATACTCTCATTCCAAAATGAAGAGAGTAGGGCTGGGGATGGAGGAGGGCTCGGACTCCCTGCCGCAGAGCGAGAACCTTGTCTTGTGAGAGAAGTACCAGTCCTTGGGAGGTGTTGAAAACCATTCCCAGGAAGGTGAGTGTCTGGCTCGGGACTGGAGAGGATTTTGGTAAATGTACTAGCCATCCCATGCGGACAAGGGTGTCCACGGTAATTGAAACACTCTCCTCACAGTCCCTGAAAGAAGAAGCCTTTATGAGAAGATCGTCCAGGTAGGGCAAGACCACTACACCCCTTGAATGGAGTATTGTCATGTGTGCGGCCATGATCTCGGTTAACACTCTGGGGGAAATGGTGAGCCCAAATGGAAGGGCGACAAATTGGTAGTGGTCTTCGCGAATGGCGAAACGCAGGAAGCGTTGGTGATCCTGGGAGACTGGGATGTGCAAGAAAATCTCCTCCGTCCATGGAAGAAATGATGGAACGTAAGGACTCCATCCGAAAATGACATAGTCTGGCGAATTTGTTTAGGTGTTTTAAGTCCTAAAAGGGGCGAACAGACCCATGTTTCTTGGGTATCACACAAAAGATTTGAGTAAAACCCTGAGAAGCGTTCATTTGGTGAAGTATACTGGTTGTGGGTCACACAAACTGATCAGGTGAGCAGATTTCATACCATCTATCACCACGCATCTCTGTTAGCAGATAAGACCCTATTGCGCATTCTCATCTTTTACACATTTGGTGATACTGGGACAATGACTCCCGCTTGCAGGAGGGAGTCGATGGCTTTGAAAAAGGCTGCAGATTTGCTGGGGAGCGTGGGGGAGAGGACAGGAAAAAACGGTTGGGAGGTCGGGTGAGGAACTCTATGACGTATCCGGAAGAAATCACCTCCCTGACCCACTTGTCCTCCGTTATGGGATCTGGATCCCTTAGGCTTGGACTGCCTCTAGCATGACTGCCAGGTTGAAGATGACTTCTGAGAGGCCTGAGAATTCCTGTCTCTTCTTGGAGAGCGGCTATTGGTCTGCGGTGGCCGAGAGGCTGACCAGCCAAAGGAGTTCCGAAAGGAATGAATCAGGTCTGTTGGCATCAAGTAAAAGGACGTTTAGGTTTGTGTTGTGGAAGAGAGGTGCTCTTTCCACCTGTGGCATCTGAGAACAGCTTATCTAGCTTTTCCCCGAAGAGTCGTCCGCTAAGGTAACGCAGACTGGTAAGGGACTTCTTGGATGCTGAGTCTGCCTTCCACTCATGGAGCCAGAGTGCTCTGCGTTTAGTGATGGAATTAGCAGCCTCGATAGCGGAGCAGTTGGGGTGTCCAAAGCCGCATTAAGCAGATATTCTGCGGCGACAAAAATCTGGGCCGCCAGGTCTGACCTATCTGGGTACTGCGTAGTATCACGGAGAAAGTTGGCTCAGGTCATGATAGCCTTGGCTACCCATACTGAGGCGAATGAAGGGGACAGGGCCTAGCCAGTAACCTTAAAGAACGAGCGGGCTAATTGTTCGACCTGCCGATCGGTTAGGTCCTTAATAAAAGACCAGTCTGGGAGGGAAAGAAGGGTACGAGGCTAAGTGGGAAACTGGGGGGTCGACTTGTGGAGGGCCTGCCCAGTTCTGGCCTAGGGCAGGGGGGGAAAGGATAGCGGGATTCCATGGTCTTATGGTTGCCGAACCTTTTATTAGGGCGGGCCCTGTGTTTGGTCAAGATTTCCTGAAATTCAGGGAGGTCTGAGAAAAATATGTGTGGACGTTTTGACCGTTTGAAAGACACCGTGTGTTCAGGGGTATCACATGGGGGGCTATGTACGTTAAGCAACTGATTGACAGCCGTTATCAGTTCCTGCACCATAGCCTGAGTATCAAGGCGGTCTAAATCAAGAGACATGTCCTGTTCCGGGTCCGAGTTGTAGAGCCCCTGGGATGAAGGAATACCCGGCACCTGATCCCGAGAGAGGGAATCTCATGAGAGCTCTGTGAGGGAGAGGGTGAGAAACTCCTATGCAGCATTTTATGTTCAGTTTTTGGTGGCGAGGAGGGTGACTCCTGTGCATTGCCCCTGGATGGAGTACTCCGGAACTCGGTATCGTCCTCCTATAATGGATATGAATGGTGAAGACGGGGTTAAAGGACACACACTCACGTTTAGTAGTCAAAGGTGCAATTCTCCTCTTCTCCTGATGCTGCAGCTTCTTCTAATCTGTGTGCAGAGCTGACAGGCTGGTAGCTCTGCAGATGGGAGCTCTCTGTTACTGAATGTAGGGCAAAGGTTGCAATCAATACACAGACTCACAGTTCTGCTGTTTTCCAAAGCTTTTTCTGCAGATGTTGTTGCAGGTTATAGTCCACGGAGTCTGTAATGGGGCTAAGCTCTCTCCCCACCCTGTCCGGGTCATTAGCTTCCTCGTGCTGCGCTGTGTGTGTGTCCTGAGCTGCTGCTTCTAGCTAAGCTGCTGGGACTTCTCACTCTTTCTCTGTGTTCTGCTGGTACCACTTGGCTAGGCAACTTGAGTCCTCTGTGCTGTGCTGACCCCTTCGTGTTGCTTTGCACTGGTACTAGGGTCATCTAGAGATCCCACTGTTCCTGGATTCACTGTGCTGTGGGTGCCAGACACAGTACCGGATCCGGTGTCCGTTCTGTGCACTTTTCTGGGGCAAGTGAAAGTGTCACTCCAGCTCCCAGACGTGTTCCTCTGTCTGTAGTTCTCCTGTTCCTCTGACCCTTGCTGGGCCTGCACTAAGTTCTCTTCACAGCCCTGCTCCGAGCTGAACTGAGCTCTCCCTCATGAGCAGGAGTATTTAAGGGAGCAGGTTGTGCTCCCCCTCCTGGCCCAGAGGTGCTAGTGTTTGTCAGTGTGTAGTGGGGAGAGAACCTATGTGGAGTTATTGTGGCATATTAACCCATGGGATGCCACATGTCCCCTAAAGATCTTCAATAATGGCGGGGGCTAGAAGGCAGGTGAGCGGCAACTGCTGAAAAGGGCGCGCAGGGAACTCTCGCGTGAAGCTAGAAGCGCCAGAGCCAGGGGATCCGCCTATCGGTGATGCGGCCTAGGAGGAATTTCCTGGCCGCATGACGTCAGGCGGGGGTGATGGGCGGGTAGAAGGCGGGACCGCAAGAGAGGGCCGAAGCTGGGAGCTAAAGTAGGGAATGGCTGCCCTAAAAGAGCCCGGCCCGGCGTGGAGAACATTGAGGATGCACATTTCTCTTGGTGTTGCGCTGCAGCCCATGTGCCAGGGAGCCCCCTCGGTGGGAGAATGTCTGTGTGTCCCGACCGCTGCAGAAGAGGGGGAGGTAAGGGACATCAGGGATCCTTGGGAGGGAGCCCTGGGTTATCTGCTGTAGGCTCCTCAACCCAGTTCCCTGGAAGGAATATGGGGAGGGCATCTGCTTCATAGATATGAAGACGGAGGAGAGGTGTCCAGAGTGAAAATCCTTGTCACTACGACCCAGTGTCCCAACTATGGGAACTGGGGAGGGAGCCCAGATGAGTGGTAGGTGGAAGCGCCATGTGAGGTGCAGTGGAGATCGGAACGCGATGGTACGTGGAGGTAAGACCCCGCGTTCCCGTCTGTTGCTGTTTGCGGGAAATCGGTTCACAAAAGCACCGTCGCCCTGTCTGATCCTAAGTGAATAGAAGAAAAAATGATAGAAAAAATTTAATAGAAAAAAATGTAACTGGTAATGTGGACTATGGTCTACTTCCTAATGACACTAAGCAAAAACTGGTGAGGCTGAGGCCAACCAGGGTGTATATACTGCAGGGGAGGAGACTCACTGTTTCTTTTTCAGAATATACTTAATATTGCCTCCTAGTGGACAGCAGCATAACACAAATGGTCCTGTGTCCCCTAATGAGGCGAAGGACAAAAATAATAGACACATGCCAGCTGGAACAGACACGTGCCAGTTGTCACACGTCATCCCTGATGTATTCTATTACTCACCAAAAGAAATCCTAGTGAGCAGAAACATGTCAAACACGCACTGGGCTATGTGAGGGACATATTGGCACAAAAGATGTGGACTGTCCTTGTAAGGACAGGAGCAATTGGGATTCCCAGGGACTGTTTATTATTTTTTTTGCACCATCAGGGATAGTTAAGGGGCAAAGCAGAAAAGGAAGGTGCAAGCAAGGCGACCTACAAACATGGCTTAGTTACACCTGTTCTGTCAGGAGGAATGGGCCCAAATTCCTAACAACTATTGTGAGAAGATTGTGGAAGGATATCAAAAATGTTTCACCCAAGTTATCATACAGTTAAAGGGTAATAGTACCAACTACTAATGAATTGTATGTAAACTTGTGTGACTTTGCAGAAGGTAATAAAAATGCCTTAAAACGTTCTCTCTCTCTCATTATTCTGAAATTTGGCAGATATAAATAATTAAGGTAATTCTATTTTACCTAAAACGGAAAAGGTTATTCTGATTCAATGTCAGATAGTGAGAAAAACATGCATAATTGATTTTTTTTATAGTGCATGTAAACTTATGGTTTCAATTGTATGTAGTTTTATTACTATTTTATCTGCACAAGCAGGAGACGGATGAAATGGTGTTCAGCTAGCTCGTTGAAATATAATTCACTATATCAGATGCATCGGAGCAATAGTGAAAAGTAAAGTGGTTGCTATTGCAAAACTCCACATACTGTATAAACACGAAAACTCATGTACTCACCTGAGTCAGTAGTTCATCTTTGTGCTCTAGTAGGTTTTCATATATATGTAGTTGATTCTGTTAATATATTAGATGAAAAAAAAGATAGTCACAGCATGCAATGCTCTCATTGATGAATTCCATCCATCCACCATCCAATTTTGCAGCACTCACCAGTAACATGGAGTTTTCGTCTGTAAGGCTATTCAGCTTTTCTTTGACTTTCTCCTTCTCGAAGAGCAGCTTATCATTCTGCAAGACACATTGCTTTGTAATAAAAGGGTGGACCCCATATTTTCTATACCCAACAAATGACCAAATTTGCCAAAATTCGACTTTGTCTGTTTTGTCAGCGGGATTTGTACTCCAAACTAATATCCATGTTAAGTCAGGGTAATGCTAAGTAAATCCATATAATACTAATAATATTTATTCATTTATACAGCACTATTAATTCCACTTTACATACATCAGTAATGCTGTCCCTATTGAGGCTCATGATCTGAACATCCTATCAGTATGTCTTTGCAATGTGGGAGGAAACCCACACAAACACAGGGAGAACATGCAAACTCCTTGCAGATGTTGTCCTTGGTGGGAATTGAACCCAGGACCTTGGGACCTCAGTGCTGCAAAGGCTACAGTGCTAACCACTTGAGCCACCATGTCCATATCTTTTGTTTTAGCTATCTGTTTTTCAGAGCTATCTATTGTCCAATTTTTATTCTAATATGTCGCCAGTGAAAGGGTCTTAATCCCGGATTTACAGCTAGCCTACCTCTCCTCCCCTTCCTCCACCCGTCGCTGGCCTCCCGTGACTGACTGACGGGTCACACTTCTCTCTGTGACAGAGCTCTCACTCAAGCACCTTCATTCCTGGGATGGTTAATTTTTAAAATCTCATGTGCTATGCTGACACTGTAAAAGCAGGGCTGTGGAGTCAGTAAGTCAAACCACCAACTCCGACTCCTGAATTTCCCTGTCTCCGACTCCGAATCTAACTCTGATTCTGACTCCTTCCACTCCGACTCAAACTCGTTCATACACGGCTCATGTTTTAATGATACATTTATTGTAGTACAATGGTAACATCAGGCTTTAATAATTATTATGATACAATAATCAAGATATTTACATAGAACACAAAAATAATATTCAGCACATTCGCATTGAACTACTGTACCCAATTTATTATATATTTTAGGAGTCAGAGTCGGTCCATTCTCTACTGACTCCAACTCTGACTCCACGACTCGGACTCGATAGCTCAGTGTAAAAGGCAGAAGATTTTCCAAAAGAGAATACATACAATTGTGCTCAAAAGTTTACATACCCCGGCAGATTTTTTGCTTTCTTGGCCTTTTTTCAGAGAATATAAAATGATAACACAATAAACATTTTTCCACTCATGGTTAGTGGTTGGGTGAAGCCATTTATTGTCAAACTACTGTGTTTTCTTTTTTTAAATCATAATGACAACCAAAAACATCCAAATGACCCTGATCAAGAGTTTACATACCCCAGTTCTTAATACTGTGAGGCTCTTAATTTTCTCAGATGGTAAAGCTACCCATTCTTCTTGGTAAAAAGCCTCCAGTTCCTGAAAATTTCTGGGCTTTCTTGCATGAACTGCTCGCTTGAGTTCTCCCAGAGTGGCTCAATGATATTGAGGTCAGGAGACTGAGATGGCCACTCCAGAACCTTCACTTTGTTCTGCTGTAGACAATGACAGGTAGACTTGGCCTTGTGTTTTGGATTGTTGTCATGTTGGAATGTCCAAGTACGTCCCATGCGCAGCTTCCGGGCTGATGAGTGCAAATTTGCCTCCAGTGTTTGCTGATAAAATGTTGCATTCATCTTTCCTTCAACTCTGACCAAGTATCCTGTGCCTTTATAGCTCAAACATCCCACATCATCAGTGATCCACCTCCGTGCTTTACAATAGGAATGGTGTTGCTTTCATCATAGGCCTTGTTGACACTTCTCCAAATGTAACTAACGTTTATGGTTGTGGCCAAAAAGTTTGAATTTGGTCTCATCACTCCAAATTACCTTGTTCCAGAAGTTTGGAGGCTTGTCTCTGTGCTGTTTGGTATATATTGTAGGCGAGTTACCTTGTGGTATTTGCATAGTAATAGCTTTCTTCGGCGAATCAACCATGCATCCCATTTTTCTTCAAGTTTTTATTGTGCATGTAGAAACAGCCACACCGCTATTTTTAAGTGAGTCTTGGGTTTCAGCTGATGTTATTTGTTGGTTTTTCTTTGCATCCTGAACAATTTTCCTAGCAGTTGTGGTTGAAAATGTTGTTGGTCTATTTGATTGTGGTTTGTTTTTACAGTACCCCTGATTTTCCATTTGTTAATTAAAGTTGAACACTGCTGACTGGCATTATCACTTCCTTGGATATCTCTTTGTATCCTTTTCCTGTTTTATACAGATCAACTATCTTTTCCTGTATATCTGTTGACAATTGTTTTGTTTTCCCCATTACTCACAATCCAGAAATGTCAATGGCTGGATGAAATATGCAAGAGTCTGTCTGGATCCCAGAAACTCACCCAGCTTTTATGCACACACACTGATTATAAGCAAACAGGTCACAGATGAGGATGTTATCTTTATTAGCCATTCAAACCGATTTGTGTCAACTTAGGTGGATGTTGTCAGGCCGAAATTACCAGGGTATGTAAACTTTTGATCAGGGTCATTTGGATGTTTTTGGTTGTCATTATGATTTAAAAAGAGAAAACACAGTAGTTTGACAATAAATGGCTTCACCCAACCAGTAACCATGAGTAGAAACAAAGTTTTTGTGTTATCATTCATATTCTCTGAAAAAAGGCCAAGAAAGCAAAAAAATCTGTCAGGGGTGTAAACTTTTGAGCACAACTGTAAGGGCCGCTTTACACACACCAACTTCTGTGTCCAACTTCTGAACAGATCTCTGGTTGCAATGAAATCATGGACACATTGTTCCATTTTGTGGCTGTGTACAAAATAGAGCAATGTGTCCATGATTTCACTGCAACCAGAGATCTGTTCAGAAGTTGGTCACAGAAGTTGGTGTGTGTAAAGCGGCCCTTAAGGGAAATGTGCTGCCTTTTTGCTATATGGGAAGCTAGCCCACGTCATTTCTAATAGCTGCGAATCCACATTGTCAACATCCACACCAAATAACAGCTTTTGGTGTAAATTTTATCATGAAAATACTGTGGGTTTTCTTCAGTTTTCACCTCTTAAAATTGCTGCTGATTTTACATAAGGGAGTGTGGGAGATGCTGGTGCTCCCCAGAAAATCCTTCTCATATAAATCTTGTGGGCACATACCCTTAGGCATGTTTGTTTGCAAAAATTTCAGCAGAAAAAAACGTATTTTTGAAGCTTTTGCGGTGTGTTTTTGCAATGCATTTGCATAATGAAGTGAATTCGTTAATGGGGTGAAAAACGTAGGCAAAAACACTAAAAGAATTGTCATGCTGCAGATTATTTTCTGCACCAAATATGCAAGCGAAAAATATGCAACATGAGCACTTAACTTTAGGAATCTCATTGAATTTGCTTGCATTAGGATTTGCTTGTTTTGTGACAAAACTGCAGTCAAAAACACATAAAAAAAGCCATAAAAATGCACTATGTGAACACAGCCTAAAGGTACCTTTACACACGGCAACTTTTCTAGGAATTTCACTGGCAACTTACTGATTGCAGTGAAATCATGGAGACATTGTTCCATTTGTACACAGCAACAAGATAGAACAATGTGTCCATGATTTCACTGCAACCAGTAAGTTGCCAGTGAAATTCCTAGAAAAGATTCCGCGTGTAAAGGTACCCTAAGAATGCATCTACACAAGACATTTCCAAATTGTTTCCTCCATTCTATTTTACATTACCTCCTCCAGTAAACTCTTCTTTTGGTTACTGAACAAAAGTTCTTCTTTTTCCTATAGAAAAAATATATAATTTTTATCCTACTAAGGACTAGGACTAGTCTATTATGCTTGGCTAAAAAAGACATACATTTAACATTTTGGACTCTGTAAAAAATTAGCATGTATCATATGTTATACATTTTCATTAATGACAGTCTATGCAGCGATAACTCTTGTTTTTGCTCCCATTTTTCTAGCAGCTAGCAGCAATGTTTTCGTGCGGCCACAAGTGCCGGATCTGGCAAGACTGCACATGCCGCACCTGACTGCAAGTCCCATAGGGAATGAATGGAGCTTGCCGCAAGTCTGCCATCATGCGGCAGATGCGGCGAAATCTGCTGGATCAGCCACAATTGTAAATTATTGCTAATGTGAAAGGTCCCTTAGAGCAGCCTTTTATTGTGGCCATTTATTATTCCATAAAAACCATTAAAAAATTTTATTACATAGGAGTATCCTGATAACATAAATGATTTATATCTAGGTCCAGGACTAAAGGGGATGTCACACGCGTCAATATCGCTGTCAATGTCGCTCGTACGTCACGGATTTTCAGTCGCTCGAGTGACATAAAAGTGACGCAGGAGCGACATTGAAGCGTGTGACCAAGCGATGCAACCAGTGACATGTCGCTGATCGCCAATCGCAGGTTTCACTGCCAGATGTAAAACCTGTCGTTCATCGCTCAGTAGACCTTGTGCATCGCTGCGTGTGACACTAAACTCAGCGACGTATTTTCTATTTTGACAACGTACAAGCGACTAAATAAAATCGCTCGCAAGATGGCGACATCACCGCATCGCTGGGTCATATTGACGCGTGTGACATCTTACCTGCGATAATTCCACATCGCTCAGGCGATTAATAATTTGTGACGCATGAGCGATATTGCGGGCGACCACTTAGACCACTTACATCAATATTTCTACAGTATAAATTATACAGTGACCGGTGATACCAGGTATATAAGGGAATACTATTTATTTATTTATTTTATCACTTCAGGCAGCCATACACTCAAGTGTGTATCTTGACACTCTTGTCTCTTACAAAACCAGAGCACCTGTGCACTGGCCCCTATCCTTGATACAAGCCACAATTAGATCTCAAACCATATATGCACGCCTGTGCACTGATAGTGCCCCTTCTAATCAGAGTTACACATTGTGTACTGCTGCCCTCGTGCCTTCCTAGTTTCCCCTTTAGTATCTCATACCTGGTTAAGTGTTGTTTGTGGCCACAGTCCTGGCACCCCCACCGCTAACGTCCGTAGAAGGGGCACTATCAGTGCACAGGCGTGCATATATGGTTTGAGATCTAATTGTGGCTTGTATCAAGGATAGGGGCCAGTGCACAGGTGCTCTGGTTTTGTAAGAGACAAGAGTGTCAAGATACACACTTGAGTGTATGGCTGCCTGAAGTGATAAAATAAATAAATAAATAGTATTCCCTTATATACCTGGTATCACCGGTCACTGTATAATTTATACTGTAGAAATATTGATGTAAGTGGTCTTAGTCCTGGACCCAGATATAAATCATTTATGTTATCAGGATACTCCTATGTAATAAAAATTTTTAATGGTTTTTATGGAATAATTATAAATCTATGACTAATAAAGTGATCACTTAAAAATAGAAATTGTACTCATTATTCATCTGAGAGCCCTTGATAGGGAATTCTGGGTGATTTTGAAGTGGTTTTGTGTAAGGTGAGACATTGACAGTTGGTGGACTTTTGAGATAATATTTTATTGTGGCCAGTCTAAGGGTGGAGACACACAGTCAGTATTTGGTCAGTATTTCACATCAGTATTTGTAAGCCAAAATCAGGAGTGGGTGAAAAATGCAGAAGTGGAGCACATGTTTCTATTATATGTTTCCTCTGACTGTTCCACTCCTGTAAAAGTTACTTAAAAAAGGGTCCGAAACATAAAAATATCTATTTTAAGCTTTCCGGCAAGGTCCTGTGCTTCCAGGACCTGTGGTGACGTCACGTTCTCGCGGGAACTCTGGTCACGTGACCGGAGTTCCCGCGAGAACGTGACGTCACCACAGGTCCTGTAAGACACAGGACCATACCGGAGGCTTCGGTGGACCGCGGACAGGTGAGCATAGATTATTTTTTTATTTTTAACACTTTCTTTCTTCTAGGGAATGTTTATTTTGGCTCAAAATGCGGCAGATGCGGTTTTCTGACCGCATCTGCCGCATTTTCGAACCAAAATCGAACATGTTCGAAATTCGCCGAATTGGAACCAAATTGTTCGAATTCGGCGAATGACTCGAATAGCGCCAAAATCGACTCGAATTTGAGATTGGCGAACTATTCGAGTCGAACATCGCTCATCTCTACTTACAGTCAACGTTGTGCTGAAAGATGAAACTCCGCTTCATATCCATCTTTGTAGAAGAGGCCTGATGGTTTTGTTACAAAATCGACTCTTATTTGGAGCTGTTATTCATAATTCCCTCCTCCTTGATTAAAGCCCCAGCTCCAGCTGTTCAAAACAGTCTTAAAGCACAATGCTGCCTCCACTATGCATCACTGTGGGTATGGTGCTCTTTTTGTGATATTTAGTGTTGGCTTCACATCAAACATAACTTTTGGAATTATGGCCAAAAAGATTAACCATGGTCTTATTAGCCAATAATATGTTTTTCCACATGCTTTTGGCAAATTTGATGTAGGGATTTGATAAAACCTAGCCAGACTTGGATTTTTTTTCTTTGGAAGAAAAAGGCTTTTCTTGTCACTAATCCCACAGGCCAGATATATTAAGAATTCAGGAGATTGTTGTCACATGCTGTACAAAACTAGCACTTACCAGAAATTCCTTCACCTCCTTTAAATGTTGCAGCTTTCTTCTTGTGTTTTCATCAATTTTTCATAGTTTACTAGTTATTTTGTAATACTATTATTTTAGTAGTGAAAAAAATTCCATTTTCCAAAATTAAAAAAATAATAATTTGGTTCTAAGACCACTTTTTTATTTTGAAATTGTATGAGGTCTTGTATTCTGTGTGGGTACCTGTTGTAACTATTGATATCTTACATACAATGTTGTGGTTGCTTTATATTCCATTTTTGTCAGAGTTGCAGCAAGTGAAAAATTACAATTCTGGCATTTTGATTTTTTCTTTCATACCATTTACCTATGAGATAAATATTATATTTTTTGATAGATGTGGCAACAACAAACATGTTTGTTTTTATTTTCCAATATCTTTTGTATTAATAGGAGACAAAAAGGGGGGTTGTGAAAAATACTGAGAGGAGACTTAATAACTGTTTACAAAAAAAAGGGCTGTCACACTGTAGAGAGATCAGCTTTATTCTCACTTACACAAGGAAAGACTAGAAGCAATGGGACTAAACTGAATGGAAGGAGACACAGATTAGATATTAGAAAAAACTTTTTGCCAGTGAGGATGATCAACGAGTGGAACAGGTGGCCGAGAGAGGTGGTGCTGCTTTTATATGCAGATGGAGACTTTTGAACAGCTATCATCTGCTGTTTATGGACCGAAAGATACTGTCAAAGCTAGAAACCGATTGTCCTACAAGGTAGACCCAAGGGTACAGAGGACAGAGCGTTAGTGACAAGATCCCAAGCCTAAGAGGTAATAGATCAGGACAAACTGATACATGACTGAAGTTGGTATTCCCCGGTGGGACCTTCTCAAGTATTTACAAGCAAAAGGCTCTTCACTGACACTATGGTAAATCTCATACACCTTTCATTTACGAGAAGAGATGTAGATGTGGAAGCATCTGTGAGCATGAGGCTCTATTCTCACCATAGTGGTCAAACCCCCTGTACTCCCTTTTCTACAAGGATAAGAAACGTGGAGCAGTGGAAATGGATAAGTGACTCATGGACTGCACCGGGTTGCTCTGGGACTCACAAGAGTAGAAAGAACGGGAACAACTCAGTGAGAACTAGAACTGTGTTTGAATACATGCTGTAGAACTGGAACTAGCTTGAAGTTACATGCCTGCTATCTCA
The DNA here is from genome assembly GCA_033576535.1 of Allobates femoralis. NCBI lineage: Eukaryota > Metazoa > Chordata > Amphibia > Anura > Aromobatidae > Allobates > Allobates femoralis. The sequence continues at coordinate 87,443,874 of JARQOC010000009.1, forward strand.
TGTATAAAGTTATTACTGAAGATCTGCTATGTAAACTGTCATTGGTTATAATGAACTGTTGGTCTTCTCGTCAGTCTGAATGGATATCAGGTCCTGGTCAGCCGAAGGCAACGGCAGCAAACAATCTAAAGAGACGTGCGGCCTGCACGATACCAGTCCACGCACCCAGCCATCACCAAGATTTTCATGTAGTGTGCCGCAGTGTCTGGAGTTGATCTCTCCTCACTACTACCTCCCCGTGCCACTTTACACAGCCGGATATACAAACAATACAGTATGAATGTTTATCCTCTACTACTATAGTTTACTAACCAGCTGCTTTTTCTCAGCAATCACAACACTTATTTTATCTTCTAAGTTTGTCACGATCACCTTCATATCCTCAAGTTCAGTGGAAGTAGAGTGGGAACGTCGTATGGCCTGCTGGGAGCTAAATATACAACGTACCATCAAACCTTTAAATAATTGATCAGTACAACATTACAGGTATGGGATATAATATCCAAAATACTTCATACTGCATCTCATATATATTAAACACTTAAAACACAGGTTATTCTCTGCCTTAATGACACCATTATGTACTTAAATTGTTCTTCCCCATTGGTACTGTCACATCTTTTAAATACAAGCAATTTTGCAATTTGCAGCTTCTTAAACATTTCAGCCATTGTTGAGATATTAACACGTTTATTTTATTTACGGTACATTTTGTTGCTTTAGAAACCAAGAGAACAGTGCAGTAATTACAAGCTCTTTTCTATCGATCTTGTAAGCACAGTTTTGCAGCTGGTCAGGGTTTCTGGAGTGCACTGTTATCTCCTAATCCTGGTCGGCTTCAGTAAACTACTTAAAAGATAGACAGCAGCAGTGTGGTCGGTCTCCAAGGCAATGAGTTGTAAAGAAAAGAAATGCTAATATATTAAGAACTCAGAAGGACGATGTGCCGCACGATCCGCGCTGCTGCCAGAATGAAGACACCAGAAGACCGGAATTTCTGGGAAAGTTGTAGCTTTATTCCTCCAATCCTACGTGTTTCGAAGTTATGCCCAGCTCCTTCCTCAGGGACAATCACCCTGACTGTCCCTGAGGAAGAAGCTGGGAATAGCTCCGAAACGCGTAGGATTCGAGGAATAAAGCTACAACTTTCCCAGAAATTCCGGTCTTCTGGTGTCTTTGTTCTGGCAGCAGCACGGATCATGCGGCACATCGTCCTTCTGAGTATTACTTGCACCACGGTGAATGGTGGATGTGTGGATCCTGCAGCAGCTGACCCCTCGCGCTCATACTTGGTTGTGGGTACACACAATTGGACCAGGTGAGCAGATTCTGGTTTTTACTATTTGTTGCATACAAAGATAAGACCCTATTGCGCATTATCTCACACTTTTTAAATATCTTAAGAACGGCTGCAAATGATGATAGGTAATACATTGCAATATTATTTTTTTTTTTAGGAACACTATCCAACTATATCCATTTGTGAAGCTGAGAATAGCCCTTAAAAGTGAATTTGTGACCAGATTTTGTAATATTAACTGCAAAAAAGAAACTGGTGTTTGAACCTTGAAAATTCATGTCAATATGGCAGCAATTTTTGAGTAAAGTTATAGAATGACATGAGTAAGTATATTCATTCAGCTTGACTGAGAGCTACACCTTGTACTAAGTACCATGAGATCTCAGCAGCAGCAGGGAGGAGGGACGCTGAGTAATTGCCAACCAGAAAAGGCCGGTGGAGATCGAGTCAAACTTTCATAAAGTATTACTCACTCATTCTGACATTGATTTTCAAAGCAAATGCACCAGACTCATCTGGTCGAAGAAATCTATGCAATCTGTATGGTGAACTTTCCACTTAACCACTTCACCCTCGGGCGATTTTCTGGTTTTTGTTTTTCCCTCCCCTTATTCCAAGAGCCATAACCTTTTTATTTTTCAGTCAATATAAACATACGAGGGCTTGTTTTTTGCAAGACGAGTTGTACTTTCAGACGAAATAATTTATTTTATCATATAATGTTCAAGGAAATGGGAAAAAAATTCTAAGTGTGGTGAAATTGCAGTTACACGTTTGGTTTTCAGGTTGTTCACCATGTTCACAATATGGTAAAACTGACATGTCAATGTGGCGCCCCTCTGGCTAGGCGCCACAGAGAGGTATTACACCTGACAACAAATGTGTTATCTCTGTAAGTTGTCGGTTTAGGGTTTAACCTGTGGAGTCTCAAGTTACACACGCACAGGACTAGGCCACCTTAGCATAGGGGGGACTGGTTATTTAGTAGATCCCAAAAGGGGTGGAGCCTAGGCTAGAGTGAGAAAACCAGGAAGTTAGGAGAGTTTTACCTCAGACAGTGCTGGGAAGGCAGCCAGGAAGGACGTTCCTGACAGTACCGCTGACAGGAGGGATCCCCTGTCTAAGAAGGGGCCCAGGACAGAAGGGGACAGACCAGAAAAGGTTGGAGCCGGCTGGTAATGTTTGGGGAGACACTGGCACCACGGGAAGCCAAGGCGGTCGGTAGTTTACCTTCGGCCGCAAACCAACGAGCTGCAGGCCCATAGTAACCGGGTTGCTGACAGCGCCACAAGGTACCTCACCTCTCAGGACTAAGAACCGATTCAGGACACTAGAGGAGAAGGGCCAAATTCCGGTGGTGGGAGAAATTGTGCGTCCCTGCTGCTCCCGTCTGGACCGGTAAGGCACAGACCTTGCCTACTAGCTGCAGACCGTAGGACTGGCGGGAGAGCTCTGCGAGAGTGGTAGAGACTGGGAAGAGTAATGTTGACCCCGAAAGACAAAGAGAGAAATCATCTAGAGACTCCATAAGGGGGACCCTGAATCGGCAACATTCACCCTGTAAACCAAACTGTACCGTGTTCCTTTTTAACATCTGCCGATACCCAGTAAAGTGGAGTTAAACTTGAACAAGTCTCTGTCGTTCTTCTCACCGGTGCCCGGAGAGCTACAACACCATCAGCAGCATCTCATCAGAGGGGTAAGAGCAACAACAACAACTCCCCTCATCTTCCCCCTCATCATCCTCCGTCACCGCTGCCCTGAGGTAGAAGCTCCACCTGTGGGGAGCTGTACCACACTCTGCTGCACCCTTCATCACCTCAGTGGCGGGCTTGCAGCACTGGTATCTATATTACCGGGAACTACAGGTGGCGTCACGTTCCCTCGTAAATATTCCCTCCCCACCATCTAACAAATGATGACCAGGACACGGAACCGGGATTCCGACCACCCGTGATTCTCCCCATCCAAGAAGCCATCATTCCCAGTGTCCGAGTATCCCTAGCCCTGGGCTCATCATCAATATGATGCCTCAGGTCAGTACAAGGTCGTAGATACCAAACATGTATACGTTTATTGTTATCTAAGTGGTGAAAAAAAATTCTGAAGTTTTTAAAGAAAAATAATCGCACTGTGTTGCCATTTTCGTTGACCCTTAGCGTTCTCATTTTTCGGGCTCTGGGGCTGAGTAACGGCTTATTTTTTGTGACTTCAGCTGATGTTTCTAATGATACCATTTTTTGGTAGATGTGATGCTTTGATCGCTTGTTATTGCAATGTTGCGTCGACCAAAAAAACTTAATATTGATGTTTGGACTTTTTTTTCCGTTACGCAGTTTACAGATCTGATTTCATATTTTAAGGTATGTTGGGGTGTACACTGGAGCTAGTCTATAAGGGTGTGTGCTGTGTATTGTTGCTGCTAGAAGGCTACAGGGGGATTACCGTGCTATGTCCCCCTTAAAAATTATACAATTATAATATTATGGGAGCACAGTGCAAACGTATGCCCTTTTGCCAATGGTCTATTTTTCTCAAAGTAATTAGTCCAGTAACTGCACTTGGTTAACCGTCAACTGGATGTTTATTAAAATGTTATTTCATATTCTAAAGATATAAATATTATGAAAACGTTTTTTTGATATAGAAAAAATAAAAAGAAAATTAAAATTGTGAAAATTGTAGAAGTTCTTCTGTACAGTGGAGTCCTCTTCTTTGTATAGATTTATATGTTTCTCTATGGTATGTTCCTTGGTTTATATTCTTATGTGGGATTTTATTTCATGGTGCATTGAAATTCTTAGAAGAATATTCTTTCATTTGTTTTCTTACATTAATTTTTAGTCCCACAAGCAATGGCTCTTCGACATATATTTTTGATAATTTATATAATCCACCACTAATTCCGCAGTGTATTATATTTACCTGTCAAAACATATGCAATCACCTTGACATGGTGTGTCTTGGTGCCTTAAAAGGGTATTCCCTTCTCCAAGATCCTATCCCAATATATAGTAGGTGTAATAATAAAATTAGCAAATATCTTAAATTAGAAATGTAGTATAGTTCTCCGGATTAGATGTCGCCTACCTCATGTGCAGGACATTACAGCTTAGGTATCTATAGATACGACCACTCATACACAAGTGGTCAAAATTGTTGGTACTCCTCGTTTAATGAGAGAAAATCCCACAATGGTTACAGAAATAACTTCAATCTGACAAAAGTAATAAATAAAAAATCTATGACAATGAGGAAATGACAGTCAGACATTGCTCTTCTCCCTGCTTCCAAAAAATAAAAAAAAAATTAAACTCATGAAATCGGCCTGGACAGAATATAATGTGACAAAAAGGACATGTTAAATCAAGGTGTGTCCACTAATTAGCATCACAGGTGTCTACAATCTTGTAATCAGTCAGTGGCCTGTATATAGGGCTACAGATACTGTGCTGTTTGGTGACATGGTGTGTACCACACTCAACATGGACCATAGGAAGTGAAGGAAAGAGTTGTTTTAGGAGATTAGAAAGAAGATTATAGACAAGCATGTTAAAGGTAAAGGTTATAAGACCATCTCCAAGCAGCTTGACGTTCCTGTGACTACAGTTGCACATATTATTAAGAAAGTTAAGATCCATGGTACTGTAGCCAACCTCCCTGGACATGGCCGCAGAAGGAAAATTGATGGCGAATAACACGAATGGTAACAAAAGAGCCCAGAATAACTTCTAAAGAGATTAAAGGTCAACTTTAAGCTGAAGGAACATCAGTGTCAGATCGCACCATCCGTTGTTGTTTGAGCCAAAGTGGACGACTTCATGGGAGATGACCAAGGAAGACACCATTGTTGAAAAAAAATCCTAAAAAAGCCAGGCTGGAATTAGCCAAACTACATGTTGACAAGCCATAAAGCTTCTGGGAGAATGTCCTAAGGACAGATGAGACAAAAATGGAACTTTTTGGCAAGGCACATCAGCTCTATGTTCACAGATGGAAAAATGAAGCATATCAAGAAAAGGATACTGTCCCTAGTGTGAAACATGCAGGAGGCTCTGTTATGTTCTAGGGCTGCTTTGCGGCATCTGGCACAGGGTGTTTTGAATCTGTGCAGGGTACAATGAAATCTCAAGACTGTCAAGGAATTTGAGAAATGTGCTGCCCAGTGTCAGAAAACACAGGTCATGGCTCTTGCAACAGGATAATGAACCAAAATGCACAGCTAAAGACAGTTAAGAATGGCTAAGAGTAAAACATTGGACTATACTGTAGTGGCTTCTATGAGCCCTGACCTAAATCCTATAGAGCATCTTTGGAAAGAACTGAAACATGCCGTCTGGAAAAAGACAACCTTCAAACCCAAGACAACTGGAGCAGTTTCCTCTTGAGAAGTCTCCAAAATATCTATCGAGGGGTGTAGAAGTCTAATTGACAGTTACATGAATCGTTTGATTGCAGTGATTGCCTTAAAATATTACGTTAAGGATACCATAATTTCTGTCCAGGCCGATTTCATTAGGTAATTTTTAAAAACGTCTGTGGAAGCAGGGTTAAAAAGCAATGTCTGACTGTCAATTCTTCATTTTCATAGCAGAGCACTTGTGTTACAGAGTGCTAGTAGTGCACAAGTGCATAGATAAGCCAAGGGAATCAGAGAAGCTAGTCTGACTTTGTAGACTGGGGTTCCCTAGTTGACACTTGATACCAGAGTTACCCCTAAAGGTGCAGATGTCTGTGCCACCAACCTTGCCTTTGCTCCTTTCCAGCCTTGGGCTAACACCCCGCCCCCCAACCTCCTCCCAGGTAAAGGAACAGCAACTCCCACCAGATGATTCTCAGAAAGTAGTATGCTTCAGGAAAGCTTCTGTTACTGAGTACTACATCTTCACAGCACAAGGTAAGAGCAAAGACTAAAACGCTATCAATGACACCTGCTGGTGTAAAAAGGAACTATTTAAAGACTAGAAGTGTGGACAACTGCGTCACCTGACACAACCCCTCACCTGCAGAGCCACTAAAGACCATAGACAGCAACACTGCAGAAGCTTTTGACTTTAACTCCAAAGTTACCAGCAGGTATTATACACATTTAATCACTGCAGAGCAGTTCTAGGAGACTGCAGCGCAGGCTACACATGACAATTTGTGCTTGGTTTGAGCAATTATTTTGTACTGACATGTTTAAAAGATACCTCCTTTTTTATTTTAATGGTTTCCATTGTGAACATGAAAATTTGACTATATAATAACTGATCACAAAAAAAAAATCAATACTCACTTTTTTAACTTGACTTTCAGTTCTGATATCTCTTCAGTCAGAAGAGTGTTGGTTTCTTCTGCCAAATCAAGGCTCCTTTGTAATTTTGTTTTCTGCTCAGTTAACTTTTTGTTCGTACAGTTCAGATCATCCATTGTGATATTTATATCTTTATGCTCTCCCTTAAAAATAAAAAAGTTACTGTTGTCCTTCAAGTTACAATGTTAAAGGAGTTATCCTGGACTGTAATTTTAACTGCCTATCTGATTTCTGACATTGATGAACTGTTAGAAATGGGACTGAGTTGCAAAATCACTAACAAACCTACGGAACAGTGACTATAATAGTGAGAGGATCAGTAGGGGTGCTGTAGTCATATCCCATTTATTTGATATTGATGTGTTATCTTTAACATAATTTGCTTCCGTCTTGTTCATCCCCTTCTTCACGGAGCCATAACTTTTTACATTTTCCATCATCAGACATATTAAAGCTTATATTTTGTAGCAGAGAAGGGAGTAGGTTCTACTCAGAAAAGCATTTCAATAAATTGAAATTGACCTTTGTCATCGGCAGCACCCGGGATCCACCGCACTTTTCCCTCCTTCACTTGTTATGGCCTCGCCTTATTTGCTATGAGTACAGTGGCCGAGGCAGCAGCCACAAGTGCTCTATACATCAAATTCCACGCAGTTGTGCCGCACACAACCTGGTCAGGGGAGGGACCAACCATTCAACATACCCTTACTTGTTGCCCACATTGTTACACAGGGAGCAACTCTTGTTTGGCAGCCATAGTGGCCTTCAGCAGGCCCTGTCATGGTAATGTGAGTGTTCAGAGAGGACAACTTGTTGTGATTTAACCAATGTACCTGGGGAACTCCTGCGCAAGCCAGATAAAAGGCTCTGCCCAGCGGCGTCTAGGGCAGAGAGCCCGGACTGCCACTGATTTGTTGGCTTGTGGCGGCAGATTTTACTTTCATTGGTCATCGCTGGCATGGCTAATAAATAGGGATGGGCGAGTCTACTCACTAGGACTCGTTACTCTGCGAGTAGTAAGGGACTCGCAGGACTCGGTACTCTGAGAGTTTCCCAGCGATTACTCGCACAGTAACAAGTCCAATGCAAATCAATGGTAATCCTAGTTTTGTCAGAGACTCTAACAAAACTAGGATTGCCATTGACTTGCATTGGACTCGTTACTGTGCAAGTAATCGCAGGGAAACTCGCACAGTAACGAGTCCGGCTGTCTGCTCTGTGCCGGGCTAGGGTCCTGCGGGCTGCCGCAGCTCCAGGGTCCTAGAGCCCGCCTGCTCTCCCTGTGTACAGACATGAATGTCTGTGCACAGAGATGATGTAGCAGAGCTGAGATTGTTCTCAGTCTGCTCACTCCCTGTGCATAGACATCTATATCTATGCACAGGGATATAGCAGAGAGGACATCGCGTTTTGGACTACGTCGGACGGAAGAGGATTTTTTTAAATAAAGATGGAGTCCCTAATGGCTTTTTTTTTTATTTCTAATAAAAAAATTTCTCTGTGTTGTGTTTTTTTTTTAAAACAATTTAATAGAAATTCATGGCGGTCATGTCTAATATTGGCTTGACCGCCATAAATTTCGGGCTTAGGGCCAGCTGATAATACAACGCTGGCCCTAACCTCTTTATTACCCAGTGAGCCACCACCACCAGGGCCGCTGGAAGAGCGGGGTTCAGCGCCAGAGGATGGCGCTTCAATGAACGCGCCATCTTCTGGGGTGGCTGCGGGCTGCAATTTGCAGCGGGGGGTGCCCAGAAAGCTTGGGCCTCCCTGCGCTGCGGATTCCAGCCCCCAGCTGCTTAGCTGTACCTGGCTAGACATAGAAATTGCGCGGAGCCCCACGCATTTTTTTTTTATTATGTCATGAAATTCATGAAATAATAAAAAAAAAAGGCTCCCCTATATTCTTGTGTCTGGCCAGGTACAAATAGGCACCTGGGGGTTGGGGGCAGCCCGTCATTGCCTGCTGGATCCGGCTGGTTCCAGAAATACGGCGAAGCCCACGTCATTTTTTTTCTGAAAAATCAATAAAACAATCCTAAAAAAGGGACTGCATCTTTATTAACCCCTCGCCCATGGTCCAGGGGTTAATAAAGATGCAGTCCCTTTTATTTATATTGTTTTATTTGTCAGAAAAAAATTTGACGTGGGCTTCGCCGTTTTTCTGGAACCAGCCGGATCCAGCAGGCAGCTCGGGCCGAGCATTCCGAGATACTCGTGTACTCGGCCCGAGTATCGAGCCCAATGTTATCCTATGGGAGACCCGAGTATTTTTATGAAATGACTGCCGGCAGCATGTAGAAACCCTAAAAATGTCACAAAAGTCTCAGAAGAGTGCTGAAATGACATGGCAACACCATGGGGAAGACCCCTGGAAGCATTTCTCACTCAAAAGTCACAGCTGTGAACAATCTTGTCCGAGTTTCACGCCAATTTTACGGAGTCACCAGAAAACCTTCCAAAATGACACCAAAATGAATATTCAGGGTCGAAATGTTAAGGGCACATACCCAATAGTGAGATACAGCTGGTGTATGTTACTTTTTGTGATTACATGAAAGATTTTACGTGAAAACATTGTGCGCCACTCCGATGTCCCTGAGAAGAGACGTACATGAAGCCCTGTCTTGACATATTGTGCCCATTTTGAGGAACTGGGTCTATTCTAGTATTTTCCTTTGCCAGGGCAGTCTAAAATTGGGAGGTTCACCAATGACCCTGGATAGAGACGTGCATGAGGGCCTGTAAACCTGAAGTGCCCATTGTAAGGAAGTGGGTGTATTGGAGTATAGCCCTTTGGCAGGGCAGCCAAAAATTGGGAGGCTCCACATTGTCCCTGGATAGAGACGTGCAGGAGGGCCTGTAAACCTGAAGTGGGTGTATTGTAGTATAGCCCATTGGCAGGGCAGCCAAAAATTGGGAGGCTCCACATTGTCCCTGGATAGAGACGTTCAGGAGGGCCTGTAAACCTGAAGTGCCCATTGTAAGGAAGTGGGTGTACTGGAGTATAGCCCTTTGGCAGGGCAGCCAAAAATTGGGAGGCTCCACATTGTCCCTGGATAGAGACGTGCAGGAGGACCTGTAAACCTGAAGTGGGTGTATTGTAGTATAGCCCTTTGGCAGGGCAGCCAAAAATTGGGAGGTTCCACATTGTCCCTGGATAGAGACGTGCAGGAGGGCCTGTAAACCTGAAGTGGGTGTATTGTAGTATAGCCCTTTGGCAGGGCAGCCAAAAATTGGGAGGCTCCACATTGTCCCTGGATAGAGACGTGCAGGAGGGCCTGTAAACCTGAAGTGGGTGTATTGTAGTATAGCCCTTTGGCAGGGCAGCCTTTGGGAGGCTCCACATTGTCCCTGGATAGAGACGTGCAGGAGGGCCTGTAAACCTGAAGTGGGTGTATTGTAGTATAGCCCTTTGGCAGGGCAGCCAAAAATTGGGAGGTTCAACAATGACCCATGCATAGAGACATGCAGTAGGGCCTGTAAACCTCAAGTGGGTGTATTGTAGTATAGCCCTTTGGCAGGGCAGCCAAAAATTGGGAGGTTCAACAATGACCCATGCATACAGACATGCAGTAGGGCCTGTAAACCTGAAGTGGGTGTATTGTAGTATAGCCCTTTGGCAGGGCAGCCAAAAATTGGGAGGCTCCACATTGTCCCTGGATAGAGACGTGCAGGAGGGCCTGTAAACCTGAAGGGGGTGTATTGTAGTATAGCCCTTTGGCAGGGCAGCCAAAAATTGGGAGGCTCCACATTGTCCCTGGATAGAGACGTGCAGGAGGGTCTGTAAACCTGAAGTGGGTGTATTGTAGTATAGCCCTTTGGCAGGGCAGCCAAAAATTTGGAGGTTCAACAATGACCCATGCATACAGACATGCAGTAGGGCCTGTAAACCTGAAGTGGGTGTATTGTAGTATAGCCCTTTGGCAGGGCAGCCAAAAATTGGCAGGCTCCACATTGTCCCTGGATAGAGACGTGCAGGAGGGCCTCAAAACATTTTTACCATTGAAAAGGAGCGGGTCTCCTGTCGTTGTAATGCCCATTCTAAAAGAATGGGCGAAAAAATTTACCACTGCGGGTATACCTGAAACAACAGCCTAACTATTGTAAAGGTCATCATGGTGGCACATGAGGAGAAGGAGGAGCAGTCCAGCGATTAGCCAAAGTCCAGAAGTGTGTACCCATGGGTGAGTGGAGGTACATGGCAAATTCCCATAACAAAATTTAAATTCAGTTGTCATTTGTTGGTGGTGTGGTGAAGTCTGGCCCAATCCAACCCTTGTTCATCTTGATCAGAGTCAGCCTGTCAGCATTTTCAGTTGACAGGCGGGTGCGTTTATCAGTAATGATTCCACCTGCGGCACTGAAAACACGCTCTGACAAAACGCTAGCAGCAGGGCAGGCCAGGACTTCCAAGGCGTAGAGAGCCAATTCATGCCACGTGTCCAGCTTGGAGACCCAATAATTGTAAGGCACAGAGGAATCTCGCAGTACAGTTGTTCGATCTGCAAGGTACTCCTTCAGCATCTGGCCAAACTTAGCATTTCTTGTGGCACTACCCCGCACCTCAGGGGCTGTGGTACGTGAGGGGCTGAGAAAACTGTCCCACATCGTAAAGACTGTTCCCCTACCTCTGGCGGATTGGACTTGTGCCCCTCTCGGCCGTACGCCTTGGTTGTCCACCGATTCCTGACCTATGCCGCTAGCGTTTTGTGGAGGGAATGATTTGCCTACTTCCGTTACTATGGCCTTCCGGAACTGCTGCATTTTGGCTGACCTCTCCGCCTCAGGAATGAGAGACATAAAGTTCTCCTTGTAGCGTGGGTCTAACAGTGTTGCCAACCAGTACTGATTGTCGGCCAAGATGTTCTGAACGCGAGGGTCACGAGCCAGGCAGCTTACCATAAAGTCAGCCATGTGCGCCAGACTCTTAACAGCCATCACTTCAGTATCCAGACCAACACGATGACTGAACATGCTGTCCTCCTCCTCCTCATCTCCCCTGTCCTCTGGCCAGCCACGCTGAATTGAGGGTATGACTGGTGTGCATGTCATATCCTCAATTTGGCCAGAGAGTTGCTCCATGTCTTCATCCTCCTCCTCCTCGTCATAGTCCTCCACTGCACGTTGTGATGAGATGAGGCTGGGCTGTGTGTTTTCACCCACACCCACTACTGTTTCTTGCTCCAAGTCATCGCGCTTTGCCTGCAATGCATCCTCTTTGTTTTTCAGCAGAGACCGTTTTAGAAGGCAGAGTAGTGGTATGGTGACGCTAATAATGGCGTCATCGCTGCTCACCATCTTGGTGGAGTCCTCAAAGTTTTGGAGGACGGTACATAGGTCGGACATCCATCTCCACTCCTCAGGTGTTATGTGTTGAGTTTGACCCATTTCCCGACGGCTTAGGTGATGCAGGTAGTCAACAACTGCCCTCTTCTGCTCACATATCCTGACCAACATGTGCAGAGTTGAATTCCAACGCGTGGGGACATCACACACCAGTCTGTGGGCCGGAAGACGCAAACGGCGCTGAAAGCTGGCAAGGCCGGCTGAAGCAGCAGGTGACTTGCGAAAATGTGCAGACAGACGGCAAACTTTTACCAGCAGTTCAGACAGCTCTGGGTATGACTTTAGAAACCTCTGAACCACCATGTTGAGCACATGGGCCACGCATGGAACATGCGTCAGCTGGCCTCGCCTCAAAGCTGCCGCCAGGTTCCGGCCATTGTCACACACGACCTTTCCTGGCTTTAGTTTCAGAGGTGTGAGCCAGTGATCTGCCTGCTGTTTCAGAGCTGTCCACACCTCTTCTGCATTGTGGGGTTTGTCACCTATGCAGACTAGCTTCAGCACAGCCTGTTGCTGCTTCGCAGAGGCAGTGCTGCTGTGCTTCCAGCTTGGGACTGGTGTGGAGGGTACAGTGGATGAGGATGCGCAGGAGGAGGAGGAGGCTGAGGAGCATGACATTCCAGAGCTGTAGAGTGTCGGTGAAACCCTGACAGAGGTAGGGCCTGCTATCCTTGGTGTGGGAAGGACGTGTTCCGTCCCTCGCTCAGACTGGGTCCCAGCCTCCACAATATTAACCCAGTGTGCCGTCAAGGAGATGTAGCGGCCTTGCCCACAAGCACTTGTCCACGTGTCTGTGGTTAGGTGGACTTTGGCTGAAACAGCGTTGTTCAGGGCACGTGTGATGCTGTTGGACACGTGGTTATGCAATGCGGGGACGGCACATCTGGAGAAATAGTGGCGGCTGGGGACCGAGTATCGTAGGACAGCAGCCGCCATCAGGTCGCGGAATGCTTCCGTCTCCACGAGCCGGAAAGTCAACATTTCTAGCGCTATGAGTCGCGAAATGTGAGAATTCAGGACTGTGGCATGTGGGGCGTTGGCAGCGTATTTGCGCCTGCGTTCAAATGTTTGCTGAATGGATAATTGAAAGCTGCGCTGGGACAAGGACGTGCTTGATGGTGGTGTTATTTGTGCGTGGGCAACTTCAGGTGCAGGGCCGGAGGCTTGTTCGCGGCCAGCATGGACAGGGGATGGCTCGCACGCACAACACGTGAAGACGTAGCAGTGACATCAGCAAGCACCGCTCCTCGACTCTGTTGTACTTCCCACAAAGTCGGGTGCTTGGCTGACATGTGCCTGATCATGCTGGTGGTGGTCAGGCTGCTAGTTTTCTTACCCCTGCTGATACTGGCATCGCAGGGGTTGCAAATGGCCTTTTTAGAGTCATCTGGAGCCAACTTAAAAAACTCCCAGACTCGGGAAGACCTAACATTTGCACAGGCACCTTGAGTCGTGTTGTTGTTCCGGGGAACGGTTGCCTGCCTTCTGCCTGCGGACACGACCCTGCTTCGTACTGCCTGTTGGGATGCTACGCCTCCCTCCCCCTGTGCACTGCTGGCCTCGCTCTGCATATCCTCCTGCCATGTTGGGTTAGCTACTGGATCTTCCACCACGTCGTCTTCCTCTTCCGCACCCTGATCCTCCTCCTGACTTCCTGGCAATTGTGTCTCATCATCGTCCACCCCTTGTTGAGACAAGTTGCCAACGTTACGTTCGTGAGAATGTGGCTGCTCAAATATTTGGGCATCTGTACATACCATCTCCTCATCACCCACTTCAACAGGAGCTGGCGAGAGGCCAGATTCTGCGAATGGATACGTGAACAGCTCTTTCGAGTGTCCTAGTGTGGGATCAGTAATGTCCGTGGACGTGTACTCGGCCTGGTGGTAGGAAGGAGGATCAGGTTGGGAAATGTGCGGTGCAGTATCACGGCTACTGACACTTGACCGTGTGGAAGACAGGGTGTTTCTGGAGGTGCCCATCTGACTTGAAGCATTATCCGCTATCCAAGTAATAACCTGTTGACACTGGTCTTGGTTCAAGAGCGGTGTACTGCTGCGGGCCCCAAGAATTTGGGACAGGACGTGCAAGCGAGTAGATGTGCCCTTTGTTGTTGCAAAATTAGTGCTTGCACACGACCTCGGCCTCTGCCTGCACCACCATCACGTCCACTTCTTTGTTCCTTGCCAAAGCCCTTGCCAACGCCCTTGCGCATTTTGCCTGTATACAGCGACAACAGTCTGGTGACTGTTCAGGTCACAGGAGAGTAGGATTTTAGTCCCTAACCTGTATCAAGGTAGTAAGTACAACAGTCTGGTGACTGTTATGGTCACAGAAGAGAAGGATTTTAGTCCCTAACCTGTATCAAGGTAGTAAGTACAACAGTCTGGTGACTGTTCAGGTCACAGGAGAGTAGGAGTTTAGTCCCTAACCTGTATCAAGGTAGTAAGTACAACAGTCTGGTGACTGTTATGAGCACAGGAGAGTAGGATTTTAGTCCCTAACCTGTATTAAGGTAGTAAGTACAACAGTCTGGTGACTGTTATGATCACAGGAGAGTAGGATTTTAATCCCTAACCTGTATCAAGGTAGTAAGTACAACAGTCTGGTGACTGTTATGGTCACAGGAGAGAAGGATTTTAGTTCCTAACCTGTATCAAGGTAGTAAGTACAACAGTCTGGTGACTGTTATGATCACAGGAGAGTAGGATTTTAGTCCCTAACCTGTATCAAGGTAGTAAGTACAACAGTCTGGTGACTGTTATGGTCACAGGAGAGAAGGATTTTAGTCCCTAACCTGTATCAAGGTAGTAAGTACAACAGTCTGGTGACTGTTCAGGTCACAGGAGAGTAGGATTTTAGTCCCTAACCTGTATCAAGCTAGTAAGTACAACAGTCTGGTGACTGTTCAGGTCACAGGAGAGTAGGATTTTAGTCCCTAACCTGTATCAAAGTAGTAAGTACAACAGTCTGGTGACTGTTATGGTCACAGGAGAGAAGGATTTTAGTCCCTAACCTGTATCAAGGTAGTAAGTACAACAGTCTGGTGACTGTTCAGGTCACAGGAGAGTAGAATTTTAGTCCCTAACCTGTATCAAGGTAGTAAGTACAACAGTCTGGTGACTGTTATGATCACAGGAGAGTAGGATTTTAGTCCCTAACCTGTATCAAGGTAGTAAGTACAACAGTCTGGTGACTGTTCAGGTCACAGGAGAGTAGGATTTTAGTCCCTAACCTGTATGAAGGTAGTAAGTACAACAGTCTGGTGACTGTTATGGTCACAGGAGAGAAGGATTTTAGTCCCTAACCTGTATCAAGGTAGTAAGTACAACAGTCTGGTGACTGTTCAGGTCACAGGAGAGTAGGATGTTAGTCCCTAACCTTTATCAAGGTAGTAAGTACAACAGTCTGGTGACTGTTTTGATCACAGGAGAGTAGGATTTTAGTCCCTAACCTGTATCAAGGTAATAAGTACAACAGTCTGGTGACTGTTATGATCACAGGAGAGTAGGATTTTAGTCCCTAACCTGTATCAAGGTAGTAAGTACAACAGTCTGGTGACTGTTATGGTCACAGGAGAGAAGGATTTTAGTCCCTAACCTGTATCAAGGTAGTAAGTACAACAGTCTGGTGACTGTTCAGGTCACAGGAGAGTAGGATTTTAGTCCCTAACCTGTATCAAGGTAGTAAGTACAACAGTCTGGTGACTGTTTTGATCACAGGAGAGTAGGATTTTAGTCCCTAACCTGTATCAAGGTAATAAGTACAACAGTCTGGTGACTGTTATGATCACAGGAGAGTAGGATTTTAGTCCCTAACCTGTATCAATGTAGTAAGTACAACAGTCTGGTGACTGTTCAGGTCACAGGAGAGTAGGATTTTAGTCCCTAACCTGTATCAAGGTAGTAAGTACAACAGTCTGGTGACTGTTTTGATCACAGGAGAGTAGGATTTTAGTCCCTAACCTGTATCAAGGTAATAAGTACAACAGTCTGGTGACTGTTATGATCACAGGAGAGTAGGATTTTAGTCCCTAACCTGTATCAAGGTAGTAAGTACAACAGTCTGGTGACTGTTATGATCACAGGAAAGTAGGATTTTAGTCCCTAACCTGTATCAAGGTAGTAAGTACAACAGTCTGGTGACTGTTATGGTCACAGGAGAGAAGGATTTTAGTCCCTAACCTGTATCAAGGTAGTAAGTACAACAGTCTGGTGACTGTTATGGTCACAGAAAAGCTTGGATTACGATCTGGATCACCCTGCCTATATCCTCCTAGACTAGTCCTGAGAAGGACTGTTGTGGTCAGCAGCAGTTTGCAGCCCTGCCCGGATCTACATATGAGGGCCTCAAATCTGTCCCTAAGCAGCAGCAGACACTCTCCCTACACTCACTGTCTGGATGGCTGTGTGCAGAGCACAGCGCAGCCGGGTCTTATAAAGGCTCGGTCACGCTGTGCAGGCCGGCCAATCACTGCAATGCCACAACTAACAGGGCTGTGGCATAGCAGTGGTCTGCCAGCCAATCCCTGCATGTGGGCTGGCTCTCTAAAGAGCGCCAACATGCAGGGATGAGGACCACGAGCACAGCATGAGTATCGCGAGATTACTCGGTGCTCGCCGAGTAGCCCGAGTACAGTGATACTTGTGTGAGTACCGAGCAGCGCAGAGCATACTCGCTCATCACTAATAGCGATGTCCCAGCGATCCAAATCGTTGGTCAGTTTGCTGGGACATCGCAGCATGTAACAGGGCCTTAACTCTCTCATGTTGACAACCTCGAAGACTGTGAGCCCTTGTGGACAGGGTCCCCTTCCCTCCTGTACCTATATGTCCTGATTGTCTAGAGTTATTGTAATTGTGCTTGTCTCCCCTATCCTCATGTAAAGCGCCATGGAACCTAATGGTGCTATATAAATAAATAATAATAATAATAATGATAATAAAACCTTATCTCCATGGCAATGCGGCTTGGTCTCCTTTTCCTGTCATTTCTCAAATTATCTATCTCCAGGGTTGTTGCAGCAGTCATGTCTGTGCTTGTATTGGTAATTATGGTTTCTCACAACTACCCCAGATAAGCCTATTGTCCCTTCCATGTTCCTTTTTCCCCCGCAGAAAAGACCCTACTTGCTCTTCTGTTGTCTTTTCAGTTTCTTCCAAATGTGCTCACAGATGGAGAGATTACTCAGTCAGTTTTGATCTGAGGTCTCATATGACATGTAGATGCACTGGCTGAAACATTACAACACTAATTGAAGGACACTTACATGTCTCTATTGCAAAAGCCTCCATATTCATTGAGCAGTAATGTGCCCTGGATCTCTGCAAAAAAAAATATAGTTTAGAAAATACAATATTTCAACAAGTCATTGTCAAATGCATGTACACCATGAAATCAACCCCCCCTGGAAGAGCCCCAGAAAATAGGCTTAGCGTATGTGTACATTTTATATTCTTTTCACATTTTTTCCGCACAGTTTTGTCACAAAGCCTGGATGGATTTCTTAGTACCAGCACAGTGAATGAGTTTCCTGAAGACTTACCGTAAGTATAAATTGCTTATTTTTTTACCTTGCAGATTGGCAACATATCTTGGCTCCCATTTCCCCAGCGTATCCAATTCAAACTACTAACATTGACTTACAAAGCTGTCCACAACCTGTCCCCTCCCTTATATCTCTGAACTAATCTTCAAATATCATCCAACTTGCAATATTCAATCCTCCAAAGACCTCCTTTTTTCCTCCACACTTGTACGTTCTTCATCTAACCGCCTGCAAGACTTTGTCCGAGCATCCCCCATCCTCTGGAATTCTGCACCTCAAAACATCCAACTATCCCCTACACTCGGAACAGTAACAGAAGGTGCAGTATGCTTTGTCCTGGTATGGGTTAGTAGAAGCCTGAAGCTCCATTACCACACGCGCACACCAAGTGATAGGGGACCAATCAGACACCCGTTACCAGGGTAACCGATCCCGGTGGGAGGAGAAGCTATGTTATAAAGTGAGTGGGGAAAGACAGAACAGAGAGTGAGAACCTGAGAGCTGAGTTGAGAAGAGTAGAAGTGAAAGAGAGTCTAAAAGAGGAGAAGTAACGGGGAGGGCACCTCAACTTGGTGACCCAGACAGAGAGGGGCAAAGAAGAGGGTGACCAAACGCTCTGGCCCAGTCTGAAGCGGGGTACTGGCTCCGACGTAGATCAGAGCTCCATCCCTGAACCGCAAATTACCGGCGTGGTCAATGTCTTCATAGGAGCACGATCCAACCACCCAAATCAAGCATGGTCTCCACCAGAAGCGCTAGACTGGGTTGGGAGAGAAGAGGGTTCCCATATCACCTGACGGGCCTGGTTCAAGAAGTGGGATTCGTGCAGGGCAGCGCAAGGAAGAAGGAGTGCGCAGAGGTAGGACACAGCAAGTATAGAGAAGAAACATCACCGGAGCTTCAGTGGCACACTGCCTACTGCCAGGACCAACCGGTCCACTACCCTAGCTGAAACAACTTCATACCCTGTAAGACTGCAGATTACTGGAGTAAAGTACCCGTGCAGAGTGAGCAACGTGTCTGTGTTTCTTTCTGGTTGACTGTGAGATTCCAGTCTCACAGCAGAGACTGCGTTACCCTATTCTATCATTGTTACCCTAAAACCCTGAGGATCCCGCTCTTCCTGTAGAGAGCTACAACACCTTGCTGCCGCCCATCACCCCGGAAGTCCCAGCAGCGCCGGTGCCATCACCGGACCTACAGGTAGCATGATGAACTTCATAAACTTTATTAATTTTCTTTTTCCTTCCTTTAATTGTCACCATGAGGGCACAGGCTCGGGCACTGACCACCCGTGACATCCTGTATCCGACCGCCTGAGACCTGAGAACCCAGACCCTTGTCGGCCCGACAACTACCACTAGACCTGGCGCTCCACCACTGGAGCAGGCCCAACCTACTGTCTCTCTCCCCATTGCCATTGCCATTGTAGAATGTAAGCCCGCAAGGGCAGGGTTGTCTCTCCCCTCTGTAATCAGTCTGTCACTGTCAGTTTGTTTGTTGTAATTTTAACTTGTTTGTATGTAACCCTTTCTCATGTACAGCACCATGGAATCAATGGTGCTCTATAAATAAATAATAATATCTAAATCTACGTGTTAATTGTAACATTTGTGTAAGAGATTTCAGGCATACTACATGAGTGGGAAAAGACTTGCAACAAAAACGCATGTAAAAATACGCAAAAAAAACCCCACGGTATATATGCATTGGTCGCAATCACTGGGGTACTCAGACACTCTGAGGGTATCAGTCTGTCAGTAGTCACGATGGCAACCCCAGAGGTCGTGACACGATCCATGGATTCTGGTCAGGGTGACCAGCGCTGCTTGAAGTGAGCCCTGGGGCATATGTGTAGTGGCAGCTTAGGTTTATCACTCCCCATGGATGGAGCGGGTCCCCAGAGTTTAGTATTAGAGTCTGTGTGGATGATGGTGGTTGTGGGTGTAAGAGGGCGCAGAAGGCATGGACAGACCCAGGAATTTGCAGTTCTTACCATCTCTTTACTTGCAGCTTAGTTTGGTACCAACCCAGCCAGGGTACTGTGCTCTTCCAGTGTGCGGATCGACCAGCCATCAGATAGTCCAGGAATACTCTGCTGAGACACCCTTAATAAGCCTTGCTCTGCTACCCTTTCTGAGCTGGTCTTTCCTCCTTCCTTACCATGCACCTTCATGCTACTAGTCCCAAGGCAGGCAACTGCGGGCCCTGTCGAGTGACAGCCTGGCACGTCCTCTTGACCTTCTGTAGTTACTGTGCCTGGGAGTGTACATCGTGTTGGCCACTGCACTTGCAGTCCAGTAGCCTCTGGTTTCCGGGCTTGAATGTACAGTCTCACACCAGATTGGAGATGGTCCCCTCATGCAGCTAGTTCCTCTACCAACTATCTGAAAAGCGGTTGTAGATTGGGGGTCCCCTCTGTCCAAGGTTCTGTGGTGACCTACCCACTGGTCCCACTCCTCCCCAGCGCTAGCCTCCCCTAGAACTCCATTTTGCTGCTTTTTGTTCCCAGCTCTCCAACTTACTAACTGTGTTCCCACCACCTAAACTACTCCTTCCTCCAGCCAGTAGATGAGGACTGCCCTATAGCTCTGCCGCCCTGCATCCCCTGAGTTGGGAATGGTGTTGGGTGTAAAATGTGTGCCTGAGAGCAGTGACACCACACCTGTGGATTAGGTGCAGTATCACTGTGGCAACCAAGACGCAGGGGCTCCACATATATTATGTGTGAGCTGTGTGTGTGTGATATGTATATAGCATGGTGTGCTCTGCGTGTATTATATGTATATAGTATATTTGTTCTCTGTGTGTATGATATGTATATTGTATTTGTGTTCTGATTGTTTATGATATGAATATAGTATGTAGTATGTATGTATTAGATGTGTGTAATATGTGTCTGCTCTGTGTGTCAATATGCCGTGGCCACTGGACTGGAGCAAACTACCTCCTACTTGCTGCCATTAGTGACTCCTCTAAAGGTGTGGGTACTCCAAGTCCCTACCAGGAAACTGGAGGCCACTGTGTCTGCAAGAGCAGTGGCCACAATCCATGGATAATCCGCAGGACAGTGGCTAGAACTAGGGTCAGGGGACGTGCTTCCGTTGCCCGACAAGGCTTGCAGCCATCAGCCTGGGACTCTGTTCACGAAGGCGCAGGGCAGGCAAGGTGAGTATCCAGTGCAGGGAGAGAGCAACCTGGGAAGGCCCATGAAAGTTGTCGTGGCAGTGTGATCCTGATCTCCTGGGAGCTAACCTGGCCCCACTTTTGAGGAGCACAGCACCTGATCAGCAAGTAAAAGGTAAAGAACTTCACAAACTGTGTATGTCTACTCTTGCGCCCTGCAACCTTCTACATCACCAGAGCCCCGTCCCTGCAATTGACTGTTAACGCCATCCCTGGGGTTCCTCTCCACCTGTGGGGAGCGATACCATCCTGGCTGCACTACCATCTGACGCAGCAGTCCTAATCTGCAACGTCAGCCACCCCATGCCAAACATCACAGGTGGCGTCACAAATTTTCCCCTGTAAATATCCCCTCTACTGCACACCCAGGGTCATGGAGCTGGGTCACCACCATGATCTCCCAAAGAACTGACCGGCTCGGTCCCGAGAACCCCACGGCCCTGGTGCGAGTCGCACACACCTTCACCTCTCCCAGATGCCATGCTAAGTTTTTAATAAAGCAAATATCTACTGGATGCAAAAGGAATCCAATAAATAACAAGGGAATTTCCAAAGTCACTTGCTCCATACTCCTGTCCTCCACTACCGCCACACTAAGCACCTTGTGGGTTCACTTAACATCCGAATGCTGGTGTAGTGCTAGAACTGTACTGTCCTCTTGACTTAATTACAGCATCTGAATTAATTGTTGCATAATTTACTGTGCCCCCTTTCTTTTGAAGCCTCTTGAATTATTTGGGGGAAGGAGCAGGGGAACAGAGCCCAGAAATTTCAATTGACTTCCCTATTTTGGGGTGTGGGCACAGCCAGGTGGGCATAAGGAATAGGGGAAAGAAGCAAACATGTCATGAGGCCCTTTGTCCTCTCCTGCTACACTACAATTGCTATGTAACCAAACAATTACTATTTTTCATTGGGTGGTAGAGGAGACAATATAGTTGTTCAACACCATGCTTAGTCTTACATAGAACAGAGAACAGCAGGCAGGATCAGGATGGTGGGGGTCATTGGCTGCAGGCGGGAGGCTGAGTGGATCTTGAAAGTGGCTTGGATCTGGGGTGTCATGGTGTTCGGCAGTCTGCGGCAGTGTCCCGCTGGCATTGATACTTCAGGGTATCGGCAAATTGCTGCGGAGGCAGCGCAGGCTCAGATGAAGATCTTGGACAGCCGAAGTGTCCATCTGCACATGTGCTGCCTCCGCAGTCATTTTCTTGAAGACCATCCGGTTGAGGCAGCGCAGGCACAGATCAAGCTGTTGGCTCTCTGAGGTCTTTAGCTGTGCCTGCTCTGTCTCCTCAGCCATTCACCGTTACCCGGAGGGATCAATGCCCACCGAGCACTGCTGTACACCACCAAACACAATGAAACCCTCAGCTTCAGGCCCATAAGCATTACTCCACTGCCAACATCCTCTCGTATCTCCGCTGAACTGCCACTGCCACCCCAAGGTTCGGATTATAAAACACACCCACATTTTCCCTCCAATTAGGGGGAAAAAGTGCATTTTATAATCTGAAAAATACGGTATATGTTTTGCTGCTAAGTAATGAAAAAATAAGAAACAAATGTTCCAGGTGATTTTACTTACCCCCAGACGGTGAATCTTGCACAAAAATCTCCTCTTCATTTATACTATTTTCAGCTCTACTTACAAAGAGACAGTGCTTTAGTTAATGATGCATCATTATATGTGTTAAACAACATGAAAGCGTTTGCAATGCACCAATGTCTGCGGCACACCAACATCTGCGGCACACTAACGTCTGTGGCACCCCAACATTGCTAGCACACAAACATTTGCTGTCTCCCAGGCTGGAGAATGAGCCACTGGTTCCTTGTTCCACTGATATATTTATTGCAGATAGCAGTGATATCGGGACAAGGAATGGCAGATGTTGAACAGTATGTTACAGGCCGTGGGCCACTGTTTTCAGCCATTGGCTACCTCGGTCCAACAGGCCAGACAGGAACAGCCAGAGGGCTGGAAATGGCCTGTGGATAGCACTTTGTTATCTAGTGGAAAGGTAGAATAACCGAAGTGCGATATCACAGGAGGATAGACATGTTACTGATGTGTAAATTATGAAAAATTTGTTTTCATTTTTTCATCATTTGCATATTAATAACATGTCTATCCTGTAATATTACATTTAGGTCAGTATACCTTTCCACCAGATCAGACCCTTGCAAAGTGCAACCCTGAGTTTTTTTTTAACTTTGTCTTTACTCTTTAACAAATATTTAACCAACCACTTCTATCTGTATTTAGCCCCAGATGAAGCATCAGCGAAACACAAATCAGGTGTGTTTTCCTGGGTTGGTGTATATATACATTTTCTCAATCATGGCTATTTAGCCATCTTTTCACCGCTATCCTTTTTCACACGGCTTTCTACATTGTCTGTATTCATACAATAAATGTTTACTATTTTACCTACTGATGGTGCTTTTTTTTATAAGGCTTTGTGGATAAATGTAGTTGCCTATTGTATATGGCTACTTAGTCCCTTGTTTCAGTGTATTGTATCTTTTTATTGTTTACAAGGGAACTGAGTGTTATCATTAGACCTCATATTAACCAATCAAAAAATACAGAAGTTATGTCGCTTATCCATGTTATGTAAATAAAAGCTTATAACCTGATGTTAAATTCATCCATTGGTTTTATGAATTACTCTTTTGAAAGCTGAAACCCTCCGAAATGTGGTTTAGGTTAAGAAAATAAATTGACATCAATGCTGAAATTTTGATCATTTAATGAACACAGAATTGTCAGATTTTAGCAAGACAAAAGTTTTGTCGCCCACAGAAAGTAATGTGATATTCAAACAAATAATTAACTTAAAATACAAATATATGTAGCATCACATTGGTGAATGAAATTGTGGTGCTATTAGGGTCATATTTAATATTTTGTGTGACTTCCATGAGCTTGAAGGACTGCATCTATGCGGTTCAACGATTCATGCAATTGATTAATGAAGTCATCAGGAATAGCAAAGAATGCAGTCTTACATGCCTCCCAGAGTTCATCTAGATTCTTAGGTTTTGTCTTCCAAGCTTCCTCTTTCATCCTACCCCAAACATGCTCAATGATGTT
Organism: Allobates femoralis; assembly: GCA_033576535.1. Classification (NCBI taxonomy): domain Eukaryota; kingdom Metazoa; phylum Chordata; class Amphibia; order Anura; family Aromobatidae; genus Allobates; species Allobates femoralis. The sequence continues at coordinate 87,467,653 of JARQOC010000009.1, forward strand.
TATGACTGGTGACTAGGCTGGCCAGTCCTTGAACACCTTGATCTTTTTTGCTTGGGGGAACTTTGTTGTAGAGATGTATGTATGAGATAAAGCACCATCCTGCTGCAGAGTTTGACCCCTTTTATGATTTGGAATGTAAGATGTAGCTAATACTTCTTGATATTTTAGGATATTGATATTGCCTTCCACCTTGCAAATGTTTCGCACACCCCCATATGAATGTAACCCCAGACCATGATCTTTCCACCACCAAATTTGGATCCATACAGGCTCCAATAAGTCTCCTGCAGTATTTGCGGCGGCTGTGGTGTAATTCTATTGAAGATTCATCAGAGAAATCCACCTTCTGCCACTTTTCCAGTGTCCATCTGTTAAAGCAGGTTGTGGGACTTTGAAAATGCCACACAGTTTTTTATTTGCCTTTTGTTTAGTGCTAGCTTGTGGGCACTGATTCTACCATGGAGGCCATTTCGAGACAGAATCCTACAAACTGTTCTAGTTGACACAGGGACTTGAGGTGACCAGGTCTGTTGACACTCTGCTGCAGTGGAAGAGGGGCTTGCTTTGGATTTTTTAATCAACAAACATTCCTCCTGAGCAGTTGTTTTGCAGGGTCTGCCACACCTGGGCTTGTCAAACACATCTCCAGTCTCTTCAAATCTTTTTTTATTTATTTGTACTTGATGTTGAGACACATTAAAGGTGCCAGCCACCTCTGCAGTGGATCTGGTCTTCAGCCATTTGATAATCAAGGCTTTGGTCACAGGATGGATTTTTGGCATGTTGTCAGAGCTCAAGTTGCAGTTCAAGTCAAAGTCTGGGGTGCTGGGTTTCATTTTATACACACCCACTAATTAACCGATCATTTACTGTGCACTGGTGAGGATGTAAACTAGGATTGGGTGCATTATATGACAAGGCGACAAAACTTTTGTCTTGCTAAAATCTGACCATTCTGTGTTCATTAAATGATAAATATTTCATCATTGATGTCAATTTATTTTCTTAACCTGAACCATATTTCGGAGGGTTTCAGCTTTTAAAAGAGTAATTCAGAAAACCAATAGATGAATTTAACGTCAGGTTATAAGCTTTTATTTACATAACATGGATAAGCGACATAACTTTTGTCAGGGACTGTAAATGGATGACTCATTACAGAGAGAGAGAGAGAGGAGGTTTTACCAGAATTCTGGAGAAAACAGTTTAAAACATTGTTAATAACGCCAGCCTTGACAACTTTTTAAATGGGTGTGGTTTAGTAGAGGGGTGCGTAACCAAAACCACCCAACAAATTCATCATAATTTAAGCCACATAAATGGTGTAAATTATGGAACAAAAGTATTAAAGTCATTGATCGGTGAGCATTACTTATGTTGGCGTACATCTGGAAGATGCTCCAAATTTATTAGGAGGTGCACGTCTCTTAATGAATTTGGAGCATCTTACTCCTGCGCACCCTTGATCAAGATTGATGTGACATCCGTCCAAGGCTACAAGCACAAAAGGGGCATCTCGGACAGACAAGGCACAAGCCACTCCGTTAGGTAGAACCCCAGGAAACTCTGACTAGCTTTAACCCCTATACAGGGATCTGGATTTACAACAGGTTTCAGGAGATTTTGCCTATGGATGGGCTGAGTCCAGACACAGGAACGGTCGGCAAGCTGGGTCAAAGCTGCGAGGTCAGAAAAAGGAAAAAATCAGGATCCGATAGCGTAGTCATTGATCTGGGTCAAAAAAGAGCAAGGTACAAAATCGTGAGGCAGAAGAAGCGTCCAAAAACAGGCCAAGGTAAAACTGGAAAACACTAAATGCAAGACGGAAACAGTAGGGGAAACCAATAACTATTTCTAGCAGCTTGCAGCAAAGGCTGAAGGTATATGTAGGGTGTGGTGCTTTCTAATAGGCTGATGCTTAGGAGTTAACGACTTCAGCCGAACAACACACACACACACACACACACATACTTTCAGACTGTGAAGTACTACAGGTCCCAGCTACTCTAATTTTAGTGGATGAGTGGAGAATGCGCTCTTTAGATTTTTTTGCACACACTTCCCTATCACCAGCACCATCTACAGTTTGAATACGGCGGGTCTGGTGACACTGGTTTCAACTTTAGATGTTGTACAAGGTGGTGATGTAGTGAAACTATCTCATTGGCCTCTCATTAACTTAATTAACATTAAGATTTAAATATTATGCTGTACCTGCCCCTGCAGCAGCCTTCAATCCACCTGGACATGGCCTTACGAAATGTCATTAGGTCCACCAGGGTACTCTGACCTTCTGGGTCCAACAGGTCACTCAGGCGTTGAAGGCGGTTTTCATCCCGACAGGGGTCTGTCAAACTTTTCAAGTACTCAACGATCTTGACAGCTGGCACCATCCCTTCAGATAAAGAAACTCACTGCATAAGTAACATGGCATATACTATTCTACACTGTGTGCAGAATTATTAGGCAAATGAGTATTTTGATCACATGATACTTTTTATACATGTTGTCCTACTCCAAGCTGTATAGGCTTGAGAGCCAATTACCAATTAAGTAAATCAGGTGATGTACATCTCTGTAATGAGGAGGGGTGTGGTCTAATGACATCAACACCCTATATAAGGTGTGCTTAATTATTAGGTAACTTCCTTTCCTTTGGCAAGAGAGATTTGACTGCTCTGAAATGTCCAAAATTGTGAGATGTCTTGCAGAGGGATGCAACAGTCTTGAAATTGCCAAACTTTTGAAGCGTGATCACCGAACAATCAAGCGTTTCATGGAAAATAGCCAACAGGGTCGCAAGAAGCATGTTGGGCATAAAAGGTGCAGAATAACTGCCCATGAAAAGATGCCATTTGCCACCAGTTTTGCAATATTTCAAAGCTGCAACGTTACTGGAGTACCAAAAAGCAGAGGGTGTTTGATACTCAGGATAGGTCAAGGTAGGAAAGGCTGAAAAACGACCACCTTTGAACAAGAAACATAAGATAAAACGTCAAGACTGGGCCAAGAAATATCTTAAGACTGATATTTCAAAGGTTTTATGGACTGATGAAATGAGAGTAACTCTTGATGGGCCAGATGGATGGGCCAGAGGCTGGATCAGTAAAGGGCAGAGAGCTCCACTCTGACTCAGATGTGAGCAAGGTGGAGGTGGGGTACTGGTATGGACTGGTACCATCAAAGATGAACTTGTGGGACCTTTTCGGGTTGAGGATGGAGTGAAGCTCAACTCCCAGACCTACTGCCAGTTTCTGGAAGACAACGTCTTCAAGCAGTGGCACAGGAAGAAGTCGGTATTGTTCATGAAAAACATGATTTTCATGCAGGACAATGCTCCATTACATGCATCCAACTACTCCACAGCGTGGCTGGCCAGTAAAGGTCTAAAAGTAGAAAAAATAATGACATGGCCCCCTTGTTCACCTGATCAGAACCCATAGAGAACCTGTGGTCCCTCAAAAAATGTGAGATCTACAGGGAGGGAAAACACCTCTCGGAACAGTGTCTGGGAGGCTGTGGAGGCTGCTGCACGCAATGTTGATCATAAACAGATCAAGCAACTGACAGAATCTATGGATGGAAAGCTGTTGAGTGTCATCATAAAGGAAGGTGGCTATATTGGTCACTCATTTTTTTGGGGTTTTGTTTTTGCTTGTCAGAAATGTTTATTTCTAAATTTTGTGCCATTATATTGGTTTACCTGGTGAACATAAACAAGTGAGATGGGAATTTATTTGGTTTTTATTAAGCTGCCTAATAATTCTGCACAGTAATAGTTACATGCACAAACAGATATCCACCTAAGAGCCAAATCTAAAAAAAACCCACTCTAACTTCCAAAAATGTTAAGCTTTGATATTTGAGTTTTTTGGGCTGACTGAGAACATAGGCTAGGGTCACATCTGCGTTTTTTTTTTTAAAACCAGATCCGGTTTTGAGCTTTCAAAAAGCTCAAAACCGATCAGGAAACGCTCCTCATAGGAGCCTATGATAAAAACCGGATAGCTTCACAAGCAATCCGGTTTCGTCTCCGGCTCTGCAGCCTGCTTGAAAAATCATGCAGGCTGCAATTTTCGGAACAGTTCTGTAATCTGCAATGTGGGAACCAGATTGCTCAGGATGTGTAATCCTGAGCAATGTGGGTACCGCATATACTCTGCTTATCCCGGCTGCCGCCGGGATAAGCAAAGTGCTCTGTGTTCTGTAAAATTTAATAAATAAATGTTTGTTTAATGTCTCTAGGGGGTGCCCAGTCCCCCTAGAGACCTTACACCCACTCAGGTGGGCTTTATACTGCTGTAATGTGTTATGTACAACAGTTGACTCCTGTCAGCTGTAGTACAGTTTAACCTGGCCCCACAAACTGACCCCCTCGAATCTTTATACCTGTCCCTGCACCCCCTCTTATCATTTCTAGCCATCCCTTTTGCAGAAAAAAACTATTTTGTAAAGTAGAGAAAGAGGTTATATTTACCTCGTCCTGTGTGTGCTCTGTTTCTGAAAAAGTCTCAAAAGGCGGGCCTGTCTGCTGCTCCCTCCGATCCCTTTGTAATTATGCACGCCCCTCTCAGCTTGCTGCAGTGCTGAGAGCCTGGCAGCGTCATGAAAGGGGAAGGGCTAAAATCATGTCAACCTGTAGCTCCGCCCCTTTCATGACACGGCCAGGCTATCAGCACTGCAGCAAGCTGAGAGGGGCGTGCATAATTAGAAAGTGGGCGGAGGGAGGAGCAGACAGGCCCGCCTTTTGAGACAGAGAATCCGAAGAACGGGGATATTATAGATACAGCCCCAGTCTCCTGAGTGAGTCAAGTAAAGGGAGCCAAAAGCTAGGAAGAGCAGGACGCTGCATAGCTTTGAGAAGGTTGTCCCAGGGGAACGCACAGGAGGGAAGGAGAAAGAACGAGAAGCAGCAGGAGATCAGATCATCTTTAAGAGTCAGGGTACTTAAGTTCACCCTTTCTCCATAGCCCCACCCCTATGATAAAAGCCCTGCCCCTGTGCAACCCTGCCCTGCCAGGCTCCGGAGAGTGGTCTTGCATGTAGCCAGTCCCCGGTGCAAAAAACGTTGGGGACCACTGGTCTATCTGATCTAATACTGGAAATACCAGGGGTGCTAAAATAAGAAAGACTGCTTACAATGCTGTCCACCGTGCATATGTGCTCTAATATTGGAGGTACCAGTAGTGCTGAGAAAGGAAGAGACTGCTCACACTGCTGCCCACCCTATCTTTTCAATGACAACACATTGTATATGATCCCCCAAGTAACACCAGAGGAGTTTCCTACTGCACATGCTCATAGATACATGTGCTATTGATCCACCCGAGGGCCCTCGGGGGACTCGGATCCCGGGCGGTTGCAATGGGGGATGTCACGGGTGGCTTGCCTGGGGCCGTGGCCCTGGTGGTCGCTGAAAAAGGGGTTAAAAAGGGGAAAAATAAAATAGAAGAATGTCTCATGACACCACCTACAGTACCCAGTAATGATACCGGCGCTGTTGCAGACCTCCCGGGATGATTATGAGGCAGCTGGCTTGGTAACGCTCCCCGTAGTGGAGCAGGGTCCCCAGGGCAGTGGTAGATGGATGGGATTCTGCACAGGGAGGTGGCTCTGCAGGTCGGGGATGGCACAGTCTATGTTTTGGACAGTATTAGGGACCTCAAGAACTGACACTCACACACTGGGCTTGTTTCTGTACCTTTTACTGATGATGATGTAAGGTAACGTCCAGGGTACACTCCAGGTGGTTGGGTGGCACTTCAGAATTTCCACACCTGATGAGTTATGAGACCTCCTTGTTCCGGTGTGTGTGCTTAGGTCCTGACCTGTCTGCAACCAGGCCTGACCCCCTCTGTGTCTCTCACTCGCTTTGCAGGGGGTGAGAACCTTCTGCTGGATGCCGCTATCTCTCCTGCAGTTCCTGGCTCTTGTGGCTTGTGGTGCTGCAAGTGTCCCCGGAGACTGAAGTCTCCTTGGGTGACCAGTATTCTCTGCTGGGCTAAGTAGTCCCTGGAAGACCCTGGCGGTGTCCAGGTTGCTTACTGGGGTGAACCGGTATGGCTCCTCTGCCCCCACCTGTTCCTCGCCTTGCCTCCGACCCTCATTCTTGGGCCTGTGAGGTAGCGCCCCTGGGGGTACTCGCTTGCAGCATAATGAAATGACATTAGTGAAATTTTTAACGGGAAACATAACACAGTAGTGTATTTCACGCCATAAACCACTTGTAGCACACAACACCCTTTACATTTTCACATATAATATGCATATCATTACATTGCAGTATATGACATTCACATATGACATTACAGGACATTCACATGAGAATCAACGGGACCATGTCATGACCTATTGTCGGTCCCAATGGCGGTTACCTCCGCCTAACACCCCGACAGGGATCTTTCCCCATCCTGCTGTAGGGATCCTCAACCTACTCCTAGGGAGTCTCAACCCACACTGCATCATACACATCATACATAGTCAACGGGACCATATCACGACTAGCACAGTCAGTCCCAAAGTTGGCTATACCTATGACCGCCTGGCCCTTGAGCCATCTTCGGTCCTCATCACTAGCTGGCATGCACACATCAGGTGCACCGGCATGGAGCTGGCAGGCTCCCTTCACTTCCCCACCGGGACGGATCACTTCCAGCACATCCTCACATGGCAGTGATCTGGACTGCTCTTATTCCCATCGTCCTCTCATTCAGACACCTGGCAGGTTCTTATCCAGGCTGCCTCACTCACAGCTGCAACCCAGTGAGTCAATCAGCACATCTCAGTCACACACAGACCTGAGATGTGATTAACCCCATGTGCACCATTCAGGTTTAGCCCAGCAAAGCATTCATACACACAGGTTCAGCCACTCATTAGGCTCATGAATCTCTCAGATCTTCAGCACTCACACTCAGCTGTTTTACTCAGCTCATGAAAACCCTTCAGCTGTTAACCCACTGTACACCGGACAGGTTTCACACAGCACACACACACAGGAAAACCGGCCCATGTGAACAGAGACCTGCACCGATAACCGTCTGATGCACCCAGCCAGGGGCCACATCACCACAGGCCCTACACTGTCTATGCTCTCTCTCTCTCTGGCACGGGCCTGCTGCAGCTCCGTTCACCAAATGTCTTCACAGTTCTCTCTGGGACTGCACTGTCTAACTCCTCCCCACAGGCCTGAATTTATAGGGACCTTGCATGATGTCGGCAAATCGAACTCCCCTTCAGGTCTAGGGTGGAATGTGCATGCGTAGGGTACCTGATGTGGAAATCCCTCGGTGCACTAGGTGGTTCTGTGGCCATCTATACCGGAGGGTGCCACACTATTAACATTTGAGAACAGGTTTTTGTCAGTGTAACAAGTTGGGGGCTGTTTGAATTCTACAGTGATTATATCCTTAAAGAAAACTTTTTTGATTTCCTAATTAAAAGTATTTAAGAATTTATTTAGGATGAAATTTATTATAATGATTTCCTTTATTTACATTTTTCTATTCCTGTAGAATTCTTTTAAATTAAACAGTATATTTATAACATTATGCATATTATTAGATTATGGTTAGCAGATCTTCAGATTGCAGACAAATCTAACCTGTATAGTGGTGTCCTGACTGTCCCTGGTTCAAGAATACTTGAACCAGGGGAAGCCATTGGGAGATATTTAGAAAGTTACTGTATACCAGGTGAATGGACCGCTTTCCAAGTGTAAAGATTTTCTGTACAAAGCCAACAAATCCAATGTTAAAACTTTGTTCTGTAATCCCAGCAGTGAGACCTTGCAGCTCCTCCTTTAAATTTTAAGTGATTAAATTTACACAAGTATCCTTTCTCTGAAACTTTCTTCACTGTTTTATAAACATTGGTAAATGTTCCTCATCTGGAAATGATCAGCCTGATTGTGCTGGGTGTGCTGTCTACACATTTGGCAGCCTACACTTTCTGGATTAGGGACAAGAAAAGCAATAGAACAAATCGGCTGATCCATCATTGCCTTTCTGCCTGTTTATTGTCTAGTTTTGTGTCTTTAGTGCCTTTTTTTCCACCCAACTAATTATTCTATTTGCTTTTTTTTAATTCTATTTTATATGTGCTCACTGTTTTTTTGTTGTTTTATTTTCTGCTTTGTTGGTGGAGTTTAGTGATTCAGATGGTTTTGTACACTTTAACAATTGCAACTTTTTTTATGCAGCTCATTTTTTGAAATCTGCAACATGTCAATTTACCTTGCGGTAAACATGCATTTTATTTGCACATTTTCCACATAGAATTACATGAAAACAGGAAAATCCAGAGGTAGATATGCATATGTTTTTTGGTAGCAATTCCGCATTAGAAATACACTAAAAATATTCCACACATGACAGTATCAATAAAGTATTCTCAACCCTAAGTACCGTAACAGGAAGTTACAAAAACAAAGTAAGTTTGTATTAACCATGGTATACTGACAAAAAACAAAAACTTCAGCTGAAAAAAATGTGATAAAAGTGCATGTGAGCCGCCCGGGGCAGTGGGGAACTCGGGTATCCGGGCCCTTGCTGTAGTCGGAGATATCACTGGTACCTGCCCAGACCCATGACCCCAGGGACCGAACTTAAAGAAGGGGGTATATGCAGGGAATAGAGTTGATGAATAGTTCTCATGACGCCACCCGCAGCTTCTGGTGATTGAGCACCAGCGCCGCTTCAGAACCTCCGGAGGGTAGTGGTATAGCGGCCAAGGTGGTACAGCTTCCCTGCAGGTGAAGCTGACCCTCCGGGGCAGGGGTGCACCGGTGATGATGGAGGTGCAGGGGATGGATGGATGGAGCACGGGGTAGCAGAGAGACAAAGACACGGAGACTCTTTCACTCTACCCAGGTACTTTACTGGAACAATGCAGGTGATGATACAGTTCACAGCAGAAACAGTCTTAGGACGAAATAGCTGGCCGGGTAGTCACCGTAGGCTCCAAAGTCTCTGGGAGTCTCCGTGGAATGCCTGCTTGGATCTACCCTGTGTCCCACTGCCAGTACCTGTCTTGAGGTAGCCCGCTTAATGCCAGGCCCGTTGAGGTACTCTGAGATCCCGGCTCCTACTCTTCCTTCTCTCTCCCTCCTGCTCTGGACTTGACCCCGGTGAGTAAACCTGGTGTGACTATTCCTCCAGGAAGAATGTCGGGGCCAGTAAACGGATTGCAACCTCCGGTGTTCTTGGTGAGGGGATGAACTCCCTCCCCGTCTTTGGAACCAGTGCTCCGGTAAAGTAGACCAGGGCTCCCTCCTGAGTATGGGCCCTCGGGGGGTTCCCTCCTTCTGTCTGGGCTGCCTGTTTGCTCTCTCCATGCCCCCTCCCTGGGAGTCATCCTTTCCTCACTCGGAGGCTCCCCATTTTCCATCTTCCCTCAGTGATGACTGAAACCCCACTGTGTGTCCTCCCTCCTCCCCTAATTCTCCCCCTAGGAACTAACTCCACCTAGGCTCGAATGTGGGAGTGCTGGGATGGGAGCCTCCCAAAGGACATTTGCATACCATGGTGACAGGGAAAACCGTACACTGATTTACGGGTGCAGTACCCCAATTGTGACGACTGACCAGGTGGCTACTGAAAAAAATCGGACAGATTCGGATCGGAGGCAAATCGGATGCCATTAAGTGCAAATCCGATCCAATCCCCATTGGAGAACATGAGGGCTAATTCGGATCCGATGCTGTCTGATTTTCATCGGACAGCATCGGATTAACAAAATCGCAATGTGAAACCAGCCTATGAGACTGTACAGTGCTTGGATATTTTCAGCAGTCCCATAGGCAATGAATGGAGCAGAGGACGAGTATGAGCACCTCAACTCCATTCAAGACGACGCTGCAGAGCCCCAGTCTCAGGATTCCTGAGGGTCTCAGTGGTCAGACTTCCAGCCATCAGGATTTTTTGGGAATAACCCTTTAGCTCATTCTGCTATCTGCTATGGACCGTGATACATAAATGCTGCAGAAGTCAAATGGCTTTTACTTAAAGGAGTTGTCTGGCCTTTTCCTAAAATCTGTGTGTGTATCTAGGCTGAAAAGTGCTAATAGTTTGTAATGTACACCCTGTTAGCATTTTGCATGGATTTTGGATGTGAGAAGAAAGATGTAATGACAATTAGAAGCAAAATAGGGTCTTGTCTGAGGAGAATTATATTTATGAAGGACTGGCATCACCTTAATGTGCAGGTGCAAGCAAAAAAAAACAGCTGTTTTTTAATTGCAGAACACAGGCACATAAACCTCATCCCATCAATACATACCGCACACAGTGTCAGAATAGGACCCGGTAAGTTTGAGAGCACTTTGGCGCAGTTACGTCAGTGAGAAGCTAAGTCTCTCAATTCATTTATTCCAGTATAGTATTTATTAAGTTCACTTATCACATATGCATTTCTTAGCTGCACAGACAATCCTGCATTTCATGTTATAGCCATTAAGCTTTCCCCCTCTATAAATGTGTTCAGTGTTGCAGCATCTTTATTTCCTTATCTGAGGAGAAAGCCAACGGAGTGAGAAGCTAAGTCTCTCAATTCATTTATTCCAGTATAGTATTTATTAAGTTCACTTATCACATATGCATTTCTTAGCTGCACAGACAATCCTGCATTTCATGTTATAGCCATTAAGCTTTCCCCCTCTATAAATGTGTTCAGTGTTGCAGCATCTTTATTTCCTTATCTGAGGAGAAAGCCAACGGAGTGAGAAGCTAAGTCTCTCAATTCATTTATTCCAGTATAGTATTTATTAAGTTCACTTATCACATATGCATTTCTTAGCTGCACAGACAATCCTGCATTTCATGTTATAGCCATTAAGCTTTCCCCCTCTATAAATGTGTTCAGTGTTGCAGCATCTTTATTTCCTTATCTGAGGAGAAAGCCAACGCTTTTCAGAGAGCAATTTCTCCCTCCCGGTACTACAAAATAGTATATGGTATGTGATTTGTGATTTTGAAGTCCTGATGAAGGAGAAATTGCTCTCTGAAATGTGTTGATGTGAATAAATCACTTTCCTTTATTATATTGGACTGGATTTTCCTTACGGCAGCACAGCTTTAATCCATTCCTTGCTCTATGTGGATGTGAGTTCTAGGCATAAAACGCAAAAAAATAACCAACAAAAGCATAAATTGTAATCAATTGTAGATTGAAAAAATAAAGGTGAGGGGTCATTATACAGTAGGTTTATTTTACTTATTTATTACCTACTTATTTTATTTATTTTGCTTTATTTATGTTAAGGATCACCAAGCTACAACTTGTCTACTTTGGACACATCATATGAAGAGAGCAATCACTGGAGAAGGACATTGTGGTCAGAAGACTAGAAAAACCAAGGCAAAGAGGATGACCAGCAACCCGATGGCTTGATACTATCAACATTACGATAGAGAAGACCCTGGTGGACTTATCTTGGCTTGGAGAAGACCCCAGTGGATCTATCTAGGCTTGGAGAAGACCCTGTTAGACTTATCTAGACTTAGAGAAGACCCTTGAGGACCTTTCTAGGCTTGGAGAACACCCTGGTGGACCTATCTGGGCTTGGAAAAGACCCTAGTGGACTTATCTAGGCATATAGAAGACTCTCATGGACCTATCTAGGCTTAGAGAAGACCATTGAGGACCTTTCTAGGCTTGGAGAAGACCCTAGTGGACTTATCTAGGCATGTAGAAGACTCTCATGGACCTATCTAGGCTTGGAGAAGATCCTGGTGGACCTATCTGGGCTTGGAAAAGACCCTAGTGGACTTATCTAGGCATATAGAAGGCTCTCATGGACCTATCTAGGCTTAGAGAAGACCACTGAGGACCTTTCTAGGCTTGGAGAAGACCCTAGTGGACTTATCTAGGCATGTAGAAGACTCTCCTGGACCTATCTAGGCTTGGAGAAGACCCTGGTGGACCTATCTAGGCTTGGAGAAGACCCTGGTGGTCCTTTTAGGCTGCACAAGATTGATCTTCCTACAGAACGTTCATCCATCAAGTCGCCATGGCTCAAGATCGAGCCAAGGGCCGGTAAATAATAGATTATCTTACTAGGGTATTTAGCTCTAGAGTATTTTCAGCTTCTTGGAGCTTTATGACATTTATATAAAATATTAATCACCAGAGGATGGATAATCTTACAAGAAGATATATTGTGTTATAGGCTAACAGGTTACTTTTACTAGATATAGTTCAGATTATTCATGATATGAGCCATTCGTGGCCATGCTATGAATCACATCAAACTCACCTGTTTCCTCTACATCACACTCTCGAAAAACACTGTCAAGTATCTGCTCTTCATAAATAAAGGTTAAATTGCCAGTTTGCAAAAGGTATTTCTTGGAACCATCTAAAAGAAAAATTGAAGGCGATCCTTCATTACTCACCCACTACACCAAGATAACAAGGACAATTTCCTTACAAAAGGGTATTAGGCTATACACATGTCTCATGGACAGCAGATTATGTCATACAGTGATACATGTAATGAATGCAAAGATTCAACTAATATGTAGGTGAAACACATCTATATTTACGGTGTTATGTCCTAAACTGAACACCATATATATCATCTGAAGTAATGGAGACATAGTGGCACCTGTCAGTTAATTCATTTTGCCCAAACCTTGGAAAGAGTGAATCAGAGCCTGGCGGCAAGATGGCAGCCAGGTATATTTTTCTCTGAAACACTCAAGCATTTCAGAGAGGATATAGTGATACAGCCGGGGACCAAAGGAAGAGAAGACTTTTCTATTAGGCACAAGATTTTCTACTGGTTTACACTTACAGCGCAATGTAATTTTGTTATTTTGTTATTCATGTGTTTTTCTTTTTTTTCTTTTATGCCCTTGATGTATTTGATAGTTATTATGCTTGTATTTGTGATTGTTAATTGTCCAAACAATTTTCAGCATAAAAGAACAGGAGAGACAACTTAGGGGTACGTCACAAACAGCGAGATCACTAGTGATATCGCTGAAATCAGCGACCACACCAGCGATATCGCTGTGTGTGAAAAGCAGCAGCAACAGGGCCCCTGCAGTGAAGTCGCTGATCACTGTACATCCTTCAGGACCATTTTTTGGTCCTTTGTCTTCCACTGGTCAGCACGCATCGCTGTGTGTGACAGTGAGAGACCAGCGATCAGCGACCTCATAGGCTGGTAACCATGATAAACACCGGGTAACTAAGCAGCACACACTGCCTAGATACCCTGTGATTATCATGGTTACCGGCGTCCTCCCGCTTACCCAGCAATGTAGAGGTCGGCTCCTTGGTCCCCTGGTCGCTGAAGAGATCTGCCTGTTTGACAGCTCTTCAGTGACCACACAGTGATGTTCCAGCGATCCTGGTCATTGTCGGGATTGCTGGAACATCGCTGTGTATAACGGCACCCTTAGACTAGTCTTGACAAAGGACGCAGTTAGTGCCAGAAACGCGTTTCCCAGCATTGTTTGTTTGGCTCTCTAAATATGACTTTGTGCACTGTGTGAAAAGTGAACTCCTAGGCGTTGCCAGTACGCCGAATCCTGTGTGACGGTTCCATCGTTGTGCGTGAGCTTGAACTTTTGTTTCATTGTTATATAGGTGCCTCTATTTACCGCTCCTCAGGATATGTAATAAATGATCACCTTACAACTTTGGAAGATAAAAACACTGTTCACCCATACAGGGTATGACGCCCGCATAGTATGATGCACCCAAAGCTCCACACACATAGCATGAAGCCCCCACATCTCCCCTAGAGCTCCATGTTCATGGTACGATGTCTCCACAGCACTCCACAGCATGTTTTCCCAACAACAGTCAAACAGTATGGTGTCCCCACAGTTTCTCCCATACAGTATGATGCTCCAACAGCCCATCCACAGTATGATGTCCCCACAGTTACTCCCACACAGTATTATGCTCCTACAGCCTATCCACAGTATGATGTCCCCACAGTTACTCCACACAGTATGATGCTCCTACAGCCTATCCACAGTATGATGTCCCCACAGTTACTCCCATACAGTATGATGCTCCAACAGCCCATCCACAGTATGATGTCCCCACAGTTACTCCCACACAGTATGATGCTCCTACAGCCTATCCACTGTATAATGTCACCACAGTTCCTCCCACACAGTATGATGCTCCCACAGCTCATCCACAGTATGATGTCCCCAAAGTTCCTCCACACAGTATGATGCTCCTATAGCCTATCCACAGTATCATGTCCCCACAGTTCCTCCACACAGTATGATGTTCCCCCTGCTCATCCACTGTATGATGTCCCCACAGTTCCTCCCACACAGTATGATGCTCCCCAGCCCATCCACTGTATGATGTTCCTATAGTTCCTCCAACACAGTATGTTGCTCCCACAGCTCATCCACAGTATGATGTCGCCACAGTTCCTCCCACACAGTATGATGCTCCCACAGCTCATCCACAGTATGATGTCCCCACAGTTCCTCCCATACAGTATGATGCTCCACAGCTCATCCACAGTATGATGTCCCCACAGTCTGTACCACATAGTATGATTATTCCACAACCCATTCACAGTATGATGTCTCCACAGCAATCCATATTATGGTATGCACACTGTTTTTTCCCATATAGCATGATGTTCTCTCAGGGCCGCTTCACACTGTGGCATGATCCGGTCCGGTTCTGTCCGGGAGGACCCAGACAGCTGCGGACCAGATCAGCACACTGGACTGGGGGACTATTATGCCCTCCGGACCTGTGTGCAGCGCACGCAGTTCCCGCTGCTGATAAGTCAGGACCACGGGCGCCGTGGTCCTGACCTGTCAGCGGCGGGAACTGTGTGCGCTGCACACAGGACCGGGGGCATAATAGCCCCCCAGTCCTGTGTGCTGATCCGGTCCGCAGCTGTCTGGGTCCTCCCGGACAGAACCGGACCGGATCATGCCACAGTGTGAAGCGGCCCTCAGTCCCCTAAAATATGAATTCCACCGCTCCCCCCACACATTATGATGCCCCACAATTCCTCCCACAGAATTATGTTCCCACAGCCCTCCCACACAGTATGATGTCCCCACAGTCACTCTCACACAGTATAATGACCTCACAGCACCCATACAATATGATACCTCCACAGCCCCCACACAGCATGACCCTAGCTAGAGTCCTTCACATGTTATGATACAGTTGACATTGGGACATATACCTGATCTTCTGGGACAGCTCTCTAAGTTTGGGACTATCCCACTGGATCCAGGAAGGTTGGGGGGTAGCAAAGTTGTACAAGATGAGAATAGCCCTTTATATCACTTTTTGTGCTTTGTGCATGACACAGGTTTTCGCCAACTTCCAATCTTCATAAATTAACTTTTGCTAATGATGATCCCATCTATGTGTAATATATTCTACCTTCACTGATGGGCTTCAATCCCGGCTCTGAGGACTCGGCTGTAGCCCAGCATTCAGACTCCTGTATAGTCAGCTCATTATCATTTCTAGCTGATACTTGTATATTCATTGTACTCTCACTGTTAGTGATTTTATCGGACATCTTTCCTTAGGTGGGAATAATCCTGAAAAACAAAAGCTATTACATAGAATAAGTTCAGTTGTATCTCAGACCATTTAGAGGTTGTCTGGGCTTTTTTCTGGAAAAAAAACCTTTAAAGTAGGGATGTCAAACTCCAGGCCTCGAAAGCCACAAACAGTGCAGGTTTTCATGATTTCCATAGCAATGAAAAGGTGTTGGAATTATGACCTGTGCAGGAGATTCAATTATCATATTCAATTATTGATGTGGTCTGTGGTTATGAGGAGCTCAGAAAAAGAGATAAAAGAGTTAAAAACTTTCCCATCATTTAATTTAAAGGAGCTCGCTGATCGATTTTAAGTTAACTCATTCTGCAACCAGCATTAGATGGTGCAGTACAGAGATTATAGAAGAGAAAAGGTGCAATATTTTTAATGAAACCTAAGGGCAAAATTAATTTTTTATCTCCAAAAGCAAGCATTTAGATTGAAAACAAAGTTGTCCAAACCCCTTTTCACCTGGAAAAAGACATCCTTACAATTTGAAGATGCTGCAGATATTTTCATAAAGTGGCAAGAAGATTTGTACCCAGCTAATGCAAAAATTCCTTTTCACAGTACAACGTCTTTATAAATATTAAGCCCTTCACGAGCAATGACACATAGGTACACCCTAGGTTACCTCACTTCCTTTGATGCAAGCTCACTCGCTGAGCTCACATCAATCCCTGCACATGTCGGCTGATCTGATCAGCCAACATGTGCAGATAACAGGTGCAGGTACGTGGCGCCCCTGCGGTCAGGCTGCCACAAATGGTATTTTATGTACATCATGTAATGCCATGTCTGGGAAAATTTGTAGCTCCTTATGCTGAAAGTCTGAAGCATCCAACACAGCCTGAACTCCAATAAGAAAGCTGAGCACTGAAAAGGCCTTATTTGAGCATGTGTCTGTTTCTGGTGGAGGGAAGGGTTAGCTGGGTAGTAAGACTGAGCTATGCACAGGAGAGATTCTGTCAGGAGTGAGCAGGGAGGCTGCTCTGAGGGACCAGCTGCAAGGCAGGGCACAAGGCCCTAGGCGTACAGAGTCTGGTGGCAGAAACTGGAGGTTAATGAGTTTTATGGTCACTAGCCACTCAAGTGGGACCTTTCATGCACCAATAGTATAGAGAGCCAGAGCACTGCTGAAAGGCACGAATACCCACAGAGAAAGCACTACTAGCCTGGCTGGAGGTAACCAACAGCAACCAAGAGGAGAGAATAGGACAGCACAAGAGCACCTAGAAACTTGCAACAAGGACAAGTCAGTGGGTAGACCACTATATTCACCCAGCAGAGCAGACTACGGTTCTTCCTAGACTGGCAAGACCACGTACCTGTATACCCCGGACCTGCTTGAACACCTTCAGTAAAAAGTAAAAGCAACAAGACTGACTCTTTGTGCCTCCTTTCTCCACTGCACCCACTACTACCACCCTCATCATCACCATTCCCTGGGAGCCAGCCTTGGTTGGAAAGGGTTTAACCACTGCACTGCTACCCCACTTACCTCCCAGGGATCTCCTGCAGTGCCAGCGAAATCTGCATGATTATCCCAACTGGCGTCACCAACTATTTATTTCTTTATTATTTCTCCATTTTTACTCTCCCTTTTCAATGTGAGTCAGGGCCACAGCATTGGGCACTGCCACCGTGGTCTTAACTACTGGACCAGTTGCAGAGTCACTTAGCTCTTTGTGCTCCACAGGTGGATCAGAGATCCACTCGCATCTGTTAACTAGTTAGAATGCGCTCACAAACACTGACAGCGCAATCTAACACACAAGATGAGGATCGCACAATTTCCTGCCGCTGCTGGCAACCTTGTGATGCGATCACAGGGAGCTGATATGTTGCCATGACAGTGAGTCGTCACACCAGGTGTTATCGCCGCCGATTTCACAGGTGATGCAGGGGCATGGCTTATTGCCAGCGACAGCGCCGATGCATCGCCTAGTGTAAAGGGGCGATAATGAGGCGAAAAATTGCCTTAGGGCCCTTTCACATCAGCGTTTTTCGTAATTCGCGGCAGATGCGGTGAAAAAACCGCATCTGCCGCGTTTGCCGCATAACGGTTCCACTTGCGGCACGGTTGCGGTTTTTTCCATAGGAAGTATAGGGGGACTTGCGGCAGATGCGGCAAGTGCGGTATTGCACTTGCGGCAGGTGCGGCAGCGAAAAAAACCGCGGCTTACTGCGGTTTTTTTCTCTGCCGCACCTGCCGCAAGTGCAATACCGCACTTGCCGCATCTGCCGCAAGTCCCCTATACTTCCTATAGAAAAAACCGCAACCGTGCCGCAAGTGGAACCGTTATGCGGCAAACGCGGCAGATGCGGTTTTTTCACCGCATCTGCCGCGAATTACGAAAAACGCAGATGTGAAAGCACCCTTAGAGTGGTTGCCTTGTTTTGCAGCACTGCTCTTAAACCAGGTGAGCACTCTGGGGCGATGTGTACACATCGCCCCATGTAACATGGCGATCGCTGATGTTACAGGCGATGGGAGGCATAGGCTCCCATGTTACAGGATCGCCGCTGTGGCTTGTAGACACCCCAGTGGCAATGTCTCCTGTAACATCGCTGGTGCATCGCCGGAGGTATCGCCGCGTGTAAACACACCACAGCGACACTGTTGGGGAGCAAAAAACGTGCACGCTCCCATGCGTCGCTGCCGATATCTCCAGCAATGTGGATAGGTGTGACGGTACCCTAATGACTCACTTCCTGTGAATGCTGTGTATCGACATTCATAGGAGGTGATCATTTCTGCAGTACAGAGCCCTGGCTTATCGCAGGTCTATACTGCAGAATCAATTAGACTGTGCAGTGCTGAGTTGCCCTAAAAGGCCAACTACTATGAATAAAATGTGGGAAAAGACATTTTAAAAATATGAAAAAAATAAAATACCACAAATTAAAAAATCACCCCTCTTTTTCCCCATTAAATATAAATCAATAATAATAAAAAAAAAACATATTTGGCATTGCCACATTCAGAAATGCCCGATCTATCTAATATATAATATCAATTAATCAGATCTGTAAATTGCATAATGGAAGAAAAAGTAAAAACGCAAAATTAAGTTTTTTTTGGTCGCCGCAATATTGCAACAAAATGCAAGAACAGGTGATCAAAATATCGCATCTACCCAAACATGGATCATTAGAAACATCAGCTCAAGATGCAAAAAATAAGATGTCACACAGCTACATAACCTGAAAAGGAAGAAAGCTACGGGTCATGGAAAATGGCTACAAAAGCGTAATTATTATTTTTTTTGTGTTTACAAACGTCTGAATTTTTTTCACCACTTAGAGAACATTAAAAGTATACATCTTTGGTATCTAAAGACTTGTACTGACCCAAGGTATCATAATGACATGTCAGTTTTGCCATATAGTGAACATGGTAAATAAAAAATTGAAAAAACAATCTTGAAGTTGCATTGTTTTTGCAATTGCACTTCACCTGGAATTTCTCATTTTCCAGTACACTATATGGAAAAATGAATGATATTCAAAAATACAACTCATCCCGCAAGAAAACAAGCCCTCATATGTCTATATTGATAGATAAACAATAAATTACTTATTAATAAAGAAATGAAAAGTGGCACTCACTGGTGGTGGTTTTTAGCTCCGAATATTTATTCATCTTCAAGGAATAACATGTGCGCGGGGAGAGGAAGTAAGAGACGGTGGACGACGGCATGCCTTTTCATGGTTTTACCGCTTCCACGGGTCCTGTGCATGGAAGCAGTATTACCGCGAACCGCCTGACGTCGTCCGCCGCCTCTTACTCCCTCTCCCCACGCACATGTCATTCCTTGAGGATGAATAAATAATTTGAGCTGAAAATCACCACCGGTGAGTGCCACTTTTCATTTCTTCATTAATTAGTAATGCATTTACAGCTCACCTTAGTGTGCAACAACGGTCCCCAGGTGCTATACAAGTGATTACTGAGCTGGACATAAACATGGGCCGCACGAGCTGAAAAAGTGATTCAGTGTTTTGGTGCCCAGCAGCGCTTTCATTGAAAGATAGAAAAATAATTAAGCTATGGCTCTTGGGAGAAGGGGAAGGAAAAACGGAAAATCGCCCAGGATGAAAGGGTTAATTTATTGAAGAGAAAACAGAACAATAATAATACAGACCTGTGTGTTTCGAGTTTATCATGATCTTTTTATGCCTGTCTAAATCTTTCCAAACAGAATTCGACCAGTGTTATGAATTTTATCATTTTTGCAGCAGATTTTCACTATTATTTCCACCATTTTCGATGTGGAGCGGTGAAATCTATAGAGGATTTGGTCAGAAATGTGTATGTAGATTTTGTCTGAGATTTTTGATGTTTCCTCTGTGGATTTTAAGAGATATCTATAGGCTGTAACCATATAATCAGGGGCGTAACTACAACAGGTGCACAGGGGTTGCAATCGCAACCAAGCCCCGGAGCAATAAAGAGCAGCACTCCAGCTAATCAGCTGCAGCACTCCATTAGGATGTCATCTCAGGGGCAGACCTACCGTGGTGCAGCTGGTTCAGCTGCACCAGGGCCCCGACCGGCTAGGGGGCCCCTCAAGCCTGCAGAGGGGCCCCCAGCCGACCCCCGTGACCCTGTGTCAGAGGAGAGGAGGTTAACTGAGGGAAGCTTCCTTCCTTGGCTGATCCCGCCCCTCCTCTCCTCTGCCGCCCCGGCTCCCAGAACAGCAATGCGCGGCTCGGCGCAGGTAGGAGCCGCATCACCTACAGCCCCCCCCGCTCCCTCGCCGACATCCGCCAGCAACCCTCCCCCACGCTCCTCACCAGCAGCTGCTGCACCAGGGCCCGCCACTGTATCTCATGCCTTTATTGTGGCTCCAAGTACAGGGCACAGTGGCTACGTTTCAGGCTCCCCCACCTTTTGTCAAGCCCTTGACAAAAGGCGAGGGAGCCTGAAACGTAGCCACTGTGCCCTGTACTTGGAGCCACAATAAAGGCATGAGATGACATCCTAATGGAGTGCTGCAGCTGAACTCTTTATTTCGTGTATATATATATATATATATATATATATATATATATATATATATATACACCGTATATATATATATATATAACTATAGTATATATGTATATATATAGATGTAGATATGTATATATATATATATACACATACATATATATACATACGTATATTTATCTCAAAGATTGAAAAAAATAGGCAGCACTTCCGAATTCATATATGTATGTGTATATATATATATATATACAGATATATATATATATATATATCCAATAAGGTAGATAAAAAAGCCAGTGGCACTCACCAAAGTTGATCTTCAATTCTTTTTAATTCCACATTACTTGTGCGGAGTACAAAGAAAAGGACCCGTAGAAGCGGCAGATCAACCGCGAAACGGTTACCGTCGTCCTCGTTGCAGCACCTCCCTCCCCCCTTTCTTTGTACTCCGCACAAGTAATGTGGAATTAAAAAGAATTGAAGATCAACTTTGGTGAGTGCCACTGGCTTTTTTATCTACCTTATTGGATTGACTATTCTCACTTATAGTGAGCACCCCATAGTGCTGGATTCCTTCAGTCAGTCATAATGTATGGAGCTGCACAAACCTCTATGCACGGATAGTGCCCAGTTTTCCTCTCTGCATACAGACTATATATATATATATATATATATATATATATATATATATATATATAGTGTCTCTCACTGAGCAAGATGGCTGCTGGTTGCTATCTATGAAGCAGTCATTATTGGGCCAGTGTATATGTATGTTTATGTACTTTCTTTCTCAGACTGACAGGAAATATGTCTTCACTGAGAAGATATGACAAGACATACACTTAATACTAACAATGGCTCATTGTGTGCAGAGATTTACCTCAGGAATTACCTCACAACACTACACGCAGGACACATGTATAGACGTTAGCTTTTTTTGTATAAACTTTATTCGTTTCCACTGGGAACAACGGGCGACACTTAACTTGTTCCTGACACATCGGTTTCGCGCTTTATTTTCTTCCTCCCCTTCTTTTAAAAGCCAGATATTTTTCACCTCTCCGTCGACATGGCCGTACAAGCTCTTGTTTTTTTTGTGGGACAAGTTGTAGTTTTGACAACATTAATTTTACCATACGATGTATGAAAAACACAATAAAAAAAATTCCAACTTGCGGGGAAATGGTAAAAAACATTTTTTTTAAGTTTTAATTCAATGGCATGCGTTGTGCTGTAAATTTGAGCTAACAAAATGGTTCTTTGGGTCAGTCATGGTGACACCATTTTCCTGTTTTTCCCTCCCCTTCTTCCAAGAACCATATTGTTTTTAATTTTTCTGTCAGTATAGAATATGAGGGCTTGTTTTTCGCGGGATGAGTTATACTTTTGAATGACATCATTTATTTTACCATATAGGGTATTGGAAAATGGGGAAAAATTACAACTGCAGTGAAATTGCAAAAAAAAGCGCAATTCCATAATTTAATTTTTTTTATTTATCACGTTCACTATCTGGTAAACCAGATAGTATGATTGGCAGTATGATTGGCAGTATGATTTTTCTGATCAGTACAAGTTCATAGATATCAAACATGAATACTTTTTTTGTTGAAATGTTGAAAAAAAATTCTGAAATTTCCCCCCAAAAATTTTCGCATTTGGCTCCATTTTCTGAGAGCTGCAATGTTTTTATTTTTCAGGATCTGGGATTAAATGACGGCTTATTTCTTGCATCCTGAGCTGATGTTTTTACTGATACCTTCTTTGGGTAGATTTAGGGTATGTGCCCACAGGATGTTTTTGCTGCGGTTTCTGCATGCAGTTTACCATTGGTTTTATGGTAATGTATGCTAATTTGTTCCTGCGGTTTTGATTCCCAGCAAAACCAATGTGCTTCACAGAAACGCTGTGCCCACACATTAGTTTTGCAAGTGTCAAGAACTGTCAAACCCCTGCAGTTTTGGTGCGGATGGGAGAATTGACATGTTCTATTGTGGCGCCCCGCAAAGAGTGCGTCACAGGAGTGTATTGCATCCCAGACTGCAGATGTAATATTCTCTGACTAAGCAATGACATGGTTAACATCAGAGCTCCATACCCTACATGCACATCAGAATAGAGGGCCAATAAGGTCCTGGTGGGCGGAGTGTAGGAGTAGAGTGTGAAGAAGGAGAATGTAGGAGAAGGAGTAAGGAGAAGAACGTGGTCGGGAGGAACGTAGGAGAGGGGGCCCTGCACAGTTCCGTGCAGCCCTGGAGACCACCTACCGGTTGGCGCCATCACTCCGGTGCCTTAACAATCGGACCCTAGGCGAACACTTACAGGTCAAAATCCACCCGCGCCCATCTACAACTGGATTACTGGTTTCGAAGCTAGCAAGTCGTTTATCACTGCTATGCAAACCAGGAGTGGAGGGACCGCTCTACAGGAGTACCCCACCGCCGCCGCAAACAGAGCCGTCTTGCCAGCGGAGTACCCACCAAAAGGACACAGGCTACCCCTCACACCGGAACGTACACACCGGCAGGGAAGATTTAAGTAGTCCCTTGTACACGAACTTGGCACACTAAGGTGACATTGGCAACGCAACTAGAACAAGTGTAGAATGGAAGAACACCGCGGAGCTCTGAAACAGAACCGGTCATCTCCAACATGGATGGTCTTGTGGCTCCAGTACTAGGACCAGGCTCCTCAGCAGGTTTATCGCTGCCACCTGACTGTGACCTTGTGCATCCTGACTGCGCCATGTTACCTTGTTGTAGCAGGGTTTCCTTTAACATTTGCCTTTCCAGAGATATCCTCCTGTGTCTGGGAGCTGCTGGAGGGGTGATCTGCACACCTGAGGCTGATGGAAGCTGCCTCACCTCCTGTGCACTGACGGGGGAGTTACAAGTCTTCACACTGTGCTGCATTTCAGTACTCACTGACATCTTGGCTTCTTGCTTCTTTGCTGGGCTTGGAGCTGGTTTACCTCCCAAAACTATGTTCACAGATACATTTTGTTCCTTCTCAGAACTTGCGGTTGCAGTTGCAGGTCTCGCAGTGACTCTGGGTGTTGTATTCCCAATGGAAGCAGCCTGGGAGACTTGCCCCAGAGCAGGCCAGGAAGCCTGGGCCTTGCCTGGGGAACTTCCCCACCCAGGGTGGCCCTGCCCTGGGCTTGCTCCAGACATGAGGAGAACACACAAAAACAACCTCACAGCTTGGGGGTAGTATTATAGTTGTTATATTCTTGTATATAGGGGCAGCATTATAGTAGTTATATTCTTGTACATAGGAGCAGTATTATAGTAGTTTTATTCTTGTACATAGGAGCAGTATTATAGTAGTTCTATTCTTGTATATAGGATCAGTGTATTATAGTAGTTATATTCTTGTACATAGGAGCAGTATTATAGTAGTTATATTCTTGTACATAGGAGCAGTATTATAGTAGTTATATTCTTGTACATAGGGGCAGTATTATAGTAGTTATATTCTTGTATACAGGAGCAGTGTATTATAGTAGTTATATTCTTGCACATAGGAGCAGTATTATAGTAGTTATATTCTTGTACATAGAAGTAGTATTATAGTAGTTATATTCTTGTACATAGGAGCAGTATTATAGTAGTTATAGTCTTGTACATAGGGCAGTATTATAGTAGTTATATTCTTGTACATAGGAGCAGTATTATAGTACTTATATTCTTGTACATAGGGGCAGTATTATAGTAGTTATATTCTTGTATATAGGAGCAGTGTATTATAGTAGTTATATTCTTGCACATAGGAGCAGTATTATAGTAGTTATATTCTTGTACATAGAAGTAGTATTATAGTAGTTATATTCTTGTATATAGGAGCAGTGTATTATAGTAGTTATATTCTTGTACATAGGAGCAGTATTATAGTAGTTATATTCTTGTATATAGGGGCAACATTACAGTAGTTATATTCTTGTACATAAGAGCAGTATTATAGTAGTTATATTCTTGTACATAGGAGCAGTATTAGGGTATGTGCACATATGCCAGGTTTGTGCCAGTGGGCGGCTGGGCGGACCCGACAGGAAGCTCTGCAGCCGTCCACCGGCTTCCTGGCGGGTATGTGCGGCGGTGCAGGGCGGGTGCACAGCGGGTTAGCGGCGGGCTTATGCAGCGGCTGGAAGCAGTACATGATTCTGCTTGCAGCCGCTGCATAACCGGCCGGTTTATTGAACATGCACATTCGTTGCTAACCCGCTGGGAACCCAGCGGTTAGCAACAGATGAGCATGTGTAAACCGCCGGTGTGTGCACAGCGGGTGTCGGTTTCCATAGGTTTTAATGTTAATCCAAAAGCCGGTTTGGATTAACATAAATTTACATAAAATTTATGGAAACCGACCGGCGGTTTACACAGCTAAACCGACCCTAACCCGGCATATGTGCACATACCCTAATAGCAGTTATATTCTTGTATATAGGAGCAGTGTATTATAGTAGTTATATTCTTGTATATGCTCACTTCCCACCCACCACCTGTCTCCCCCTGCTGTGCCACAGCTGCCTGAGCCATCCCACTACCTGGGTTCACCCGCTTGCTCTGGGACCAGGGTGTGTTGGGTATGTTTGTGGATGACTGGACTTGCCAACCCCAGTTGCCGCAAACTAATAGTGGCGACCGGAATGCAGGGGCGCCACACTAGTACTGCCATTAAAGCTGTTTTGAATCTTGAATCTTGAGAGAAAGAGGGAGAGAGGAAATAGAGGGAAAGAGAGAGAAGAGTGAAAGAGAGAAAGGGAGATAGGAAGGAGAGGAGAGCAAGAGAGAAAGAAGAGAGTGAGAGTGAGAGCAATAAAGAGAGGGTGAGAGGGAGAGAGGAGGGAAAAGAAAGCAAGAGAGAGGGAGAAAGAGAAGAAAGAAAGAGAGAGAAAAAGAGAAATAAAAATTGATTCCTGGTATCCAAAAATTTATATCAGAGCATTTAATAAATCATGCGCTTTTTGCGAAAAACGCACCATATCTGCAGCAAAAACGCACCGTGTGAACACAACTACGTTTTGCAGTGTTTTTTAATGATTACATTGTGGTAAATGTATATAAAAACCTTCCTAAAAATGCACCAACAATTGATTTTTCTTGCACCAAATCTGCATGGAAAAATGAAGCAAGATGTGCACAACACTTCTGACTGTTCATTCACTGTGCTTCATTCAGGATAGCCGTGCGGATTTGTGACGAAACTGCACAAAAAAACGCATTAAAAAACTGCACTGTGTGAACAATGCCGCACTGTGTGTACAATGCCGCACTGTGTGAACAATGCCGCACTGTGTGAACAATGCCTAAAGATCTAAACACACTGAAGCCGCAAACTGTGAAAACCATAATGTGTGTCAGCCACAAAACGTTTGGCCATGACTGTATATGTATGTGTGCATGTATAGTAACTACTGTAAAAAAACTTTTTAAAAAACCAATGTCAAAATGTTTTCTATCCACGCAATGAGCCTGTAGGAATATAATGCTTTACATTAACATTCTGATTTAATAAATTGTATTATTACACTACTCGTATGCGGCCATGTGATGGAAACATTTTATTTTGCCTATGTGACATATAAGAAATTGCTGCAAATGTATAAGTTTTATAAAATTAAAACAAAATTGTAACAAACCAGCAGCATAATAACACCATAAACTAAAAAACAAGCATAATTAATAGAAACCAGGACCAAGATATTGTCCCATTTCACTAGCAAGCTGTTTGAGCTCTTGGAAATCGGCTTCACTTGGATCGCCTGGTTCATCCACATGATCATCCAAATTAAGATTATCTTCCTTCAAGTCGTCTCCCGAGTCCGTACCGAGTATTGTAAAGTCATTTCTTACATCCCTCTTATTCACTTCACCTGTCACTGGAAAATCTGAAAAAGCTAATGGGTCATCCGGGGAGGGCCAGGGGACGAGATCGGCGTCGTAGTAGTTCAACTCATCTCTTCGGACTATCGGCTGAAATAAAGAGTCTTCTCTGTAGTTTGTGAAGTCTACAACTTCATCTGGCTTCTCGCAGGTAGATATTAAGTTCCTGGAAAAGGAAACAATAGGAACGTTGACTGATGTGACACCGCCGGAAACAAAGCAGATATAAAATCAGCGGTAGTCCTATCACATAGCAATGGAATGAGAATACAAAAAGTTGAATAAAGGCTCAAGTTTTTGTACACTCCCATATGACAGCCTCATACGCCCTCTAGTGGTGAGATGTGAGCATTAACTTTTTTTTTTTTATTTCTATGCAAGGGATTTTGATCAGGCTATCAAACTATGTTTTCAAGCAAGAGACACAGAGTCTAATGTATCCTATATACAGGCTAGTTGCAATAACAGTCCAACCAATGATATATAATGCAAGTGCTGTGTTGATTACTGTGACACCATCAGTTGAGAACATAAAAACTAACCAAAGTACATACATTACAGACCAAACATTTGGTATCGTAGGGGATAGACACTGAAAGCTGATGACATGGGTAATCAATAAAGTGCACATGAAATAGTCTATACATGATATATGCTACAATCAGGCATACACTCATAAAGTAATACATACATAGTACATGTTGTAGTTACATGTGCAAGAACATACAGCCCTCATGACAACCTAAAGTGCAAAATAAACAATGTCTAAACCCACTCACCCTTGTTAAAAATAGACAGTCAGATATAGCACATCAGTGTCTAGGGCCCAAATCCTGACACGTGTTTTGAACCTTCTTCCAGGTTCCAGCCCCCTGACAGACTGACGGCCTTACCATAGTGGACAAATCGCCATCTCCCCCCTAGTTCCTAAAATAAGACACAAACTGTGACATTGGATGTAAAGACAACATCAGCCCCGTCTATTAAAGGGAAACTGTATTTCTTTTATTTACAGTATATTCCCCTCCTATCTTCTGTAAATTTCAAATAAAGAGAATCATTCCATATGACAATCACAGTGAATGAGCCACTTAGTTCTCTGCCATCCACTCCCCATACAATGAATCACTACCAGGAGATCGCTGTATTCTCCTCTCTGTGTTTGCAGCATCACAAGAGGTCAAATACAACACAGAAACTGTCACAGCAAAATTTCTACTTAGAGAAACAAATCTGTAATAGCTCTTTCCCCCCCCCCCCCCCCCCCCCCCCCGTGTCCTCAACAGAACAGACCTCCTGAAAGTGAAACCTGACACTGCACTGTTAGCGGAGGGAGGAGAGAGCTGCAGAAAGGGAGTGCATAATTACAGGACAGTTTATACAGCACTGGACTATTCCTGTTTGCTTATAATGGGACAGGACTAATGCTGCAACTCTCTTCAGGGTCTGACAATGCTGATAACATGGAATCTACAAACGGTACAATAATGATTTTACATGTTTTTAAAAGGTCTGCCCAAGCCCCATTTAATGGTAATATTAGTATCATACTGAAAAATGACCTGACAGTGTCCCTTTGACAACAAACAATAAATAACATTCATATAAATCAATATAATCATAGCATACCCACCCAAAATGTAGGGGGGGGGAAGATGAAGGTGCACTTCACTTTTGCTTAATTGCAACAGAAGTTCCATTACACCGCCCTCAGCCGCACCGCACCGCTTTGATGAATGTTGCCCGCACCAATGTCCCTTTGAGACCTTAGCCCAGTAAGGATCCACTTCCAAATCTAACCATAAAATATCGCACCACCTGCTGGTGACCCGTTCCTGCACTGAGTTCCCCCATCACTCTCTTTTGCAATCCAACACCTTCAGAGAACCCCCTTTTTTTTCCTGCAGCAAAGAGCGATCCCAAACCTATCAACTCATGCCACACCTTAAAACCTTCAACATTAGAGTGGGTGGGTGGAATGATTTCAGTCTTCCACCAGGTAGAGAGTGACCTCCCCCCCAGGTCCCTGCCCTATATACCTCCCTAATTATGACCCTTCCCAAAGCCCCAAAGCCCAATTGCTCCTAAAATCCCCCTCCCCCCAATATTCCAGCAGAAAGTGCATATTACAAACTAACTCTTTGTTATCTCAAAATGGGCCCTAGCATCCCTTCTCAGTCATGACACCCTCCTTACGCCCATTTGGGGTGGGCAGTCCAGGTTGGTGCTTTCCTGTTCTAGTTTCCCCTTCTTGTGTTTTCTTTCTTATCTACAGCAGGTTTTCTCTGCTCTCCCTGAGAACATAGATGCTTTCCCCCTGTATCCACTCTAATCTATGTACAATCCCCACCTTCCAGTTGCTACCTCTAACACTGAGAGAAGGGAGAGTAGAGAGATCTGTCAAGCAGGCAGCAGAGCTATCATGCATTTGTGTCAGAATTTGCGACACAGCCATCTCCTATAGGTGGAAATTGTACACAGCAGAAGCAAAATAATTGGAAATTTGTCATGAAGACAATTTGGAAAGTTGCTTAACCTTGCATTTCAAAAGCAACTGAACAACAGAAAAAAAATAGTGCAAATGTGCACAAAGCCTTTTAATAATTTCTTTAGTAAGGGGAGTGACATATAGCGACTATAATTATCTGTGCAACCTATATTTCCTGCATAATTAACAACAATAAGAAGTCTACATTTGTTTGTTTCCTCAGTAACATCAGCAGCACATTTCTGTTTTATGAGTCAATGCACAAAACAAAGCAAATGATGTCCGTGCACTGAAGTCTTGATCACATTGTGTAGCATGCATGGAGGGAGTCATTAATACTATTACTATTCTGTACTTTATGACAATGAATTCTGCAGAGTTCTGTAGTCAAGGAATACAAATGACATACAAATCACAGTCATCAAAGATAACACCTGACCAAAACCTAATATAAATATTGGAGCACAGGAAAGTACATTCTAAATACCTTTATACACATTAGTACATTTGCTAAACACACGGATATCCTTTATCTTTTCCTTCTGGGCTTGCTCCTCTTCAGGTGTTTTCCTTTGGGAGTGGTTGACAGGCTGATGTGTATGGGACCTCCTGACTCTACCCAACAGATGATGTTGGGGAGAGAATAATTCAGTACTTTAGATTTCTGACAGCAGGTCCTTTTGCTCTCTCTCAGATAAGCCACTGCCAGGGAAGTCCGGCTGTGGCGCTTTAATAAAAAACACAGGAGCCTGCTGTCATGACTCAATTTGGGGATTCAGTCCGGAGACCTCTTGCTCCATGATTGGTTTCCCCATCTGCTGAACTATGGTTCTATTCTTCCTTGTCCTAATGGTTATTTTTCCTTTCTGGGCTTACTCCTCTTCAGGTTTTTCCATTGTTCCCTTTTGGTTTAGTTTGGGTTGGGATATATATATTCTCCCTTCACTACACTTCCTTGCTGGCTATACTTATAAGTGAATTCATGCTAAGGAGTCCCACCTCTTCAACTAAGTGATTTTCCCTGCTAGGCAAACACCATTTTATTTCTGTTGTACTTTTGATCACCTGCCTTTCAAACACCTTTTCTTTCCTCTCAGTTAGTTTGGCAGGAGGTTATTCTTGTTTAATTTATTCTTCTTTTTTCCTCTTTGTGCATGTTCTTTACTTTTCCTCACCTTGGGCCCCCGTATACCTCTGCACACTTTCGCTTTCCTGGATAGCTGTATGTAGCAGCCTCCCCTCTTGCTCCTCACAAGGTACGAGAAACCCCTCGATAGCCCTTTAGGGAGCCAGGTCCAAGATGTTTTTATAATGGAGCAACTAGGGGTTTTCTAGTCTGCACAGGGACCAGTAGGGTATGAATGTGGCTTCTCTGTGTTGTAGGATTCATTATTTCCTATACACGTGTATGAATGGGTGACGTGCATAATGCCTGTATATGGAGGACTCTGGAAGGATAGGTGTTGGCCAAATGATTGTCAGCTGTCTATTATATATGGGAGGCTTAAATGAGCCATACACATCAGGGAGGAACATGCATTCAATATAGGAATAGTGATGTAAGACTCTACCAAACTTCTCTGGCTTTGGCTTATCCTCAGTTAAAAATAAAGAATTATGCATTTAAATACAATATGCCCGGTTCTTCTGTCGCCAACAACATTTGTATCCTGTAGAATCTGGGGTCTCCCCATTGCCATTAAATGGTGTGGCGGTTTGGTTCACTATAATGTATGCAAGGTCAAGATCATTAGATGAAAATGATAATTTTCTCTAGAAGAATGAGTGAGCACAATCAAATACACAAAATGCTGAATAAGCCAGTATACAAAGTAAATGTTTGTATAACTTCAAGTTATTTTTAGGGCAAATAGTTAATTAGCTAATATATCATTATAGCATTTAGACCTTATTTTTTTTTATAATACAGAGCTCCAAATTCCTTGCATAGACATAGAGCAAAATTTTAACATTCGGCGTACCTGAAGTCACCACTAGAGGGAGCAAGAGAGCCTACTGCATACTGTTTCAAATCAAAACAAAAGAGAAAACGGTGATCAAGATTCCGTGTTTACTAGAATAAAAAAATGTAAATCTAATTGAAAGGAGGGTGGGAATAGAATACACAAGCACACAAAAGGGGGCGCACATTGCAACAGCACCTACATTGAAATGAACAAAATGTAAATAGTGTTTTCAGGAGAAAAGTAAATAAATTGGGAGCCCAAGACCCAACATGAAACCCTACAGAATAGGGATTTGTAAGCATAAATCCAGTGGTATAACTTTAAACTCATGGGGCTCCCAATTATTGTAAATCTTTAATAGTATTAGTCTTTTTCTATAGGCCAAATGGACTTTTGGGGCCCCCCTAGGCTGCAGGGAGGTGCATCGCAACCCCTGCACCATTGTAGTTACATCCCTACATAAATCTGTCCCAGCAGCAGACAATAAGTGATATTAACCATGCTATGTAAGATAAATATAGTAAAAAGGTATATTACCAAAAATTACTGGGATGCAATTGCAAGTTGATGAACACATGTAAGGGAACAGCTACACATAACTACATAAATTAAGGACACATGTCTCACCTGAGATGTATATATATGTTAAGTTCTCCAGGAAGGAAAGGCGTTCGCCCTAATGACCTTTCGGCAGGCAGCCTTCGTCAGGTGGCACTATACATCTTTTTCACTTCAATGTTGGTGATGTTGGAATGTGCGCCCACTTTTTGTACTTATGTACTCTGTTCCCCCAAATTTAACATATACATTCAATAAGATTATATTTGTATTCTAGTAATACGGACTCTTGATCGCCTTTTTTCTTTTTTGTATTGATTTGAAACAATATTAAGTAGACTCCCCTGCTCCCTCTAGTGGTGGCTGCTGGTATGCAGAATGTTATTATTTAGCTCTTGATCACCTTTTTCTTTTGGATTGTATCCTTGCAATTTGACCATAGTCTTGTATATTTATTTATTGCATATAAATAGCAATATGAATAGCAACTTCTCTATCTGTATATAATAATGCATCTTCAACAGGTGAATATTATCTACGGTAATTGTATCAATGTGTAAATCGTAGGCACACAGCTCCCCCTAGTGGAGGCAAGAGGCAGACAAAAGTTTACAACAGTTTAATTGACACTGGGGACTAAGGGTCCCTCATTGCATGTGAAAACAATGATACAAGAAATATATATATTAATATAATAATATATAAATGTTTCCAAGTCCTGAGTGATGATAATGCTTCCATGTTTCCTTGTGTCATGTTATAAGATCAGCTAAGGTATATTCTCACGAATGCCGATGTTAAAGAGGCCTCGATAACGATCTTACCCTTTGCTGGTGCACACCAGACCTTCAGCACAAGGGCAACGTGACAGACCCAAAGTGTAATCTGCACCAATAGTTATCAACCTTAACAGGTTACTGGTCTGGGTACCACATTGTTCTCCTTCAGATGGAAGCTGTACACATATTGGGATGGAAGTGCTGTGAACAAAAGACATTCTAGGGTTAATGCATAGAGAATAAGTCTTATAACTCAATGTAACCTATGCAATCATAATTAGGACTAATAAATTATATTATTGAGCTGCAATCATTCAGATCCCTGATTGAATATTCTTAGGGGGGTTGTCCAGCCACCTAAAAAGCTTCATACAAGGCTTAGAATGTTATAATAGGAGAAATACCCACCAAACCTATTGCTTATTTTCCAGGACTTCTTGTGTCTGCCACCACTTTGTTCTTCTAATCCAGCAACAATGTGTCAGCACCAATATGTGACCACTGCAGCCAATCATTGGCTGTATAAATGACCTCAGTGGCATTGACCCATCACCACTATAACCAATGATTGCTGCAGCCATCACATGTCATAGTCAACACCTCAGTGAAGGAGAAAGCAGTGGAGGAACCATAGAAGTGTTGGCACCAGTGAAAAATCTGTAGTAGGGAAACAAAAGATCAGACCTGTTGGAATCCTACATGCCAAATCCTTCATTACATCTGTCTGGGGACAGTTTTGACACCTACAAGGAATAATCTGCTGGTCTTTTCTGATGTCTCTGGGCGCCTAGTGTCATGGTTCATGATTTGATCCGGTGACCTTGTGCTGGGCGGTTGATTTCCTTCCTTGCTCCCTGTCCAGGTGCTGATTGTCTTATACCTTTCCATCTATCCTTTTTGTTTGCAGTCATCAGCTCTTTTGATTTGCTCATTTACTCTGTCCTATCACATCTTGGGTGTGGCTATTTATACCTTTCTGATGCTGGCTTTCTCTGTTGGCTATGTGGATACTACTAAGGAGTTTTAGCCCCATGCTAAGGATTTTGCATGTCAGACAGAGAAAAGTTAGTTGTTTTTTTTTTGCTGGCTCCCTTTTCTTAACTACTCCTTTCTCCTGTTGGTAGTTGGGTTGTAAGAGGCTATCCTAACTTGCTGTTGCTACTTCACTTTTTCCACTTGAGCGCATGTTATATATTTACACACTCTGGGACCTACTTTATCTCTGGACGCTTTCTCTATCCTGGGTTATAGTGTACAGCAACCTTCCCTCTGGTCTTAAGGCGGGAGAATAACAACTCTACGGCCTTTCAGGCAGCCAGGTCCGAGTTGTGGACCAGCATGTGCAGGATCAACTAATAGTCTGTACAGGAACCATTTGGCTGTGGGTGCTTAGAGGTAGGTTTTATTTAACCTTGTTGGAATTCTCGTGTGCATAACACCCTATTCTATGAATTCTGTACTATTTGCACCAGGAAGCTGTGAATGGACAGAGGTAAAGGCTCTGTTCATAGGTGAGCGAACCAATCTTTTTCTGGCTGTCACCATAGATATAACATCCTTGAGCAGTTGAGCAGAACATGCATTATATCAGGGGCAGTGATAACTGTCAGCAGACGGTTTGGAGCTCACTTAATAGGGACAATTTCCTATTAGAATCTGACTCTCTTGTTTCAGAAACAAATCTTTTAAGTGTGTCAGTCAATACTGGAGAACAAGCTGGTAATGAAACAGAATACCCCTGATATTCTGTCCCCACAATGGACAGATCATAATCTCAGGTGATACATCAGGTTTTGTTGCATTTGACTTGCAAACAGAACAAAAAGAAAACAGACTGACAAGTTAAAATATCAGATTTCTCTATTTACAGAGCTCACATCTTACAAATGTGGTTTTATTTCCTGTCAAAGCAGGTGAGTACAATGGGAAGCATTATGTCCTAAGGTGATAAATGCTTGTGTCGGATTAAAATAATGACATATTGGGAGCCATTGGAAAGGCCCATTTAATGGGCGGATTTCTGCCCTATTGACTATGTACAACTTGAGCAGTGTTTATTCATTAGTCAATTCACATGGGCCAACAAAACATTATGGGGCAGAATGGTCTTTAATACCACTGTTCTATCCCAAACAGCACACATGTTGCTGGCAGCACCTCCTAGTGGTTTGGGCAGCATGAATCTAGTGACAGGTCAATTGAATAAACAAGTCACAGTGAGGCCTTTTAAAGGCTTTATACAATTGATACACACAGATAAAGGATTTTCAAGCAAAAATATAAATTGTTAAGTGACATGCCCCTCCAGGGCCTTAGGATGCTCGTAACTGAGCTTTGAGGCTTCATGAGAGTCACGGGGTTCGAAACCCAGCTCCGTGACCATGGCGGTGTCATTAAAGGTTTGGAGAG
The DNA here is from genome assembly GCA_033576535.1 of Allobates femoralis. Lineage (NCBI taxonomy): Eukaryota > Metazoa > Chordata > Amphibia > Anura > Aromobatidae > Allobates > Allobates femoralis. The sequence goes on from JARQOC010000009.1 coordinate 87,502,290, forward strand.
GGTGGCTCTCTTCTTTAGGGAAGGTCATGAGGACAGGGAGTTTCATTGGGGACAGGATGACAGGACCTGGGGATATCTGTTTTCATGTGACGCCACCCGCAGGTTTGCGGTTATAGACGGACGCCACTGCAATACAGTTCCTCTGGGGCTGATGGTGATGATGCAGCAGTGTTGTAAAGCCCTCTACGAGTAGGGCTGACCACCAGGGCAGCAGATGTTACTGAGTAAGTTGGTAGCTATGTTCCAGCGCAAGGCTTATGACGCGTCAAGAAGGTCACAGACACAGCAGGTTGCAGTCTTCAGATCTTTTACTCACAGTCACTGTGCAACAGCCCGCTGAGCACTAGGTTCTTGATACTCCCGGGTAGTGGGATGACACTCAACTAGTACCCCTTTTCTCCGTCCTTTCTCAGTCATCTCACACTACGCTTGCTTCGCCCTCCTGCCTTGCGCCTCACTCACATAGAGCCCTGAGCCAGTGACCGCGGGTCCCTCCCAATGTTACTTGAAGTCTGTCCCAGGACCCTATATGGCCACCTCTTCATTGGATGTGTGCGGTATCGGCTGTAGCATCTTGGAAATACCACAGCCTCCGGGTTGCTAGCTGAGCCTGGTCACTCTCCACTAGTCCAGTGGTCCCGGTACCCCTGTTCTGTGGCTTGGTCTCTCCACTGCCTGCGACCAGCAATGAATGCGAGCCCCATGGGTGAATTACTCACTACCCATGCCTCTGGCACCCCCTCTTCCTCCTGGAGCACCCTGGTTCTCTCCTTCTGCTCTTCAGTCAGGCCTTAGGATGAGCTCACACAGGCTCTAGTCCTCTGGACACTTCTCTCAAGTTCTTACTCCTATTCTGACAGGCTTCCTTCCACTAGCTTTCTGCAAACTCGACTGACTTCTAGATCTTTCCTTGTTCTATTTATGCCCTCTGTCACGTGTCCTACGTCATCGACGTGCGTTCTTCCTGACTTCACTCCTCCCAGGTGCTCCCCTTACTGCTTCCTCTCCACCCATCGCCACTACCCTGGTCCCTCGTTCCAGACAGGATCAGGGACTGTGCTCTCCCATAGAAGCAATCTCACCCTAACCCTGACCTGGACCTAGTGTAGTGTGTGGCCTGGGTGTCCCGATACTGGTCTGTGTCCCCCTTACCCAAAAGTGGGGTACTACACCTCAACAGGGGTGCAGTACTGGTGTGGCGACTGGATCCGCAGGGGTGCCACATAAGTTCTATAATTTACTAATATAATCCTATAAAACAAGGTTATCTCTTTGTCTGCTTAGTGGTCCATGCTGGGTCTTGACTGCTTTTCTTCTGGTTCTGAGCTCAGTAAAGGACAGTTTCTTGTCACGATGCTTATGGGTTAATGGGGAGCCAGGGTGCCTAATCTGTCCCTCAAGCTAGGTCACCCAGAACTTTACCTATTTCAGGGGTACTCCTAATGGTGTGGAGGCCTAAGTCTCCTTTCCTGGCCCTGCTCCTGACTAGTCCTGACCTGATTCCCACTCTCCCTTCTCTCAGGACAGGGAAGTAATGAAATCCACAGATAAAGACAGACAAGGGACAGCAAAAACTCACACACAAAAGGTATAGACAATAAGAGTAGTAGGAAGAAAAACAAGACCAGGAAGGGAGCTACAGAATAACAGGGGTGAACTTCCACAACCGCATCAAGTAAATAGCACAACCTTATCCAGAGTCTGGAACACCACACCTCACAGACCAACATAGGATAAACTATCGCTGGCATAGGAAGGATTCCTCCAGCATAAATAGGAGTGGTACCACTGTGATAGGCCTCCTCACAACATGTGATAAGAGGAGCAAGCAAACCAGTCGAGATTAACTCTTGCTAGCCTGCCTATGAATCAGCACACAGCCGGTTGACCGCAGAGAATCAGAATTACAATCTGACCAGAATCAAAAGTTGCCATGACAGTTGGCAAAGTTTGTGCAAAACTCCATGTGATAGTCTATCTAAGAAGGAAGCTGGTTTTGCTACACACTAATCCAGGTCCAACGTACTATTTAAAGATCATTTATCTATTTTTTTGTTTTGCTGGAAAAGTAGGACATCAGAAGTGTTGAGATCCAGTTGAGCTTTCTGCATACACATGACATTTGCGGACAAGTATGGCTAGCTTTAGACAAGGGGACAGTGACTGGTCATCCCATCAGAGTACCAGAGGATCTCCTGGTTGGCTCGGTCTATGACTTTTTGGCCATTGGAGCGAATCACTTAGACCTCTGGTCCACTTTTTATGATTCACATATTACTTATATTATTTATTATGTCCTAATGATTAAACATAGTGGACTTACAATTAAAACAGACTTGCCATTTCTCGAGAGAAGTCATTGAGGTTCCCCGAAAAAAAGCGGTAACCTTCCAGGTGTTCCCCCCACCTTCCCAAAGAGTTGTCAATTCTCTAAGGTGAACCTCCTGGAAAGCAAAACTTTTCCATTAATTTTTATTACTGTAATGCAAAGTCCTTTGGTGGAATAACATATTCAATGCCCGGGAATAGGTTCTGGCTTGATAAAACCAAAAACGTGTGGCTATGCAAAACTATCCCACATCTCCGGAAAACTGATTTTGAAAAGCTGGGTATGGATTAAAATATAATTTGCACATCTAACAGGTTAAAGCAGTATTAATATATAGTGCTTGTCTGTTAAAAACAAGTTGTCACCTATCCATGAGTGATAACGTGTTGATTGGCGGGTGTTCAAGCGCTGGGATCTCCACCAACCGTTAATACAGGGGAAACTTTACAGGATAAAGCAGAAGTGTGCATACCCAACTGGTGCTCCATTCATTCCACATGGAGCTGCCGATAGACAATGAATAGAGCTGCAGTCAAGTGCCTTATATGCTGCTCCATTTTGTAATGGGGATCAATATGTTATCTTCTATCCTTTGGAAAGATGATAACTTGCTTTCATTGGACAATCTCTGAATTAACTTACTCTCAGTTCTGGAGCAGCAGAAACCAGGAGTGCACTGATCTTCTGTCAGATCACACCTTGCTCGGCTACTTTCGGTGCTCAGACGTTCAGTACATTTGCTCAGGGCGCAGACCCACCCAGGACAGCACTCTTCATCTTGCTGACAAAGCTGATACGGAGATAAGAGAACAATATGATATGGTTTATTCGTTATATGAAATGCTCAGAGGCAGAATATGTACTGGTGGGGTGACATTCCAACATAACAAAACAGAGACATGTCACCTTGACATATTATTATTACTATTTAAATTCAAGATTTACAGTAGCTCTTATTTCTAACTAAATGGGGCCTCTATGCTATTATATTGAGAGGGCATTGACGTCACAATGGGGGTGGGCTCTGTGCGCTGGGGCGACAGCTGTCTCTCCCCTCCGTGCACTCTCCCCTTTGTCCGCGCTCTCTCCCCCCTGTCTTCTCCCCTCTGTGCTCTCTCCTTTGACTGGTCTCCCTCAATGCACTGTCTCTCTCCCCCACATGTTCTCCCCCTGTGTGCTGTCTTCTCCCCTCATATGCTCTCTCCTTTGAAATGCCTCCCTCTGTATGCTCTCTCTCTCCCCTGTGCGCTCTCTCTCCTCCTGTGTGTTGTGCCCCCTGTGTGCTGTCTTCTCCCCTCATGTGCTCTTTCCCTTGAGCTGTCTGCCCCTGTGCACTCTCTCTCCCCCTGTGCTGTCTCCCCTCTTTGCTCTCTTTCTCCCCTTGTGCACTCTCTCTCCACTCTGTGCACTCTCTCTTTCTTCTGTGCCATTTCTCTCCCCATGTACTGTTTTTCTCCCACCCCCGTGCTGTCTTCTCCCTTCATGTGCTTGCTCATTTGAGCTGTCTCCTCCTGTGTGCTGTCTCTCCCCAATGTCTGTTTAAAAACTTGTGTTATATCACAGAAATAATCAGCTTTGATCCCCGACTGTAATGTTTGTATACTCTTATATTCTGTGATCCCCGGCTGTAATGTCTGTATACTCTTATATTCTGTGATCCACACCTGTAATGTCTGTATACTCTTATATTCTGTGATCCACACCTGTATTGTCGGTATACTCTTATATTCTGTTATTCCTGGCTGTAATGTCTGTATACTCTTATATTCTGTGATCCACGGCTGTAATGTCTGTTTAATCTTATATTCTGTGATCCCCAGCTGTAATGTCTGTATACTCTTATATTCTGTGATCTCTGGCTGTAATGTCTATATAATGTCATTCTTCCTCCTCTATCCATGAGCTGTGGTATATCCGACCTCTAACTACATGGTCAGGCTCATACATCACACAGGGACACATTTATAAGAATATCTCAGGATAGGAACATTTTTTTTAACACATCCAATTGTGGAACTTATTTTTATTCTAAGATCTATTAATTAAGATCATCAGTTTATAGGAATATAGAGACTGCACTCACCGGTTTCCTTTTGCTCTACTTTAATCCACTGAGTTGTAATTACACCGTTTCGTTGATATTCAGCTTACACGGGTTTGGTGAACAGACCCGTGGAAGCTGAATGTCAGCAAAACGGTGCCGTCATCTGCCTTCAACACCCCCTCCCCGCACAAGATGTAATCTACAACTCAGTGGATTAAAGTAGAGCAAAAGGAAATCGGTGAGTGCCGTCTCTTTTTCCTATAAACTGATGATTTAGGCTTGGGTCACACTTGCGTCAGAATTTTGAAGTCCTGATCTGGTTTTGAGCTGTAAAAAAGCTCAAAACCGGATCAGGAACCGCTCCCATAGGAGCCCATTATGTTAACTGGATTGCTGTACATGCTATCCGGTTACCGCATCCGGATCTGCAGCCTGCGCTAAAATTCATGCAGGCTGCAGTTTTCGGACTGGTTTGCAAACTACAATGCGGTAACCGGATTGCTCCGGATGTGTAATCCTGAGCAATGAGGTTACCGTATACTTTATTCATCACAGCAGGGATGAACAAAGTGTTAAATGGTATTAAAACATTAAATATTAATAGTACCTGTGGGCAACATGTCTCTACGTGGTGCCCTGCTCATAGACCTAATGTTAATGCTTAACAGGACCAAGGACAGCGGCTGATACTATACGTACATTACGTACAGTATCTGCTCTACTGTAAGGAGCCGCGGCTTCATTCAGAAATTTGTACAAAGCCGACAAAAGGTGGCAATAGTATAATTGCCTCATAAGCCCTCACATGCCCAAGAAGTGGAGAGCATGTCTCTAGGGGGGTGGGCACCCCCTACAGACATGTTGCCCACATCTACTATTAATATTTCATGTTTTAATAACATTTAACACTTTGTTCATCCCTGCAGCAGCAGGGATGAACAAAGTAGACAGTAACCACATTGCTCAGGATTACACATCCGGAGCTAATCTGGTTACCGCATTGCGGTTTACAGAACACATTTTGTGAAAAAATGTGTTGAAGCAATTGCATTTATCGCATGCAGATCGGGTATGGGTCAACGCAATTGCACTTCCAAGTATGACCTCAGCCTTATACAACGCTTAAGACTGAGCAACACTGGCACAGGTGAAAAGCCTACGGTGGATAGGTGGACCAAACACGGTCCTAAAAGAAAGTTTGGGAGTTATAGTGCGGGTGAAATCCTTCTTTTTTTGACTATTAATGAAGATGTTCAATTGTTTGTGGCACAACCATTTTAAATATTTAATTAGTCCCTTTAGGAGACTTGAACCTGCAAATGACTTGTTCACCCTTACAATACACAGCAATATTGTAGTATTGCATTGTATCGTGAAATTACTGGTATTCTACAACATCCACCCACAGGTATGGCTGCATAGGAGGTTTCATGTGGGGTTATAGAGGTTTTCAGAAGGGTGCTGATAGGTATCATGAATGATGGTGTCCACGTTTGGAGCTATTTGACAGAGGCATTTAAGTAGTTAAACTGAAGTAATCAGGATAGATAGATTTTTTCCTCATTTGTCATCCATTTTTATACACGAAAGCAGTTATGAATAACTTTGAGGCGCCCCCCAGGCCGTGGGGTACTCGGGAACTGGATCTCTGCTGCTGTCACTGGGGAGTCATGGGGGTCATGACCTGGTCCTGTGGCCTGGGCGTCAGTTGAAAAAGGGAAATATGCACAGAGGAGGTTGTCGTGACGCCACCCGTGGTGTGTGGCTAGGGATGGCCACCACTGTTGCAGAACCCCGGGGATGATGGATAGCAGCTAAGATGGAATGGCTCTCCACGGGTAAAGCCAATCCTTGGGGCATGGTAAATAGTCTATGTGTGGGATTCAGGATGGAGGGTGCGCAAAATAACTGGAGTCCACAGCAATAAACGTTACCTTTACTTGTCTGTTACGGGTATAGTCCGGGGCACCAATTTAGATGTTACTGGGGACCCAGGTGGCCTGGAAGCCATTGGGGAATCCACCTAGCTGGGTGGGTTGGAGGCCTCCCTTCTGCGCTTTTCACTTGTAGGCTCCTTCTGCTGCTTGAAGCCAAGCTGCTGGCCCTCTCTCTCCTGTATGTGCCGTATGACAGGCAGCTCGAGTCCTGTTTCAAGAGTTGCTACTCAGTGGAGACACCGGTCTCTAGTATGCTGCTTTGCTTTCTGACACTGTGTGGCCGGGAAACCTGGAATTCCCAACCTTCTGTTATTGACTGCTGGGATGTGTGACCCTGCACAGCCTCGAACCCGGTGTCTGTTCTATGCGCTTTCCTCTGAGGCAAGCACTACGCTCCTCGTCTCCCTCAGGCTTTCCCCTCCTTCCTCCTCAGACTCACTCCATGGCTGTTCTAACTAACCTCCCCTCCAGACAGAACTTTTATACAGGGAAGCTCTCCTTAAGCCGGGTTGTAGAGCTCCCCCTTCTTGTCTGGAGACAGGAAAGTGTCGGATGCTGTGCCGCCTGAATATGGTAGCCCCCTTTTACTTCCAGGCGTACCATCGGGACCCTGGGGTGCTACAATTTACAAGACCATTTCCTATGTGAAAGAATTGCAATATGTCCGTAAAAACCTCCTGCTATATGGTGGCTCTTGTATAGAGCCCCATTACTTTGTGCATCCCTAGATTTTAATGGGCAAAAGAAAAAAACTAGATCATGCTGCAATTTTTTTTTGCTCACATCCGGCCAACAGGAAAAAAAAATTGCTCATCTGCACTACAGTATTTTTCACAACACTTGGACCGAGAACAGGACGGTCTTGTGAACCTTCCCTCTGGATAAGGGCCCAGTCACAAGTCTGATTTTTCCATGTAGGAAAAAAACAGACCTATTGTACTTTGATCAGATTGTGGTCGGCATGTCTTCCGTTTTTCTCCTATGGGGAGAAATAATAAAATAAAGTTTCCCCACCTTTTCCATTCCAACAGTCCGTGAAAATCGAACCGCACTCCGATGACATCCAAGTGTGATTCGATTTTTTCATGGACCTATTGACTTGCATCGCCGATGTTGATTCAACCCTTAAGTCAAAATTGGTGTTTCCCTGAATTTTTGCAAAATCACAAATGTGTGAATGGCCCAATAGGCTATCACAGGTATGAGTACATAAAAAGAATAGCGCTCGAGTGTGAAAATCGGACGTGTGAATGAGCCCTAAAGGAAGATTGTTAATTTTGGATTTCAGCATCCCCAATTGTCCACTCTCCAGGTAGATGGGTGACACATGAGGCGTCTAAAGGCCGCTTTACACGTCGCGATATCGCAACGCAACTACAATAAAAAGTCACGTGGTACGGGCATAGCAGTTGATATCGTTCGTGTGTTGTGTCGTGTAAAGGAGCAATGCGACGCAAGAACAATGCAAAAATGATATAGTTTTTGGATTGTGCATGCTCTTCAACTGTGCAATATTGGCTTGACGATCTGGCAGGATCGTGCTGTGTGACAGCGCAACTACGATTTGGAGCGCAACTTCCCCCATTCACTCCAATGTTAATTGGTCGTTCCCTGAGTTGCTCAGACGCAGTGTGCAAGAGGGGCGTACGACATCATAGTTGCGTTGACTGCCGATATCTCCCTGTGTAACAATCTACTATGTGATTTTGGACAAATGCCAAAAACGTGCGCGCTCCCGTGAGATTGTATGCAATATCGAAACGATATTGCGACGTGTAAAGCGGCCTTTACAGTTACCTACCTCCAGCGGCATAGCTACAGCAGGTGCAGGGGTTGCAATTGCGCCTGAGCCCTGGAGCTGGGGGGGAAAGGAGGGGGACCAGAGGGGCCTCTGGCCTATAGAAAAAGACTAAGGGTACAGACACACTGGCATGAAACTCGGATGACTGCAAAGCAAGTTTTTCTCGCATTGCAGTCGGAACAATGTTATTTAATGTCCGAGCGCGCGTTTGCGAATGTCAGGTGTTTTTTTCTCATCCGATAGCCGGACGAGAACACAGTCGCAACATGCTGCGACAGTATGCAAGTCTATGGGTCCGACAAAACTCACGGACCGCAGTCGGACTGCACACGGACCATCCAAGTCAGACACGTTTTTTTCACTGATACATTATCATTATGTAGCTCAGACAACTGTAAAGTGTTCCTGTAAATAATTCTACAATAATAGCTGCTGAAAAAAAAAACGGATTGCGGACAGACAGGACACGGATGTGATCTGAGAAAAATGTCGGACAGTCTCATTGCAGTTGGATGCAAAATGGAGCAAAAAACGGACGACACTCGTAAGACTCTCGGATACGACTATCGGACTGCATTTTTCCTCACCTGTGTGTTTCCACCCTATTGCTATTAAAGATGTGCAATAATTGGGGGTCCCATTGGAGCTTTCGCATCGGGGCCCATGAGCTTCAAGTTACGCCACTGCCTATACCAGGGGCGGACCGTCACCCCCGGGGGCCCTGGTGCAGGTGTGGACCGGGGGGGGGGCTTGTGCGCTCTTACCGCTGCTTCTCTCCCGCCTGGTCCTGCTCCTGCCGCGCTCTCCCGCCTGGTCCTGCCGCGCTCTCCCGCCTGGTCCTGCCGCGCTCTCCCGCCTGCTCCTGCCGCGCTCTCCCGCCTGGTGACAGCGGCTTGTGGGGGTCGGCTGGGAGAGCCGCGCTGAGAGCCGCGCTCTCCCGCGGCTTGTGGGGGCGGCTGGGGGCCCCCTCCAGGCTTGAAGGGGCCCCCTAACCGGTCGGGGCCCTGGCGCAGCTGCACCGGCTGCACCAGTGTAGTTCCGCCCCTGGCCTATACCCCCCCACTACAGCAGGATATATGTATACTCGGCTTATTAGATCGCTGAATATAACTCTGACCCAAGTAAAAGAAAATAACGATAGTTGACTAGACACTGTAATTTTAAGACAATGTAGCAAAATAAGTTTCTTACCATTTTTTTGGTTTTGCAGTCCTGGCACTCTGCTATATCAGGTGACACATGGCAGTACTGGTTCTCTGGGCAGCCGCGTGAATCATTGCACCCCTGCAATATATATTTTATATTTATTCATTTATATAGCGCTATTAATTCCATAGCACTTTACATACATGAGTATATATGGAAGGCAGAATATAAAGGAAAAATCAAACTGACCAAGTAATGTATTTTATGCACTGCATACATCTATCTGCTAGAAAAATTAGGCACCCTAGTCCAGAACAAACAAGTTGTTAAAAGCGATCTTAATGAGCCAATGGAGAGAATGTTTTTAACCTGAACAGTCACTGGTGAACACAACATTGGTGTAACTGCCCAAGAGGTACGGGGGCTACTACTACCTCCAAAGCAAATTGTATTCTATGATGAGTTATTGGTCCAAACTGGCCCACATATAGTTCTTGTACAAAGGCCTTCACCTGTCTGTGTCTACTTCTGTCTAGAACCATTGACAGCTGTACATGCACAGGCATGTATGGCATGGTATCTCAGTGGTAAGCACTACAGCCTTGCAATGCTGGGGTACTGGGTTCAAATCCCACCAAGGACAACATCTGCAAGGAGTTTGTATGTTCTCCCTGTGTTTCCTTTAGGTTCTTCAGTTTCCTCCAACACTCCAAAGACATTCTGATAGGGAATATAGACTGTGAGCCCCAATGGGGTCAGTGATGATGATGTATGGAAAGCACTGTGCAATTAATGGTGCTATATAAGTGAATACATATTATTATATTTAGTCAGTGACCCTGTTGTAGTCCCTGAAGATGACATTAGAGTCCTCCATGATGCCGTCTAAGTGTTCCCACTGATGCTCTACTCCGCTGTGCCATCAGTACTCTGCCAGGAAATCAGTATGAGGAGCTAGACTCTGTAATAAGTTGTTCTTTCAGGGCAGACGTTTTGAACCAACTTAAAGGAGTTTTCCCCACAAACAAAAATTTATTTCAATCAATAGATCTTGGAATAATAATAATTTCCACAATTGAATGTGATTGAAAAAAATGTTCCTGTGCTGAGATAATCTTATATATGTGTCCCTGCTATGTACTGTGTAATGGATGTGTCTGACCATACAGGTACATGATCTGATCATACCACATCTCCTGTGCTGGGATAATCATATATATGTCCCTGCTATGTACTGTGCAATGGATGTGTCTGACCGTACAGGGACATGGTCTGATCATACCACATCTCCTGTGCTGAGATAATCTTATGTATGTGTCCCTGCTACGTACTGTGTAATGGATGTATCTGACCATACAGGGACATGGTCTGATCATACCACTCTCCCCTCTTGTATTTGTACAACCGAATTGTCCACATTTTGTTACTTGTATTGTTACTATGTAAAGCCGGCTTCACATTGGCGTTTCTGAACGCACCGGACGATCCGCAAGCGGAGACGCATGTAAAAATGCATGCAAACTCGTATGAGCGCACATTAAATTATCCGCAAGCGCATTCGCAAGTAGTTAAAATAACCATGCGCATGTATGCGTTTGCATGCGTTTCGACATGCGTTCGCGTTTTTGTTACCGCTTGCGTAAGCAAATCCTTTCCTATATTTCTTGCTTTTCTGCGTGTTTTTGGACAGCTTCCGCCCACAGGGAGTGGTTTAAGGCCACTGTATAAGTAGACCCAGCTCCATTACCATGAAATCTTTGCTAGTGCTGCATCTTTGCGACAAGATGGATCTTGGATTGGATAATTTCATTGCGAATCTACATTTTTCCATGAACAGTTCCATTTCTTTTGCTATTGCCTGGGCGTTGCTGTGTTCCATTGTCCGAGCATGCGCCGTGGTGAGTACGCAAGCGTAAGGTACGCCGTGCATACGCAAGTCCCGGCGTTCGCTTGCGTACTCATAGGAAATAACGGTTAAATTTAACGCTACCGTACGCTTGCGCACTACTGCGGCTTTTTACAGCGGCCAAAACTGCAACAAGATGCGTCCTGGGACCGCGGAAATTAGACCAGACCGTACGCATACGCAATCAGACGCACTCTAAATTAGGTACTGCGGATGATTGCGCACATCATTATAGAGATAGGAACACAAATCGCTTGCAGATACAACACTTTTTGAAATGACACAACGCTGCGCTGAAAAACGCCAATGTGAAGCCGGCCTTACTTGTCCTAGTCTGCCCCTTTTAGCATGTAAAGTGCCATGGAATACAATGGTGCTATATCAATAAATAATAATGATAATAATCTCCTGTGCTGAGATAATCTTATATATGTGTCCCTGCTATGTGCTGTGTAATGGATGTGTTTGACTGTACAGGGACATGGTCTGATCATACCACACCTCCTGTGCTGAGATTATCTTGTATATGTGTCCCTGCTACGTACTGTGTAATGGATGTGTCTGACTGTACAGGGACATGGTCTGATCATACCACATCTCCTGTGCTGAGATAATCTTGTATATGTGTCCCGCCTATGTGCTGTGTAATGGATGTATCTGACCATACAGGGACATGGTCTGATCATACCATATCTCCTGTGCTGAGATAAGCTTATATATGTTTCTCTGCTATGTAATGTGTAATGGATGTGTCTGACTGTACAGGGACATGGTCTGATCATACCATATCTCCTGTGCTGAGATATTCTTATATATTTTTCTCCGCTATGTACTGTGTAATGGATGTGTATGACCATACAGGGATATGGTCTGATCATACAACATCTCCTGTGCTGAGATAATCTTATATATGTGCTCCTGCTATGTACTGTGTAATGGATGTGTCTGACCATACAGGGACATGGTCTGATTATATCATATCTCCTGTGCTGAGATAATCTTTATATATGTGACCCTGCTATGTACTGTGTAATGGATGTGTCTGACCGTACAGAGACATGGTCTGATCATACCACATCTCCTGTGCTGAGATAATCTTATATATGTGTCCCTGCTATGTACTGGCTGACTGTACAGGGACATGGTCTGATCATACCACATCTCCTGTGCTGAGATAATCTTATATACGGTATGTGTCCTGCTATGTACTGGCTGACTGTACAGGGACATGGTCTGATCATACCACATCTCCTGTGCTGAGATAATCTTATATATGTGTCCCTGCTATGTACTGGCTGACTGTACAGGGACATGGTCTGATCATACCACATCTCCTGTGCTGAGATAATCTTCTATATATGCCCTTGCTATGTACTGGCTGACTGTACAGGGACATGGTTGATCATACCACATCTCCTGTGCTGAGATAATCTTATATATGTGTCCCTGCTATGTACTGGCTGACTGTACAGAGACATGTCATCATACCACATCTCCTGTGCTGAGATAATCTTATATATGTGTCCCTGCTATGTACTGGCTGACCGTACAGAGACATGGTCTGATCATACCACATCTCCTGTGCTGAGATAATCTTATATATGTGTCCCTGCTATGTACTGGCTGACTGTACAGGGACATGGTCTGATCATACCACATCTCCTGTGCTGAGATAATCTTCTATATATGCCCTTGCTATGTACTGGCTGTACAGGGACATGGTCTGATCATACCACATCTCCTGTGCTGAGATAATCTTATATATGTGTCCCTGCTATGTACTGGCTGACTGTACAGGGACATGGTCTGATCATACCACATCTCCTGTGCTGAGATAATCTTATATATGTGTCCCTGCTATGTACTGTGTAATGGATGTGTATGACCATACAGGGATATGGTCTGATCATACAACATCTCCTGTGCTGAGATAATCTTATATATGTGCTCCTGCTATGTACTGTGTAATGGATGTGTCTGACCATACAGGGACATGGTCTGATTATATCATATCTCCTGTGCTGAGATAATCTTTATATATGTGACCCTGCTATGTACCGTGTAAGGCTGGTTTCATAGCTGGTTTCACATAGCGATTTTTTCCTGTCAGTGGGGATCCTGTCTTTTGCATGACCCCACAGATAGGAAAGGGTAGCATCGGATGTGTGCGCACAGATGCCAATTCTGTATCCGGATCCGTGACTTTCACAGATACAGACACAGAAGGGCACTTTCACTTTCGCAATGTATAATATAAATTGCGGAAGTGAAGCAAGGGTTAAAGAAAAAAAAATGATCCTCACCTCTCCAGTGTGTGTCCCCACGATGGGCAGCATCTACCGTAGCTTAAGGACCTGGGAATCAGCTGACCGGGCGGGGCAGGGCACCCGATCAGCTGATATATTATACATTGCAGAAGTGAAATAAGGCCAGGGTCACATTTGCGGTTGGACCCTGGCCTGCCGGATTCCGGTTTCAACTTAGCAATTTTTCCATCACCGCATAGCGTTTCCGCTATGCGGTGCTGGAAACCGCAGTCCCTAGTTACCCGGTGTTTACCTGCACGACCTGTCACACAGGCAGCGGCTCGGAGGGCGTTTTACAGCGCCGCACAGGAAACCGTTGCAGACACGATTTCCTGTGCGGCGCTGTAAAACGCCCTCCGAGCCGCTGCCTGTGTGACAGGTCGTGCAGGTAAACACCGGGTAACTAGGGACTGCGGTTTCCAGCACCGCATAGCGGAAACGCTATGCGGTGATGGAAAAATTGCTAAGTTGAAACCGGAATCCGGCAGGCCAGGGTCCAACCGCAAATGTGACCCTGGCCTAACACAGGAAGAGAGCACTTTTAGGGTACTGAGCATGCTCAGTACACTAAAATCGGATCCAGGAAACGATCCGATGTTTTCCCGGACCCGCACTCCATAGGCCCCCATGTTAATGGCTGCGGATCATGTCGGATTCGATTGTATCCGATTTTGTCCACTGTGCCCAAAATCAGAGCAGTCTCCGATTTTGGGTACAGCAAAAAATCGTACAGAATCGGATCTGTCACAAATCGGATGCCATTAAGGGCAAATCCGTGCAGATCCGTTGCCCATAGGCATACATGGGAGCCAAATCTGAGAGCTGGCAGAGCACAGGGTGTGAGAGCTGGCAAAGCCTGGGGTGTGAGAGCGGGCAGAGTGGGGGTAGTGAGAGTGGGCAGAGCAAGGGTTGTGAGACCAGACAGAGTGGAGCAGCGCGTGGGGTGTGAAAGCAGACAGAGCAGGGGGTGTCAGAGTGGGCAGACGGAGCAGGGAGTGTGAGATCAGGCAGAGCACGGTGGGGGGCAGAGTACGGTGTATGAGACCAAACAGATCACGGGGTGTGAGAGCGGGCAGACTGTGGGGGTGTGAGAACGGGCAGAGCAGGGGTGTGAGAGTGGGCAGAGTGTGGAGAGGGGGGCAAAGCAGGGGGTGTGAGAGCGAACAGAGTGCAGTGTGTGAGAGCTGGGTGCGAAAGCAGGCAGAGCGGGGGCGTGAGAGCGGGCAGAGCGTGGAGGGGGCATAGTGGGGGTATGAGAGCAGGTGTGGCGCCCTGTGACAGGTAAGCCACAGAACCAACTAGTTCACTAAGGGATTTCCACATCTGGTACCTCACATACACCCAACTCCTTCCACTCCAGGCCTGTAGGGGGAGCACCACTGGTTGCTGTTAAGTCAGATCCCCTATAAATACAGGTGCTGGGGGCGGTGTTAGCCAGAGTGTGCAGTCACTAGAAGAACTGTGAAGTCAGCTCAGTGCCTAGCGAGCTAAAACTGGTTACCGGAGCCGTGCTAGGCCCCAGTGGCGTAACTTCAAGCCCAGGGGCCCCGATGCGAAAGCTCCAACGGGGCCCCCAATTATTGCAAATTTTTAATAGTATTAGTCTTTTTCTATAGGACAGAGTGACTTTCGGGGCCCCCCTAGGCTGCAGGGCCCAGGTGCAATCGCAACCCCTGCACCTATTGTAGTTACGCCCCTGCTAGGCCCGACACCAGTGCACTGCCAGAGCCAGTGTGAGGTCCAGAGAGCGAGGGCCGAAGGCAGAGGTGAGGAACATTATAGTGGGGGCAGAGGAGCCATCCAGGCTCACCCCACCAGAACACCGGTCACTAGAGTCCAAGTCTGCAACAGAGAAAGAGATCATCCCAGCAGAGAATCCAGAAAACCGTGGAGGCTTAGCTTCCTGGACACCCGCAGCACCCACATTTGAGAGCCAGGGACCGCAGGAGAGATAGCGGTAGCCAAGAAAGAGCCCTCAGTGCAGCAACACGAGTGTGGAGAAAAAGGAGGTCAGGCCTGATTTCATGCCAGCCAGGCTTCGGGACAAGGAACAGGACAAGGAGGCCTATACTCCACTCAGTGTGGAAATCCTGAGGGGTAGCCTTCAACCCGGAGAGTGTGCCTGCAAGAACATCAGTAATAGGTACAGAAAAAAACTTTATTGTGTGCGTATCCCTTCTTCAACCTGTCCCACACCACAATGACTACGCTGCCCCAGTCCTACCATGCTGCCCTATTCCACCATCATACCCTACAGTCTCGGGGAACCCGCTCTTCCTGTAGAGAGCTCCAACCCCTTGCTTCCACCCATCACCCCGGAGGTCCTAGCAGTGCTGGTGCCATCACCGGACCTGCAGGTGGCGTCACGACTGACAATAACTTTAATCCCTGTAAATACCCATTTTTCATTGTCATCCCGCAGCACCCACATTTGAGAGCCAGGGACCGCAGGAGAGATAGCGGTAGCCAAGAAAGAGCCCTCAGTGCAGCAACACGAGTGTGGAGAAAAAGGAGGTCAGGCCTGGTATCATGCCAGCCAGGCTTCGGGACAAGGAACAGGACAAGGAGGCCTATACTCCACTCAGTGTGGAAATCCTGAGGGGTAGCCTTCAACCCGGAGAGTGTGCCTGCAAGAACATCAGTAATAGGTACAGAAAAAAACTTTATTGTGTGCGTATCCCTTCTTCAACCTGTCCCACACCACAATGACTACGCTGCCCCAGTCCTACCATGCTGCCCTATTCCACCATCATACCCTACAGTCTCGGGGAACCCGCTCTTCCTGTAGAGAGCTCCAACCCCTTGCTTCCACCCATCACCCCGGAGGTCCTAGCAGTGCTGGTGCCATCACCGGACCTGCAGGTGGCGTCACGACTGACAATAACTTTAATCCCTGTAAATACCCATTTTTCATTGTCATCCCGCAGCACCCACATTTGAGAGCCAGGGACCGCAGGAGAGATAGCGGTAGCCAAGAAAGAGCCCTCAGTGCAGCAACACGAGTGTGGAGAAAAAGGAGGTCAGGCCTGATTTCATGCCAGCCAGGCTTCGGACAAGGAACAGGACAAGGAGGCCTATACTCCACTCAGTGTGGAAATCCTGAGGGGTAGCCTTCAACCCGGAGAGTGTGCCTGCAAGAACATCAGTAATAGGTACAGAAAAAAACTTTATTGTGTGCGTATCCCTTCTTCAACCTGTCCCACACCACAATGACTACGCTGCCCCAGTCCTACCATGCTGCCCTATTCCACCATCATACCCTACAGTCTCGGGGAACCCGCTCTTCCTGTAGAGAGCTCCAACCCCTTGCTTCCACCCATCACCCCGGAGGTCCTAGCAGCGCTGGTGCCATCACCGGACCTGCAGGTGGCGTCACGACTGACAATAACTTTAATCCCTGTAAATACCCATTTTTCATTGTCATCAAAGAGCACAGGCTTGGACACCGACCACCCGTGACATCCCTGCACACGACCACCCGAGACCTGAGTACCCAGTCCCTTGTGGCCGAGGGGGTTGTGTGAGAGTGTACAGAGTGCAGGGTGTGAGAGCAGGCAGAGCGGTGGGTGTGAGAGCGGGCAGAGCGGTGGGTGTGAGAGTGGGCAGAGCGGTGGGTGTGAGAGTGGGCAGAGCGGTGAGTGTGAGAGCGGATAGAGTGGGGGGTATGAGAGCAGGCAGAGAGCAGGAGGTGCGAGAGCAGGCAGAGCAAGAGGCGAGAGAGCGAACAGAGCGTGTCTTGTGAGAGTGAGCAGAGCTTGGGGTGTGAGAGCAGGCAGAGCGCGGGGTCTGAGAGCAGGCAGAGCAGGAATGTGAGATTGGGCAGAGCAAGGGATGTGAGAGTGGGCAAAGCATGGGGTGTGAGAGCGGGGTGTAGCAGTGGGCAGAGCGGGAGGTGTGAGTGCGGGCAGAGCTGGGGTGTGAGAACAGGCAGATAATGGAGGGGGGGCAGAGTGGGGGGTGTGAGAGTGGGCAGAGCACAGAGAGGGGGCAGAGCGGTGGAGGTGAGAGCGAGCACAGCGGGTGAGTCGGTCGACAGGGTAGGGGGTACTCAGATATCGGGACAGGGGGTTACTTCGGTGGGGGATCGCGGCTGGTCAGTTCCCGATTCCGTGCCCTGGACCCTCAGTGGCGGGGATGGGGGTGATGGAGATGATATGGGAATGGTAATGTGATGCCACCTGTGGTACCTGGTAATAGGGTTAGCAGCGCTGCAGCCGGCCGCTGAGGTGATGGAAAGGCAGCTCAGAGTAGTATAGCTCCCCACAGGTGGAGCTTTACCTCAGGGCAGCGGGGAGGGATGAGGGGAGTTGTAGTCCTCACCTCCGATGATGCTGTAGCTCACTGGGCAATGAGAAAAAGAATCACGGACACCACTTCAGCTCAAACAGTTCTTTTACTTCACCAGATGGAAACAGGTGTATGGTACAGACTGGATTAGCAGGTATTGTAACCGTTGGATGTGAAGGTTTCCTCAGAGTCTGACAGTGATGCCCTCAATATGGCGCTTGTGGTCTTGCTGTGCTCTCTCTCTCTCTTACCTCACTTGAGCCAAGTCTCTAGTCCTCTGGGTCTGTTGCTTTGAGTGCTCAGTTAACTCTCTGCGTCTTGAACCAGCTATGGAACTGATGTTGGGCTGTTTTAGGGTGCTTCGGTGCCCTGTATGTAACTGGCCTTCAGCTTGCCGGTTTGTAGTTAGGGATGGACCTTGCATCTAACTACCTCGGCTCCGGTATGCCAGTGTTGACTTGGGTTCCCGGCTGGCTCCAACGAGGCCCAGTTAAACCCTCTTCCAAAGTCTGGGTGACCTCTCGCCTCTTAAGAAGTGCCCTCCTATTGCAGTCACAGTGTCCCCTGTGTCTGCCTTGCTTGCTTTCCACACACCAACTATCTGACTATTTTGTCACTCCCCTTCTCCCACTCTCTAGACTCCACCCCCTGGGACCTACTGAATATTAGTCCCCTGTAATAAAGAGGCCTGTGTATGGGTGTTGGGGTGCAAACTCTGAAGATTCCCCACATCCACGGTTACAGAGGCATCAAATCTCTATTTAGGATGAAATACCTCCCTGGGGCGCCTTGCCATAGGGGCGCTACACGGGGAGGGGGGCAGAGCATGGAGTGTGAGAGCAGGCAGAGTGTGGAGGGGACAGAGTGCAGAGGGGGCAAAGTGTAGAGGGGAGGACAGAGTGCTGAGGGGCAGAGCGCGGAGCCGGGGGTCATAGTGTGGAGGGGGGTCAGAGCATGGAGGCAGCAGAGCGCGGAGTGAGGCCAGAGTGTGGATGGTGGGGCAGAGCATGGAGGGGCAGAGTGTGGAGGGGGGGGCAGAGCGGGGGGTACACTATCTCTGCCCCTGACCATAGCTCGGGCCACTGGCTGCCGCAAAAACTTACTACAGGAATTGTGATGTGACGGTCATGTGACAGATCACATGACTGACGTCATCAGAGGTCCTGCATCGTCTGGCAAGTCAGAGATTATCGGTGGAGAGTTGGGGGCTGTGTGCGGGGTGCGTGGTACAGGGTACAAGGTATGAGGTGCAGCCGGGGTTGTGGCAGGTGGCATGTGGAGCAGTGGCGTCGAGTGTCTGTTCTGGCACTATATTAACATACTCATTTCTTTGGTATTATAATATGGCGTGGCTTCCGGTGGGTGCAGTGCAGTCTGGGATTTGTGGATATCGTCCTCGAAATATATGACTGACACCACCAGTAGTAAGTATATACTTACATTATAAGTGTGGCACCCCAGGGTTCATGTGCCACAGTAACTCCAAAAGGGTTAACTCCCCACACAACCCACAACACTACTCTAGCGCCTCCAGGCCAGAAGGGGGAGCAAAAGCTGCTTCCCTATATATTCTGATGTGGAGAGGAAGTGGGCAGTTCAGCTCCTAGGAGGACTGAGGAAGAAGGACCTGGTGTAAAAGTGCTGATACTGTAAAAGAAATAGGAGGGGACAAGAGCGCAATAGTGCCCTATCACTAGTGACACTATGTGTGATGGTGGTGATGTGAAGTGCTCACCTGGTCCAGTTGTGAGCCCAACGTTTGAAGGTTATCCATACACAAAGTCGGGATTAGGTCACCCCACAGTTCGCTGTCAGTTCCAGCAAGCCAGGTCTGAGGAACGGAGACAGGAGAAGCAGAGGAACACATCTGGGAGACCGAGTTACCCTGAACTCACCCCAGAGGAGCGCACAGAACGGATACCGGATCTGAAATTGTGCCTGACACAAACAGCATGGTGGACACCGGATTAGTGAACGTTCCACATCTTCACTGTACCACAGCGAAGCAACACGGGGGGGGGTCAGGAGCACGAGACAAGACTCAAGTTGCCTAGCAGATTGGTATCTGTGAGGGGAGACGGGCCGGCAGCTTAGCTAAAGCAGCAGCAGCAGGGCCACACACACACAGTGCAGAAACAGGGAGCCAAAGGACCCGGCCAGGGTGGGAGCAAAACCTGGCCCCTGTACAGACTCTGTGGACAGTACTCAGCTGAATCACCATCTCAGTAAAAGACCTGGAAAACTACAACTACCCGCTCTCCCTCACAAATTGTTTCATCACTACTGCCCCGGGGACCAGGCACTGCCTGTGGAGAGCTGTCACATCACAGGCTGACCATCCATCACCCCCGGAGGTTCTGCAGCAGCGGTGGTCACCCTGACCACATACCACGGGTGGTGTCACGACTTTCTCCCCTGTAAATAACCCCTAACCTTTACTTGTGGGCTGGGACATCGTCCGGACCAAGACCGCCATGATAACCCCCGTGATACCCGGTCCGGTACCGAGTACCCCGTCCCAGTGGGCTCTACATAAGATATGTCCCAGCTATGTACTGGCTGACCGTACAGGGACATGGTCTGATCATACCACATCTCTTGGGCTGGGGAGGAAGGAAAAGAGTATACAGACATTAAAGCACGGGATCATAGATGATTCTTATCGTGAGGTAAAACATTTTCCTGCCTGTTTATAAGAAATATTTTATTGCAAAGAAAGAATCATCTATGATCCCATGCTGTAATGTCTGTATACTCTTTTGTGTCCTCCCCCGGCCCAGGAGATGTGGTATGATCAGACCATGTCCCTGTACGGTCAGCCATTACATGGTACAATAGGACTATGAAGCTGCAGGTACAGACAGTGATATCTGGGGGGGGGGCATAAAGGAGCTGACAGGTTTTAGTTAAAGGATCAATATTGCCTTCTATGACTACTACATCCAATAGGTGTCACTAGACACTAGTTCTGTTCCTCTGCATTTCTAGTATGAGCAGGGTGGTGTTGTCCTTTAAGGCATAGGTATCATTTCACAATTAACATAAAATTTAATACAGATTATTTAAATCTCCCTTCCACGGGTAATGAAAACATATAGGTGAGGATCCTTATAGTGACAGGATCTGTCTGATTCACCGTTGCTCTTGTTAAACAAGCTCTGCCGGTTCTCTCTGGGAGCCCAATAGCGCCGTCACATGACCACGTATAATTTCTGCCACCTGACAACTGTTATACACAAAAATGACGAATCCACATTTACATAATGATACGGTATGCACCACGCACAGCCATTCTCAGGGTATTATGACTCAGGAGTGACTCGCGGACAATGAGACTTTGTAACAATAATATCAACTTATTTACCTTCTTGGTAAGAATTCTAATAACAGGTCCGACAATCTGTGTCTACACAATTTGGATTGTTATTAAAAAGCACATGGCACTTTTGGTTTAGTATGGGTTACTATAGTTAGGACTGGCGTGTTTTACAACATATGTGGATTTGTAGACCTCTTTTTGATAGCAGTTTATGATTAAAGGGGATTGTACCTGGCCACCAGGAACCCTTGCTGGTCACTGGCAAGGCAGGGTCGAGACCGCATCGCAGCTCTGGCCTGGCTGACCCTGTCCCGGACGGTTTCCCAGTGCAACAGTTTCATTCTGAAGTGCCCTTGGTGAGGGTTAAAGTATTTACAGATTCAACCAAAGTCTTGAACAGTCTTGTGAAACACGGGTGTGGTGCCCCTGTGGAAAGGAGGCCACAACAGAGCATAGCAGCTGGAATTGGTATGTCGGTCACTTAGCACCAATGCTCCACACGCACACTCCAATCCTAAGCTCAAGTCACTTTGTGGCGCCCCTGTGACCAGGGTGGCCAAAGGTAGGAAATGCAGTCAGGCAGGTGGAGACAGGTTTTGCACAAATCACTTTCATACATACACCACCGACACAAGACCCAGAGCCCAGGACTCTAGGCGGGCAAGGGGTGGTAGGGCCAGTCACAGCGGGTGGGACGTAGTCAAGGTGACGGACTGGGTACATAAGGGGAACACTAGGAGGTGTTAGTAGGCCAAAGTGAGCCGAACAGCAAAGAACAGGAGTAGGTCAAAGGGTGCCGAACAGCAAAGACCAAGAGCAGGAAGAGACTTCCCTGAAGGTTTCGGGTTCCCTGGAGGCGCAGAATCCTGCGAGGCCTAAACCCCTGGAGAGAAAGCCCGCTCCACAGCCCGGGAGCAGAGGGAAAGGGAAAGACCGGACCAGTGCAGCTGGGTCAGAGGAAAACGGCAGCGGTGACAGAGGACGACTGGCAGGAAGGAATCCCCTGACGTATGCCGTAGTCACATGGGTAGGAAAGGGCCTGGTGCTCCCCTGCAACATAGGGACACTGGATGGCTAGGCTGGGACCAGAGAGTCGGCTCTGAGGTGACCGAAGCTATATGCCGGATCACAAGCACACCGACAGGGAACTCTGATTTCAGGTCAGAGCTCCTAACACCGTGCAGGAGCTGCAGTGACACATAGGGCTCAGAGCTTGCTACTCGGACATAGGGAGAAGCCCAAATAAGAACCCGACTCACCCAGCATACAGACACAAGGGAACAAGAGAGAGGGAGAAAGCCTGAAAGGTATTGACGAAGAGAAGGGTCTCAGAAGGAAAACCTGGCTGCAGAGAGGTTAATTGAAGTGTGGAGTTTAACCTGTAACAGGCTGTACAACGTTGTGAATTGTGAACTGAGCCGTAAAAGAACTGCAAGTAAAACCCGGTGAACCCTGCCAAAGTCTCCCGTGTGTGATTCCCTGCATGCAGAACTGTTGCATATATATTATACCCTGTCAGGAGCAGCCTGACCCACGGCGGGCTTATCAATCTGGCTGCAGCACCATGCATCCTCCTGGCAGAGGCAGCAGCAACGGTGGTCCCCCATTGACCACAACCCGTGGATGGCATCAAGACAATCCCTGTAAATATCCCCTTTTACTTTGGGCTCGGGACACGGTCCGGACCAAGACCGCCGTGATAACCCCCGTGATACCCCAGGCCGGTACCGAGTACCCCGTCCCAGTGGGCTCCACAACCTCATGTCGGGCAAGGGATGGTGGGAGGAGCTAAGTGGAGAGTGGAAGGTAGAACAGAACCCAGGAAGGGGTGGAGAACTGGAGTAAAACCCAGGAACACTAAGTTAGGGTTGGTTGTTCTTGGAGGGTTCGTCAGGAGAGAGAACCAGACGTCTAAGCAGAGACACGCATCATCTAATCAGTGACTGAGACCAAGCTGACAATAGCGGGACCAAGCAGCATGCACCACTGATGGCTGGCAGGGGACCCATGCTGAATCTTAGGAAAGACAGAAAGAGCCAGGTGGACCCGACTGCCCAGGACACTGGTGGCTGGGCCAGAACCAGAGAGCCGACTCTGTAGATGTGGCCGTGAAGTTTTTGGCCCCAACCACAGGAACTCCGGCAGGGTGCGGGCTCTTTATGTCTCGAGAACCAACCTCCGGTGCGGTGAAGGAAAAGCCATCAAACTAAGGCTAGTGACCCAAACAGGGGTAGTATACTGAGAGCCCATGACAGGCAAACCGTAACTCGTATGTGGAATGGAGAGCGAGAAGGCCGGAGAGGTACACAGAGAGGGAGTGCCGCAGACAAGCCATCCCTGCTGCTGTTAGAGCCCAGGTCTGCTACAACTGCTGTGAACGAACTGTGAAGTAACTGAACTGTACTGCTTGAAGTTGTGAGTAAAAGCCCGGTAAAGCCCAGTACGGTGTGGACTCTGTTTGCCTGCAGGAAGGAAACTGCGACAGCGCCGGTACTGTGTATGCTGCCTGGAGGTACTGGAAGCTTTACACTCATACACTTATTCTCCATACACGGTTGCCCTTTGGTGTTGTACCCAGGGTCGTGGGTACTCGGAACCGGGCTATATTGTCTCTGGGGAGCTACGGGGGTCGAGAACCGGTTTCCGTGACGTGACCCTGGATGCAGCTGAAAGCGTTTTTGGTTTAGTAGGGAAAGGGAATGATGAATTAGGATATTGTTCGTAATGCCACCCGTAGTATGTGACTATAGTGGGCCACCGCTGCTGCAGAACCTCTGGGGTGAAGGACAGGCAGCTGGGATGGAGTGGATCTCCACAGGCAGAGCAGTTCCCCGGGGCAGTGAAGGAAGTTTAGGAGTAGGGTCAGGACAATGGCACAAGCAATAGGCAGACTCACTGTTTTGTTGATCTCTCAGTACTTTACTGGTGGTAACGGTTAGGAGCAGCTGTCCATGGAGTCTTTGCTGAGAGCAATTTAGGGTTTATCCCCACCCAGCCAGGTCTTTGGCTCCCTCACTGCGCTCTTTATGATGGCTCCTGCCGCTGCATCAGCTAAGCTGCCGGCCCTGTCTCTTCCTGCGAGGTGCCGGTATGACAGGCAACTCGAGTCCTTTCTAACCCTCTTCTCGGGTGTCAGTTCTTGAACTCTCTCTTTGCTGTGTCTCCGAGCACGGTGTGGCTGGGGAACCTGGAATTCCCCACCTTCTGGTGTGGCCTGCGGACGTTAGACCCTGCAGCTCGGACCCGGTGTCCATTCTCTGCGCTTTCCTCTGGGTGAGCACGGTGTTGTTCGGCTCCCCAAGTGTTCCTGCGACTCTCTGCAGACCCTAGCCTTCAGCCTGGCACTGAGTCAGCGATCCTGGGTGAGCTCTGCAGCCTCAGTCCACCAGGATGTCTTCCTCAGTCTCTTAGGAACTGAACTAATCTGAATTGAATCTGAACTCTGTCCCGGACCAGAATTTATAGGAGAGCTCTCCCTGAACCTGGGCTTGGTCTCCCTTCTGGCCTGGAGGTAGAGGGTGTTGTGTGTGGTCTGCCTGATGAGAAGACCCTCTTGTTGCTCTCAGCGTGACACCACCACCCGGGGCAGTGATGACACAGTGGCACTAAGACCCTGTGGTGCCACACTGGGGATCAGCCCTACCTATAGAGAGCTCACCATCTGGCTGCACCCACCATCACCCCAGCGGTCCCGATTACAGCGTGGCCCATATAGCCACACACAACGGTGGTGTCATGATATATTCTTTTATCAAAAACTATTTCATTTTTATTTTTCTCCCCTTTTTATTGACGCACGGGATCACGGAGCCGTGTCACAGCACCGTGACCACCCAGCCAGCCCAGACAACGCCGAGAGGGCCCGTTCCGAGTACCCCATGGTCCCAGCGGGCGGATCACGGGCACAATACTTGAACGTTGCAAAAGAAGGGTTATTCACAGTAACACAATTTGTTGCAGGCTGCTCCCCTCATCTTGGTACCACCTGACTTATGCCTTCCAACATCACAGTGATCTGCCGTGAATTCATAGAGTCTTTTACAACTCCAGGCCTATCAGATTTGCAGGGACACATGCAAAAGACCAATAGGGCATTGCCATACATAGTTCTTTTACTGCTTGTACAGTCGCGACCTGTTCGCCTGAGTCTATGCCAGGGACCCAACAAACAAACATTGAGGGGATGTAGCTACTATCCGGGCACCTACCAAGGGTAGGGGACAAGAACCAACAGTGGAGGAGTGAACTCACCTTGTTTTCCGCCCCTGTTCCTGATCCTAGGCTCAGACCCCGGGGTTGACCCAAAGGGTCCAGTACATATATTGAGGGAATTGATTCCTGATAGGCTTCTTTTACATTGGACTCTCCTGGCTAAAACTGCACCACAGACCCATTTTATAGGCCAATCCCCACCCCCAAGGTATGTGAATAACTCTTTCCAAAAACCATCATAATTAGTGATGAGCGAGTAGCAAAATATTTGTAATCGATATACCCGTAACGAGTAGTTTCACGAAGGAGTGCCTTAGTAAGAAGCATTTCAAGGTCCTGGAGTGGCCTAGCCAGTCTCCAGATCTCAACCCTACAGAAAACCTTTGGAGGGAGTTGAAAGTTCGTGTTGCCCAGCGACAGCCTCAAAACATCACTGCTGTAGAGAAGATCTGCATGGAGGAATGGGCAACATACCAGCAACAATGTGTGCCAACCTTGTGAAGACTTACAGAAAACGTTTGACCTCTGTCACTGCCAATAGAGGAGATAGAACAAAGTATTGAGATGAACTTTTGTTATTGACCAAATACTTATTTTCCACGTAAATGTTATCATATGTCATAAAGGGGTTAAAGTAAGTCTGTCAGTACATAATGACTGTTGAAACCAAGTAAATGTGCTTGGTGCACCCTTGGTGTGGCCAAACATTTAAGTACACCTCTCCACCTAGTTCTTTATCTCCAACCTTCCCCACTTTTCATTAATTGACAGCTGTAGCATTATACAGCCGGAAAAGGGTGGATATAGATGAAGACAAGCAGACGTGAAGGTGCATGGAAATGTTTGGCCACACCAAGGGTGCACAGAGCATCTGTGCTTGCTGCTATGCTTACAGACTCCTTTTGATTTATGTCACAATAGTGGTGGATAATGCTACAGAAATGTACTCTAATCAGTGTACTCTATTCCATATAGTCCAAAATTGTACTCCAACTATGCTCTCACACAGTAGCTGAATCATGCTCCAAACTCAAGAATTTTGTGCATCCTACTCCTTTGGACCCTGGATGAAGACTGGCACCACCATTAAAACACTAATTGTTTTGAATCGGCACCTAAATATGACAAGTGACATGTCAAAATTATATGAGCAATTCCATATAGATTTAAAATTACCTTAGTCTTGTACCTCTACTTAGGCTGTTATAGAAATGGATACTGCAATGTTGAGCACCAGCAAAGGTGGAGGAATTACTCAGCCTAATCCAGGCTACAGATAAATGGTAGTGATGAGGATCAAGGGATCGTACAAGAAATTCTTGGATGGAGGAAGGGGTTAGCAGGTGTGGGTGCACATATTTTTGGACAATAAGGTAAATTCAGTAATGACCAATTATCCCCATCAACCGTCAGTACCCAAGTGTCTTACCATTGTGTGTTGGTCCTCCGTTCTATTCTCTTGTGCGGTATCTGTCACTTGAACTGGGACATTACTGTTATCCATCTGTAGAGTATAAAAGGTTGGAAACTGAACTATTGCTTATTGGTGCACAACATGTATAGCACACACTGCATGTCACAGCCAGACACACTGCCATACACTTACACAGTGTCTGAGCACTTAGCTGAATGTGTGCACCTGGAGAAGCTCCCATCATATATGTTAGGGTATGAAAGCATACGTTATTCTCAGTTGGGGTCTGCCCTGAAACCTTCCTGAAAAATTGTTAACTAAAAAATTAATATATGTAAAAGTGACTCTGTCATAGATGTTACCCAAGAGGTACACTGTATTAGTGTCTACATTTGAATGTTATGTATTTAATGATGTGTATGTAGCCACCTAGTGGCTAAAGGCTGAGACTGCTCCCTGGTCCCCTCTAGCTATGTAAAGTTATTAATAATAAGTATAGATATTCTTAGGCGTGGGGCCCAGTCTATAAAAAGGGTCTACAATGTAAAATCAGTAGGAGAGTCCCCCAGAATGGACAAAGTACCAGGAACCACTACTCCCTTCTTCTAATTGATCTGGACCCTCTGGGTCACCCTTCGTAATGAGTGTGGGCATTTGGGAAGTGGCCCTATAGAGCAGGCCTGAATCACTATCCTGATGCTGACATTCAAGCTCCATCTGTGGCAGCTTCTCAGGAAGCAACTGATTCCTTTAGTACAGGGTGGGTGAGCTGACTAGTGACACGGTGCTGGTGGTAAAAAAACACTTGTCTAGATGGTGGCTCTTACTGTTCCTAAGAAACAGACCACTACAGGAAGAGACTTAATTTACATACCGTGATGTTGGACAGAGTGGGTAAAGGCCACTTTACACACACCAACTTATCTGTCCAACTTCTGACCAACTTGCTGGTTGCAGTGAAATCATGGACACATTGCTCCATTGTACACAGTCACAAATGGAGCAATGTGTCCATGATTCACTGCAACCAGTAAGTTGTCTGAAGTTGGACAGATAAGTTGGTGTGTGTAAAGTGGCCTTAGAGCCTAGAGATACCGGGATGGCGGGAGCTGTCTGCAACAAAATGTGTCAATGTGAATATTAATGAAAAATTTACATTTAGGCCAGGGCTCCACTTGCAATAGACTCGCACATCTCTCGCATCATATCACCCGGCACGGCTGTCAACTATCTGGATAGAAGCTGCATAGAAACAAATTCAGCTCCACACTCCTGTCCGGAGAGCTTGTGGCCGTGTCGGGGGATGCGATGCGAGAGACGTGCGAGTCTCTCACAAGTGAAGCTCCGGGCCTAAGGTTGTTGCCCGTTCTTCATGAGACAGTTTGAGTAAGGGTACCTTTACACGCCGCTACTGGCGGGTGGCTACAACCGGATACATGCGAGAAATGTATCTTGCATCGGCAATTCACCCCGTGGTAGCAGCGTGTGAAGACGGTTGTAGCCACCCGCCAGTAGCGGCACCTGTTTCCGAGCACTGCCCTGAAACAGGTGGCTACACAGCCGATTGTAGTGACCTGTATCGGCGTGTAAAGAAGCAACAGAAGGGATGTCTGGACACCAGGCTATGTACCTGGTATGTAGCTGGGGCGTGACACAGGCTCCGGGTTACCATGCCCCATCAGCCATCATTGGAGGAAGCTCCTGCATGACGATTGGTAGTCGCTGCATAGGGCGGCATATTTAAGGAGCTGACCAGTCACACTACACAATTGCTCGAGCGTCATGTATTAAACAGCCTCCTGCGATGCCTGGCCAATCATGATGTTCTGGCTTTGTCCTATCAGCGTACCGACGTCTTGTAATCCACAATTGTGGCACGCCTATGTGTTGTCCCTGCTGCACCAGGTCTGCCCATATTAGCTTGTTGTAGCGGTGTGTAAATGAGGTAAGGTGCTCGGCAGAAGGTAACTTGAGACACCCGGCGGTGTATCTAGAGATAGATGTAACCTACTGTAGCGCACCTTGTTGCGGCGTGTAAAGGTGGTGCGATTACCGTTTGCAACCGTTTGTGCGTGCTCGTGCACGTGAAGTAGCTGGTTGTAGCCACCCGCCAGTAGCGGCGTGTAAAGGTACCCTATCGCTACTTTGGAAAGTTTAATCGACTCTGTGCGTGCTTTGACCCTCATTGAGGGCAATACTGAAATAAACTGAACTGTTAGATTGGGGAGCCGGCTGGGGCAAGCTCAGTGGAACCACATACTCATTCTGACCTGGGGAATCATACTGCCACGTTAGTTTTACCATATATTGAAAATGGTAAATAAAAAAAACATTGTGTAATTGCACTTTTTTTTGGCAATTTCATCGCACTTGGAATTTTTCCCCATTTTCCAGTACACTAGATGGTAAAATGAATGGTGTCATTTAAAAGTACAACTCCTCCCGCAAAAACACAAGCCCCCATATGTCTATATAAACGAAAAAATAAATAGTTATGGCTCTTGGAAGAAGGAGAGGGAAAAACTAAAACAAAAAGCAGAAAATCACCCGGGGGTGAAGGGGTTAGGCATAGAATATTTTTTTATGAATAATGACGTTAGATCATTTTCCAATAAACTTTTTGTAGAATTTATTCTTTGTGGGATTTTAAGTTCTCCGTGTGCTGTCATTAAAATAGTTTAGAACAATCTCTTCTAGCTATATGATTGGCATCACAGATTCAGGACAAAGAGTACAAAAAGTACAGGTGTACCATGTCTGGAAATAAACAGGAACATATATTGTTAAAGGGATAGGAACCCCACTATATGTCAGTTGTTATTTTCTCTGTTTGTTATGCAACTTATCCAGTTTTTCCATTAATTCCATTTTTTCTGTTATTATTATTAGAAAAGTGTAAATGTAACACTTGAACCAAGTATGAATGTAACCCAAAGACATTCTTTTGGCTGAAACCAAAATTTTCATTAAACTACTAATGTGATCCATCCCTCGATATATATATATATATATATATATATATATACAGTGCCTACAAGTAGTATTCAACCCCCTGCAGATTTAGGTGGTTTGATAAGATGCAAATACGTTAGAGCCTTCAAACTGCAACCGAGAGTAGGATTTATTAACAGAAGCATAAATCTTACAAACCAAAAAGTTATGATGCTCAGTTGAATTTTTATAAATTTTAAACATAAAAGTGATGGTCAATTTTTATTCAACCCCTAGGTTTAATATTTTGTGGAATAACCCTTGTTTGCAATTACAGCTAATAATCGTCTTTTATAAGACCTGATCAGGCCGGCACAGGTCTCTGGAGTTATCTTGGCCCACTCCTCCATGCAGATCTTCTCCAAGTTATCTAGGTTCTTTGGGTGTCTCATGTAGACTTTAATCTTGAGCTCCTTCCACAAGTTTTCAATTGGGTTAAGGTCAGGAGAATGACTAGGCCACTCCATCACCTTGATTTTTTTCCTCTTGAACCAGGCCTTGGTTTTCTTGGCTGTGTGCTTTGGGTCGTTGTCTTGTTGGAAGATGAAATTACGACCCATCTTAAGATCCTTGATGGAGGAGCGGAGGTTCTTGGCCAAAATCTCCAGGTAGGCCGTGCTATCCATCTTCCCATGGATGCGGACCAGATGGCCAGGCCCCTTGGCTGAGAAACAGCCCCACAGCATGATGCTGCCACCACCATGCTTGACTGTAGGGATGGTATTCTTGGGGTCGTATGCAGTGCCATCCAGTCTCCAAACGTCACGTGTGTGGTTGGCACCAAAGATCTCGATCTTGGTCTCATCAGACCATAGAACCTTGAACCAGTCTGTCTCAGAGTCCTCCAAGTGATCATGAGCAAACTGTAGACGAGCCTTGACATGACGCTTTGAAAGAAAAGGAACCTTACGGGCTCGTCTGGAACGGAGACCATTGCGGTGGAGTACGTTACTTATGGTATTGACTGAAACCAATGTCCCCACTGCCATGAGATCTTCCCGGAGCTCCTTCCTTGTTGTCCTTGGGTTAGCCTTGACTCTTTGCACAAGCCTGGCCTCGGCACGGGAGGAAACTTTCAAAGGCTGTCCAGGCCGTGGAAGGCTAACAGTAGTTCCATAAGCCTTCCACTTCCGGATGATGCTCCCAACAGTGGAGACAGGTAGGCCCAACTCCTTGGAAAGGGTTTTGTACCCCTTGCCAGCCTTGTGACCCTCCACGATCTTGTCTCTGATGGCCTTGGAATGCTCCTTTGTCTTTCCCATGTTGACCATGTATGAGTGCTGTTCACAAGTTTGGTGAGGGTCTTAAATAGTCAGAAAAGGCTGGCAAAAGAGATAATTAATCCACACATGTGAAGCTCATTGTTATTTGTGCCTGAACTACTTCTTAATACTTTAGGGCAGGGGTGGGGAACTCCAGTCCTCGAGGGCCGCAAACAGTGCATGTTTTCAGGATTTCCTTAGTATTGCACAGGTGATAACATAATCACTTGCACTGGTGATGATTCCAATCCCTGTGCAATACTAAGGAAATCGTGAAAACCTGAACTGTTTGCGGCCCTCGAGGACTGGAGTTCCCCACCCCTGCTTTAGGGGGACCATACAGAATTCTGGTGGTTTGAGGGGTTGAATAATAAATGACCCTCTGAATTAACTTTTAACGCTTTAAAAAAAAAAAAAAAAAATCTTTTTGGCTGCAGTGCATTTCCCACTTCCAGGCTGATCTACAGTCCAAATGTCACAATGCCAAGTTAATTCCGCATGTGTCAACCAGCTAAATCTGCAGGGGGTTGAATACTACTTGTAGGCACTGTATATATATATATACACATATACGGTATATATATATATATTTATTTAATTTTTTTCTGCTGACAATTATTTAGCCACATTGTTTTGAACATTATGAATACTGTACAGTGTACACGTATATATGAATCCACTTATATGTACATATATATATATATATACATACACGTGTACACTACTGTTCAAACGTTTATATTATATATGATTGAACAGTAGTGTATATGTGTATATATATATATATATATATATATATATATATATATATATATATATATATATTCATGATTTTCATCAAGACATGCTGGCTAAATAATTGTCAGCAGAAAAAGTTAAAATGAAAAAAGTAGTTTCACCTATGTCGCTGAGTCATGCAGACATGCGTGCAGGTATATGGTCTGCTCACCACCATAGTATCCCCCTAAAGATAAATTGAATATCAATTAAAGGAATTGTGTCATCAGAAAATTATTTATTCTTTAAGTCAAGTGTTTTGGGATACTTGTACATCATAAGGAGCAGAGGCTGTGGTCACTGATGCAGCCTCTGCCCCTCCCTGAAGCGAAGTGATGCTCATATCAGAGGCTGGGCTAGTCCAAGCATGATGTGCACAATGACAGCACACTCTCTGTTGTCAGCTCAGATAAGAAGTACCAGCCCGCCACAGAGGAGTATCCGACTAACCAGCTCTACCAGAGCCGCTCCTGCAAGTGACG
Organism: Allobates femoralis; assembly: GCA_033576535.1. Taxonomy (NCBI): domain Eukaryota; kingdom Metazoa; phylum Chordata; class Amphibia; order Anura; family Aromobatidae; genus Allobates; species Allobates femoralis. The sequence goes on from JARQOC010000009.1 coordinate 87,534,503, forward strand.
TGACAGGTCTCTGAATGCCGGGTATTCTAACACTGCTCTCATTACCGCTGGTTTGAACTGGCAGCAGACCGAGCGCTTTCATTGTGCACATCGCTGTGGGACTAGACCAGATCCTGAAACAAGCATTACTGATGACGCTTCATTCAGGGAGGGGCAGAGCCTCTGACAGTCTCCACTGTCTCTTCCCTCTGATGACGCTTCATTCAGGGAGGGGCAGAGCCTCTGACAGTCTCCACTGTCTCTTCCCTCTGATGACGCTTCATTCAGGGAGGGGCAGAGCCTCTGACAGTCTCCACTGTCTCTTCCCTCTGATGACGCTTCATTCAGGGAGGGGCAGAGCCTCTGACAGTCTCCATTGTCTCTTCCCTCTGATGACGCTTCATTCAGGGAGGGGCAGAGCCTCTGACAGTCTCCACTGTCTCTTCCCTCTGATGACGCTTCATTCAGGGAGGGGCAGAGCCTCTGACAGTCTCCACTGTCTCTTCCCTATGATGATGCTTCATTTGACTATCGCAGCATGCACTAGGATTCCCAAACAAAGCATCATCAAAAAAGAAGGTTAAAAAAAATAGAATATTAGTTGGGCTGGTTTCATATTACTGTTTTCTTAATCCGGGCGAATCTGGCTGAAACCATATGCAATCGCATTGCTTGTCAATGGGGACGTGGGCCAATACTGTTTCATACGGTTCCAGATGGATCCAGCTGAGAACAGTTTTTAACAGAAACCAAAAACGCAGTTTGTAACTTTTTTGTGTTTTTGTACAAGCCATAAACAACCAGGTCCGGGGCCCTGCGGCCTGAAATAATATGGTGCTCTATGGAACTCAGATCGGGTGAAAGGTGATTCCTGCTGGCTTCAGACACCGGATCTGGGCCTTTTGATTGAGCATGCTCACGAGCCAGTGACGCACACCAGGGGCCAGGGTTACTCCCGGTTTAGACAGGCGATTCTTCTCCTTCCTTGTCACGGGTGGACCGCGCCTGCCGGTAGTGGGGCCCGGTGTAGTGCAGATCAAAATTGAGGTCGTCTTACGGGAACAGATTAAAAAGGGGTTTTAATTTGTTTTCTTCGTGACGCCACCTATGAGTAGATTCGGTAAGGGCTACCGACGCTGCGGAACCTCCCGGGGTGATGGACAGCAGCAAGATGTTACGCTCCCCACAGGCTGAGCGGTGATCCCCGGGGGCTGGAGCTGCTCAAGATGTTGTGCGGCAGCTGCGGTTACCTTAAGTTTATGACGGACAGTTCATAAGGAGACACGGACACAGATAGTCTCTGCAACGGTTCTTTACTGTAACCAGCAGGCAGTACATGGCTTACAGTGGTTGAGTAGAAGACCGGGTGGACTTAGCAGTGATAGTGCTCCTCAGAGATCCGCAGTGTACCTCCTCTCTACCTCCTTAGCTTCTCTTGCCAGCGTCGCCCAGGAATACCAGGTCGGGTACGGGGAGGCTGCTTCAATGCCCTATCCATGATGTACGTTCTGGATTCTTTGGGGAGCCTTGGGTCCCTCGGTGGGTACACCGCTGGTTAGACGACTGGAAACTGGCTGGTGGTGGGGTGCTCCTATAAAGCTGCTCCTCCACGGGGCTGGTTCGCGTGACAGAGGTGAACTGCTGCCAGCTTCGGTACCAGTGAACCGGCTGTAAGTTGTGGGCACGGGAGTCTTTTGGGAACCCGTGTAGAAATGCCCATTCCCGGTAGTTAAGGCCTCAGGTGCTGACACCCGACCGGTGACGGCCCAGGGGCCCGCACGGAGTGCGGAGCCCCCGCTCCACTCCAAGTTCTAGTCTGCTCTCTTCAAGTTCTAGACTACGTTCTCCCTCTGTTCTCTTCACTACCCTAACACTCCACCCACCAGGACCTATGATTGGTCCCCTGTTCTAGGTGTTGTATGTTGGGTTGGATCTCTGAGTTAACTATTTCACTGCTTTGTCTAGAGAATATTGCGGCTGCAATACTCCCTTGTATCGCACTCGTTGCGGGGCGCCACACTCCCCCTTGGTTAAATCAGCTTGTCCCCAAGCGTCAAACTACTCACATTACAGAGGTTTTTACATTTTTATACATATATGACACACTTTTATTAAAATAGAAAAACAGGTAAAGGCATGCTTTGATGTTATAAGCAAAGAAACAGGTAATCACTTTGTGCGGACCCGGCGGGCGGTCGGCTGTACTTTAACTAGAGTCCAGGCTGTAGCCGCAAGATCACACAGTCAATGATTAACGGTAACAGAGTCATTGATGAAGTTCAAGTTTTAAAGTCACTGGCTCTGAGGGTGATGGTGTACCCGGATAGCAAACCACCCATCTGCACAAGCATAGCGCTCATAGGTGATAATATCGCCCCGGTATAGGTCGCGATCGGGATGTCCTCTTGGCAAGTTTGACTCAACGTCCCGGCGCCCCACAAACACCTCCTCATTCAAACCCACCTCCCAAGCGAACCCCACCCGGTATTTAAGTTAAAGGTGGAAATTCTACCTTCACGGCGGAGTTCATCAGGCAGCGGCGGCTGGCGGCGAGCCTCGGCACGGGCCTCCATGTTGGCGCGTTCTCGGGCTTGCCACTCCTCTCGTCGTTTCTGGCGTACATCTCCGTCGTTACGGCTCGGGGTGTAAAGATGAGTAATGGAGCTGGTGGTTTGGCGGGAAGCTTGAACTTGGCGGGCTGTCTGTATCGGAACCCGGTGGAACGGCACAGGGGAAGGTGTCGGCAGTGCACCCGACCAGTGTACCCGAGCTGTGTGCCCGGAAGGAAGTTCTTTGTTGTCTCCCCAAGCGAACCCGGTGTCGAAATCCTCAGCGGTGCTGTGGGTCTCGTCGTCATCCTCTCCGACCTCTTCCTCGATGATCCCATCAGGCTGCTCGATGATGAAAGACGTTAAAGCTTGTTCCGTTGTACAACAGGGCGGTGGTGCTGCGGATCCTTCCGTAGGGACGTCCTGCAGGGCTTCCAGGCTGCCTGCCTCTTCATCTGTTTCCGCAGGTAAAGGTGTTTCAATCCCGGTTACCAGGTAGGCCTCTGTGGTTGCAGAGGAGGCCTCCGGTTCAAGGGAGAAACAAGCGACAGTCTCGGTAGTGTGGAAACTAGTCGCGGGTTCCGCAGGTGGAACCTGGTAGAGATCGAGTTCTTCCATGGAGCGTGTTATGAGCTCCGGCTCAAGAACGGAATCGGTTACGATGTTGGTCGCTGGAACGGGTCGAGTTGCGGCCTCCACCGGAATGACACAGCCTATTGGCTCAGGTGACGGAGCAGGACAGGTGGTAGGCGAGGGTGAGGCGGTCGAGAAGCTGGTGACGCCGTCTGGGCTTGGAGAAGCTGCACCCGGTCGGCTCTGCTGCATCGCATGGTGTAGTCGTCTGCCTAGGGTCGCGCTCCAGCTACGGATCGTCCATTCCACTGTCTCTAGTAACCGCACCCGGAGGTCTTGTAGAGCCTCTAGCCAGAAGTCGGGGCTGCCGTCTATGGTAAGGGCAGGATCCGGACCCGGTTGGCTGACGGCTGCTCTGGCCTCCGCCTCGACCTCCCGCATCAGGTCTTGGAGTCTCATGCTGGCCATTCTTCTTTGGAGGGAAACCACACCCGTTCAACCGGTAAGACGTTCTGGTTGAGCTGGTGAAGATGTCTTCTCTCTCTGTCGGTGTGTCTAGGTATGACACTCCCATCTCCTCTGGGCTTTTGTAGTCCAATCGTGGGAAAAGTCTTTGGGATCCGCCCCCATGGTTGATTCGAGCAATCAGGGCGGACAAAGAGTTTGGCGCCTTTTGTCGTTGGCCCTCCCACAGTGAGGGGGGGGTTGACTCACTCTTGGGCTTCACGTGGCGGCTTCTTGTGGCGGGAACGCCATCTTGGGCGCCATCTTGACCCAATGGTGTAAAGGCGGGAAAGTTCTTTTTAGGACGAACAAAGTCCAATTGTAGACAATAAAGTCCAGTTTAAGCACAACATACCCGTTGGTAACGGGCCTGCTCGTATCCTGTTCGTGACGCCATTTTCTGACGCACACCAGGGGCCAGGGTTACTCCCGGTTTAGACAGGCGATTCTTCTCCTTCCTTGTCACGGGTGGACCGCGCCTGCCGGTAGTGGGGCCCGGTGTAGTGCAGATCAAAATTGAGGTCGTCTTACGGGAACAGATTAAAAAGGGGTTTTAATTTGTTTTCTTCGTGACGCCACCTATGAGTAGATTCGGTAAGGGCTACCGACGCTGCGGAACCTCCCGGGGTGATGGACAGCAGCAAGATGTTACGCTCCCCACAGGCTGAGCGGTGATCCCCGGGGGCTGGAGCTGCTCAAGATGTTGTGCGGCAGCTGCGGTTACCTTAAGTTTATGACGGACAGTTCATAAGGAGACACGGACACAGATAGTCTCTGCAACGGTTCTTTACTGTAACCAGCAGGCAGTACATGGCTTACAGTGGTTGAGTAGAAGACCGGGTGGACTTAGCAGTGATAGTGCTCCTCAGAGATCCGCAGTGTACCTCCTCTCTACCTCCTTAGCTTCTCTTGCCAGCGTCGCCCAGGAATACCAGGTCGGGTACGGGGAGGCTGCTTCAATGCCCTATCCATGATGTACGTTCTGGATTCTTTGGGGAGCCTTGGGTCCCTCGGTGGGTACACCGCTGGTTAGACGACTGGAAACTGGCTGGTGGTGGGGTGCTCCTATAAAGCTGCTCCTCCACGGGGCTGGTTCGCGTGACAGAGGTGAACTGCTGCCAGCTTCGGTACCAGTGAACCGGCTGTAAGTTGTGGGCACGGGAGTCTTTTGGGAACCCGTGTAGAAATGCCCATTCCCGGTAGTTAAGGCCTCAGGTGCTGACACCCGACCGGTGACGGCCCAGGGGCCCGCACGGAGTGCGGAGCCCCCGCTCCACTCCAAGTTCTAGTCTGCTCTCTTCAAGTTCTAGACTACGTTCTCCCTCTGTTCTCTTCACTACCCTAACACTCCACCCACCAGGACCTATGATTGGTCCCCTGTTCTAGGTGTTGTATGTTGGGTTGGATCTCTGAGTTAACTATTTCACTGCTTTGTCTAGAGAATATTGCGGCTGCAATACTCCCTTGTGACGCACTCGTTGCGGGGCGCCACACCAGTTTCATATGATACATCCACTAGGGGGCGTGTCATTTTTCACCGTATCCGTCAAAAAAATGTACACAACCTGATATTACCGCAATGGTATTACGTCGGATCCGTCAGCTGGATCAGTAATAATACTGGTGCGGGAGCATCATGTTGCAGATGCGGTTTCTCCGTATCTTAAGGCCCCGTTACATGTAGCGATATCGCTAACTACATTGCCGCAATGTCACAGGTTTTGTGACGTAGCAGCGACCTCGCCCGCTGGGAGATCGCTGATCGCTAATGAATGGCCTGGACCATTTTTTGATTGGCGATCTCCCGCTGGGCATGCTGGATCGCTGTGTGTGACAGGGGCAATGACCAGCGATCCCCATTCTGCAGCCGAGACCCTGAACGATCCCAACGACCTTCGAGTTGTCGGCGCATTGCTGGGTCATCTCTGGTAAGTCTGCCTGTCTGGCATCTCACCAGCGACCACATAGCGACGCACCAGTGATCCCGGCCAGGTCGGATTGTTGTCGGGATTGCTCATGCGTCACTACGTGTAATGGGGCCTTTATGCGTATTCAAAAACCGGTAGTGTGAAACCAGCCTGAGATAGGGTTATTAGGGAACGGAAGGAATTTTCAATGCAAGTTTATTAGAAAATAGATTAGATTTTTGCACTAACTAGAAAGGGATTAAGGAGGATAATTACTTTGCCTTCGGACCACCCCTTTAATGCTGGACTCATACTACCTATTCTTTTCAGCATCCACATAGATGTAATAATAATGATAATATTTATTCACTTATATAGTGCCATTAATTCCACATACATTATCATTACTGTCCCCATTGGGGCTCACAATCTATATTCCCTATCAGTATTGCAGAATTAATAGATTGACTTTTTTCTACTCATTCTTTGATCTGGGCAAAGGTTAAAGGATGAGGATGGTGAAAGGAGGAGGTGAGCTGTGACCATCACCTATACATAGCCTATTGCATATTGAGCTGTTACCTTTCATTGTAATCCTGTTTGTGATGATAATGAGAAAATTGAAAAGGCTTTTGTATGGATCAGGAATCAATAATCTTATATTAAGATTTGCATGAAATATTTCATTTTTTACTTATATAGATAGTAGTGATGGCTGATCACTACCGTGCTCGGTACTCGTAAAAAGCAGATAGACGCTTGGATGAATAGAACTTGAGTACCTGAGTATGATGGAAGTCAATGGGGAAGTCAAGTATTTTTCAGGGACATCTTCCATTGACTTCCATTATACTCAGCGCCCATCTCAAGTATCAACTGCTCATTACGAGTACCGAGCAACCAAGCGGTCACTCATCATTAATGGTACCTTTACACGCCACTACAGAAGGTTGGAAACAACCGGGTGTATCACGTGCACGAGCATGTTCCAACGGTTGAAAACGGTACCCGATACCGCCTTTACACGCCGCTACAAAGTGCTCTACAGAAGGTTTAATCTATCTCTGGAGGCACCGCCGGGTGCTCAAGTTACCTTCTGTAGAGCACCGTCCCTCATTTACACGCCGCTACAGAAGGTAATATGGGAGGACCTGGTGCAGCAGGGACAACACATAGGCGTGCCAGAGTTGTGGATTACGAGACGCTCGTACGATGATTGGACACAGCAATAGTATCATGATTGGCCAGGCAGCGCAGGAGGCTGGCTAATACATGATGCTATTGCAAGTTGTGTAGTGTGACTGGTCAGCTCCTTAAATATGCCGCCCTATGCAGCGACAACCAATCGTAACGCAGGAGCTTCCCCAATGATCGCTGTAGGGGGCGGTATCCCGGAGGCTGTGTCACGCCCCAGGGAGTTAGCTAGGTGACGAAAAACCTTACCGTACCGTATTTAGACTCCGCTACCATCGGGTTGAAACCAACCTGTTTTTGAGCACTGCTCTGAAACAGGTGTCGACAGTGACGGGTGGCAACAACCGAGTTTACACGCCGCTACCTCGGGTTGATTTGACGGTGCAAGATACATTTGTCTCCGACACCCGGTTGTTTCCAACCTTCTGTAGCGGCGTGTAAAGGTACCATAATAGATAGTAATATATAAACTTGAAAAAAAAACATAAAAAATCTTTAAAAAATACTTCTATTAAATAAACCTGATTCAAAGTATTACTTCATTTTCCTGGGCTTTAAGATAAACTGCGGAAATATTTAGTATGTTTTATATTGTGTTGTACCCAGGTAGAGTTCTAGAAAGCTCTGATAATCCAGAACACTTGATCTGTGACACTGTCAGGTCTTGATTAAAGGAATTCTAATGTATCATCATCATCATCAATACAATATCTGAGATAGACACTTTATTAGGTCTATTATGAATTATTCTTTGGATAATCCATTTCATACACTGAGATCTTTTGTCTTCGTACCCGGGTTTGGTGTTGGGTATGCCGCTTACCTTTTCCATACGCTCCCTTGCAGTCCTGTCCCCATCATCCAGGCTGTGGTCCAGGGGAGCGGAGAAGATGTGATAAATGCAGGGCTCAGAGTGATGAGGAGGATGGCAGGCAGCAGGGGAGGCATGTCCTCCTCCAGGCAGCAGGATCAGCACGATGCTTAATTATAGGCCATCTATGTACAAATACCATGTAATCGTATAGGAGATATAATCTCACGCTGAATCCTCAGCCGATCTATGGGTGATGTCAGGGATGATAATTTGCACAGCTGTTTTGCTGCTGTTTTCTCCAATGGAGAATGTATGAATGAAAAGCTTGTCTGGTACAGCTCCCCCTGCTGGATATCAGGAATCAGTACATGCTCATTCATTCCTCTTTACATAGGCAGAACTTGCACACAATGGTTTAACTACAATATGTTCCAAGGCACTGAAAATTAGGGGTGTAACTACAATAAGTGCTGAGGTTGGGACCACGTCAGGGCCCTGGAGCCCTAGGGGGCCCATATATTACCTTTTGCCTATATGAAATAACCAATACTATTAAAGATTTGCAATAATTGAGGGTCCCATAATAATAATAATAATAATAAAACTTTATTTGTATAGCACCAACATATTCCGCAGCTGCTTTACAGTACAATGGTTCGTATAAGAAAAATATACAATACAGAATGGTATGGTAAGTAACACAGAACAGATACATACAATAAACATAGATCAATGATAAGGCAAAAAATAAAGGTGACCCTGCTCAAAGGAGCTTACAATCTATGACGGGATGGGGGTGACACAAAGTCAGAGGCTTATAACAATGTAATATCTTATGTCTTAAGTGACTACTATTAGGGAGAATGATAGGCCGCCCTGAAAAGATGTGTTTTTAGGGAGCGTCTGAAGCCATGCAAGTTGTGGATGGTCCTAATTTCTTGGGGTAGAGCATTCCAGAGGATTGGTGCAGCTCGAGAGAAGTCTTGGAGTCGGGAATGGGAGGTTCGGATTAATGCCGATGTTAGTTTAAGGTCGCTTCCATAGCGAAGGGGACGGGTGGGGTGATAGACAGAGATGAGGGTAGAAAGGTAGGGAGGTGCTGCACCATGAATAGCTTTGTGGGTGACAACGAGCAATTTGAATTGGATTCTATAGTGTATGGGCAGCCAGTGCAATGACTGGCACAGAGCAGAAACATCTGAGTAACGGTTTGCTAGATAGGTGATCCTGGCTGCTGCATTGAGGATAGACTGGAGAGGGGAAAGCTTACTGCGGGGAGGCCAGCTAATAAAGAATTACAGTAGTCAAGGTGTCTATAAAATTCAAGAATGCGCACATAGGGTGATATCTTCTTTAAAGAAGAGCAAAAAAAGGTTATACAAAGAGACTGCTCACCTGATATAGTTGTGAAAACCCACAACTGGTAATGATCGCTCACATACAAGTAGCTGCTGCAGGACCGTACTTTCCACAGATCCCTGTGGTATAATCAGTTCCCAGGACACAGTACCTTGAGGTCCGCGCTGCCACTTCAGAAAGGAACAAAAGAAGCCAGTACAAGGGAATGTCTGGATCAACGATTCTTCTTTATTATCCAACGCGTTTCAGAGTTATCTCCCAACTCCTTCATCAGGGAATTCCCTGGGAGTAGTCAAGGTGGGAATGGATCAGGGCCACGTGAGGGTTTTAGTTGTTTCCATGGTGAGGAAAGGGCGAATTCTGGAGATATTTTTCAGGTGCAAGTGACAGGAGCGGGTGAGAGATTGTATTTATGGGGTGAAGGAGAGATCAGCGTCAAACATAACACCCAGACAGCGAGCCTGCTGCCTGGACATTATCGTGGTGCCGCATACGAAAGGAAATGTCAGGTTTAGGGAGGTTGGTAGAGGGTGGGAGCAGAAGAAGTTCAGTTTTGGAAAGGTTAAGTTTCAGATAGAGAGCGGACATGATAGTGGAAACTGCGGTTAGACAGTCATTGGTGTTCTGTAATACCGCAGGGGTAAGGTCAGGGTGAAGTGTATAGTTGTGTGTCATCAGCATAAAGATGGTAGCTGAAGCCAAATCTGCTGATGGTCTGTCCAATAGGGGCGTGTACAGAGAGAAGAGAGAGAGGCCAAGAACTGAACCCTGAGGGATACCAATAGTGAGAGGAAGAAGGGAGGAAGTGGAGCCAAAGAATGATACCTGAAAGAGAGGTCAGAAAGATAGGAGGAGACCAGTAGAGAGCGTGTCCTTGATGCCAATGGAGTGCAGCATAGAGAGTAGGAGATGGTGGTCAACTGTGTCAAAAGCTGTAGAAAGGTCAAGAAGAATAAGCAGAGAGTGGTCACTGTTACTTTTTGCTGTCAGAAGGTCATTGGTCACTTTGATAAGGGCAGTTTCTGTAGAATGGACTGCAATGCATCTAAAAGAGAGTGAATGGAGAGGTAATGGGTGAGGCGAGTTTTTGCATCGGGGCCCATGAGCTTCAAGTTACACCACTGCAGAAAATCCTCTTTCATAAAAAAAGTTTTATTGAATCCAATGCACACATCAGAGACATGTAGAAACATGCGACCTGTCGGCCACATAAGACCTTTTTCAAGGCGTAGAAAAAAGTGGTTTAGCTACAATCTGGTCCCAAAAATTGATACTACTTATTATGCCAAATTATATCATGTAATAAAAAAGACAGTTGCACTTTTGCAATGCTAAGACATGGAAACATGAATGCAGACATTTAATGGCATTATAGCAAAGGCCCCTTTGACATCAGCGGTTCTCGCTGATCGCGGTAGATGTGGTGGATTTACCGCATCCCCTATGCACTGAGAAGCCCCAAAGACATTGCATGGCGCTTGCCGCAGGTGAACCGCAAGTGTGACGGTTAGGCGGCAGATGCGGTAAATCCACGCATCTGCCGCGATCAGCGAGAAACGCTGATGTCAAAGGGGCCTAAGGAAGTATGAAAGAATGAGACACTTATCATATACAAATTGCCATCTATATATCCGCCCAGTAGCCACGATGAGGTGTGTCTCTTTATTGGGTACCTACACCAAAGTTAATGCCTCTCTCTGGGTTAAAAAAATCTCCTTCAGAATGGGCGAGTAGGAACTTGCTAAATAAAAGATAAAAACACTTGAGACAAATGGGGGAGGGTGCACAGACAGAAGGTATGACCCCGCATAACCTAAATAAGAAAACATTGCCAGCACTCCCTTACCTGCAATGTGAACAGGTGCTAACTGAACATAATATAATATAGCAAAAAAGACAGTTACACTCTACAATGCTGAGGCATGGAAACATGAATTTAGAACATGGAATAGCATAATAGCTAAATTCAGACAGCACATAAAAATGGCTATCTCTATATCCGCCCAGTAGCTAGTAGGAGGCTTTTTTTTTAACCCAAAGAGAGGAATAGTAAAGAAATACACCTCGACATGGCTACTGGTCACATTTAGAGATGGCCATTTTTATATTATGCCTTTTACTCCTTCCATTAGCTATTATGCTATTCCATGTATTATTATTTTTATTATTTATTATATAGCGCCATTATATTCCATGGCGCATTACATGCTAAAAGGGGCAGACTAGGACAAGTACATAGTAACAATACAAGTAATAATGAATGTGGACAATTCGGTCGTACAGATACAAGAGGAAGAGGGGAGAAATCCTGTCCGGGAGGGCTCACAGTCTACGAGGGGCTGGTGGGGATACAGTGGGAGGGGGAAGTTCCAGTCATGAGGCGGTGTGGTGGACCGGGTCTTATTGCAGGTGGTAGGCTTGGCGGAAAGGTGGGTCTTCAGGCTTCTTTTGAAGGTTCCCAGGGTAGGAGAATGTCTGATGTGTTGGGGCAATGAGTTCCAGAATATGGGGAAGCAGGGAGAAATCCTGTATGCGGTTGTGAGAAGAGGAGATGAGGGGGGAGTAGAGGAGAAGCTCTTGGGAGGATCGTAGGTTGGGTGAGGGTTACTATATTCATGTTTCCATGCCTCAGCATTGTAGAGTGTGACTGTCTTTTTTGCTATATTATATTTGTCAGTTAGCACCTGTTCACATTGCAGGTTAGGGAGTGCTGGCAGCTTTTTCTTATTTATAATGCTATCATAAATGGAAAACAGAGAACCAGGGGAAATCCAGACAAACACATTGAGAACATACAAAGTCCTTGCAGAGGTCTTCCCTGGTGGGATTTAAACCGAGGACCCCCGTGCTGCAAAGAAACAGTGTAACCACTGAGCCATTGTGCTAACCACTGAGCCCAGGTACTAACACTGAGCCATAGTGCTAACCACTGAGCATAGTGCACTAACATCTCACTGAACCATTGCGAATAACCACTGAGCCAATGCTAACCACTGACACCATGCATAACCACTGACCATTGTGATAACCACTGAGCCTTTGTGCTGACCACTAGCCAATGTGCTAACCACTGAACCATTGTGTAACCACTGAGCCATGTGATAACCACTGAGCCATTGTGCTAACCACTGAGCCATTGTGATAACCACTGAGCCTTTGTGCTGACCACTAAGCCATTGTGCTAACACTGAACCATTGTGATAACCACTGAGCCACCATGATAACCACTGAGCCATTGTGCTAACCACTGAACCATTGTGCTAACCACTGAGCCACTGTGATAACCACTCAGCCATTGGCTAACCACTGAGCCATTGTAACCACTACCATTGTGATAACCACTGAGCCACCATGCTAACCACTGAACCATTGCAATAACCACTGAGCCATAGTGATAACCACTGAGCCATTGTGATAACCACTGAGCCACCATGCTAACCACTGAACCATTGTGCTAACCACTGAACCATTGTGATAACCACTGAGCCACCATGCTAACCACTGAGCCATTGTGCTAACCACTGAGCCATAGTGATAACCACTGAGCCACCATTCTAACCACTGAACCATTGTGCTAACCACTGAACCATTGTGATAACCACTGAGCCACCATGCTAACCACTGAGCCATTGTGCTAACCACTGAGCCATAGTGATAACCACTGAGCCACCATTCTAACCACTGAACCATTGTGATAACCACTGAACCATTGTGATAACCACTGAGCCACCATGCTAACCACTGAACCATTGCAATAACCACTGAGCCATTGTGATAACCACTAAACCACCATGCTAACCACTGAGCCACCATGCTAACCACTGAACCATTGCAATAACCACTGAACCATTGCAATAACCACTGAGCCATTGTGATAACCACTAATCCACCATGCTAACCACTGAGCCACCATGCTAACCACTGAACCATTGTGCTAACCACTGAACCATTGTGATAACCACTGAGCCACCATGTAACCACTGAGCCATTGTGATAACCACTGAGCCACCATGCTAACCACTGAACCATTGCAATAACCACTGAGCCATTGTGATAACCACTAAACCACCATGCTAACCACTGAGCCACCATGCTAACCACTGAACCATTGCAATAACCACTGAACCATTGCAATAACCACTGAACCATTGCAATAACCACTGAGCCATTGTGATAACCACTAATCCACCATGCTAACCACTGAGCCACCATGCTAACCACTGAACCATTGTGCTAACCACTGAACCATTGTGATAACCACTGAGCCACCATGCTAACCACTGAGCCATTGTGCTAACCACGGAGCCATAGTGATAACCACTGAGCCACCATTCTAACCACTGAACCATTGTGCTAACCACTGAACCATTGTGATAACCACTGAGCCACCATGCTAACCACTGAGCCATTGTGATAACCACTAAACCACCATGCTAACCACTGAGCCACCATGCTAACCACTGAACCATTGCAATAACCACTGAACCATTGCAATAACCACTGAGCCATTGTGATAACCACTAATCCACCATGCTAACCACTGAGCCACCATGCTAACCACTGAACCATTGTGCTAACCACTGAACCATTGTGATAACCACTGAGCCACCATGCTAACCACTGAGCCATTGTGCATAACCACTGAGCCATAGTGATAACCACTGAGCCACCATGCTAACCACTGAACCATTGTGATAACCACTGAACCATTGTGATAACCACTGAGCCACCATGCTAACCACTGAGCCATTGTGCTAACCACTGAGCCATAGTGATAACCACTGAGCCACCATTCTAACCACTGAACCATTGTGCTAACCACTGAACCATTGTGATAACCACTGAGCCACCATGCTAACCACTGAACCATTGTGATAACCACTGAGCCACCATGCTAACCACTGAGCCATTGTGCTAACCACTGAGCCATTGTGATAACCACTGAACCATTGTGATAACCACTGAACCATGTGATAACCACTGAGCCACCGTGATAACCACTGAGCCATTGTGCTAACCACTGAGCCACCATGCTAACCACAGAAAATGAGACTTCCATAAGTGGAGGACCCTTCAAAAGAAATCATGAAGCTTATATAAAAAGTCACAAGAAGAACCACCAGCACCAGCAATCCAGACTCCCAGCTAAATAGCAAAAAATCTGTTTCCCAAATATATCAACTACAAAAGGTACAATTTAATTTCTTCAATCAGACATTGAAAAGACCAGAGATGCCAGATCAATAAATTATCTGGATTGTTGAAAAAAGTCTATAATCTGCATTTATTAGATGAAAGAACCTACAAAAGGTTAAATTATATAAATAAAACAACATCTTATTTTTTAATCTGTTCTGTTCTTTCTGTTTAGGCTTTTGGAGTTTTGCGCTCAACACAGTGGTGGAATATCTTTTTTTTATTGATAATAATATTTATTCACTTATATAGCGCCCTTAATTTCCAGCGCTTTACGTCCCTTATCATCACTGTCCCCATTGGGACTCTACATTCCCTATCAGTATGTCTATGGAGTGTGGGAGGAAACTAGAGAACCTGGAGGAAATCCCAGAAACATAGAAGCATTGGATGCTGGAATAAAGATACATTTGTGATTGTGACTTTTGGTAATTGGATGGCGTTCTACCTTGTATCGCTAGGATATGTCATCACTTCATAGCATATAATAGTCCAATTGCCTGGACCAATCCAAGCCACCCAAGTGGTGCAGGGCACTACCACCGGCTCTATTTACTTATTATACATTGCTTATATATCGCCAACATTCCACGGCCCCATTCACTGGAGTAGGGCTTGTGCTGCCGTCCCCTGACAAGTCTATGGTTATTAAAAGAAGAAACAGGACTCAATACTAAACCAACACTGCATTGCCTCCATGTTCGGGATTGGTGTGAGTCCCAAACGTAGGACTTCCATCAATCATATTGCAAAGCTCTCACTGATCTCAGGAACACCAGTCGAGGAAAACACTGCGGGCAGCCGGCTAAAGTGCTCAAACACAGTGAAATCCATAGTGCATTTTCCCCTGGGAATTTGAGTATGCAAATGGAGTCCGTGGAGCCTCGATTAAGAGTCTCAAACACAGGACTAGACAGATATCCCTCCAGGGAAGGACCTAGCCATGGGGTGGACTCCTTGCAGAGACCACCATAACCACCATATTAAGTGGCCCTTTCAGTCAATATCCTTCTCAGTTACGAGCTTAAAGTTATGACAAGAGAAAATCAAGGCCAGGTATCCATCCACAGACCGCTGTTTCGGGGTATTGCCCCTCATCAGTGCGGAGTAGGATTCTGGTTAGGTGGCAGCAATGTCTGATAGACCAACATCACAAAGCATTCACTGATCTTAGGGAGACCAGTTGAGGAAAACACTGCGGGCAGCCGGCTAAAGCGCTCAACACAGTGAAATCCATGGTGCATTGCCCCCTGGGAATTACAAATATGCAAATAGAGTCTTGTTTAAGAGTCTCAAACAAGAGACTAGCCAGATATCCCTCCAGGGAAGGACCTAGCCCTGGGGTGAACTCCTTGCGGAGACCACCATAACCACCATATTAAGTGGCCCTTTCAATCACTATCCCGCTCATTGACGAGCTTAAGAATATGACAAGGGAATTACAAAACCAGGTATCCATCCACAGACCGCTGTTTCGGGGTATTGCCCCTCATCAGTGTGGAGTAGGATTCTGGCTAGGTGGGATCAATTATATTGTGTGAGATGGAAATATCCCTTTAAATTATTATCATAAGTAAGATAGTTACGTGTTACAGTATAATTACAAGTAACAGCAGCCCCCACTCCTGCATCTGTGTCTTCTACGGATAGGTGTTTCTATCCATCTGACATCGGCAGAGCAATCTGCCAAGTATCTTGTGCAATTCTGGTGTAATCTGCTTGTAATAGTTTCCAGAACGTACTAAACTCTGATAAATAAATCTTACGAGCTTTGCAGCATTCCATGACTTTTCCATCTGTAGGGCGAATCAGTCTGGTAACAATCCGTCACCTCAATGGTGTATGGTCCAGAAAGTCAAGTAAAATAAATGGACAGATAGTAACCAGACAATCCAAGGTTAAACCAGAGTGGATATCCAGGGGTTAATCCAGATGAATGGTCAAGAAAAAAGTTGTGTAAAAACCCTAATATAAAATTCCAATAACAGTGTTAATAACTTTGGGGAGTTAAATAGGGCGTGGAGACCCTGAGTGACCACAAAACCCACCCTACGATAGGTCTGCTAATCAGCCCTCTTGGTTTGCGGGTCATTCAAGTCTTAGGATTGGCCGTAAGTAATGTCAGAAATCTGTCAAGTGCATTTCTTCTTTGCTAGTTTAGTTTCAGGGACATCAGTGGTGGCACTTGGCAAAGAGAATCAACATTGGGGCACGGATAGATGGTCAGTTTCTGACATGACTATATTTTGCCTTTACAAAAAATTAATAGTTTTGATGCACTGGTCATATGGTTGCCAATCTGGTGTAATGTCCCTATTCTGGCCCTTCCAGTAATATATATTCACCGTCCTGGGCCCCTTCCAGTACTAATGTCCCAGTCCTGGTGTGATATCTCTATCCTGGCCTCTTCCACTAATATATGTCCCCTATCTTGGGCATCTTCCAATAATACTCTACATGTCCTACATCCTGGATCCCTTCCAGTAATAATATCCCTCATCCTGGTGTAATGTACCCATCCTAGGCCCCTTCCAGTACTAATATCTTACATCCTGGAGTAATTGTCCCCCATCCTAGACCCCTTCCAGTAATAATCGCCCCGTTTGTAGTGTAATCTCTGTGGACTCTCTGCTTATCCTTCTAGATCTCTCTGCAGCTTTTGACACTGTTGACCACCATCTCCTACTCTCTATGTTGCACTCCATCGGCATAAAGGACACCACTCTCCTGGTTCTCTTCCTATCTCTCTGATTGCTCTTTCAGTGTATCATTCACTGGCTCCACTTCTTCCCTTCTTCCCTTCACTATTGGGGTACCTTAGGGTTCAGTCCTTGGACCTCTTCTCTTCTCTCTCTACACAGCCCCGATCGGACAGACCATCAGCAGATTTGGCTTCCAGTACCATCGTTATGCTGATGACACACAACTATACACTGCAGCCCCTGACCTTACTCCTGTTCTAATACAGAACATCAATGACTGTCTAACCGCAGTTTCCACTATCATGTCCGGTCTCTATCTGAAACTCAACCTTTCCAAAACGAAACTTCTTCTGCTCCCACCCTCTACCAACCTCCCTAAACCTGACATCTCTCTCTCGGTGTGTGGCACCACGATAACGCCCAGTCAGCAGACTCGGTGTCTCGGTGTTATGATGGACACTGATCTCTCCTTCACCCCATATATACAATCTCTCACCCGCTCCTGTCACTTGCACCTCCAGAATTCGCCCTTTCCTCACCATGGAAACAACTAAAACCCTCACCGTGGCCCTGATCCATTCCCGCCTTGACTACTGTAGTTCTTTAGTAGCTGGCCTCCCCCGCAGTAAGCTTTCCCCTCTCCAGTCTATCCTGAATGCAGCAGCCAGGATCACCTATCTAGCAAACCGTTACTCAGATGTTACTGCTCTATCCAGTCACTGCATTGGCTGCCCATACACTATAGAATCCTATTCAAATTGCTTGTTGTCACCCACAAAGCTATTCATGGTGCGGGCACCTCCCTATCTCTCTACCCTCATCTCTTTCTACCACACCACCCGTCCCTTTGCTCTGAATGCAACCTCAGACTAACATCGGCATTAATCCGAACCTCCCATTCCCGACTCTAAGACTTCTCTCGAGCTGCACCAATCCTCTGGAATGCTCTACCCCAAGAAATTAGGACCATCCACAACTTGCATAGCTTAAGACGCTCCCTAAAAACACACCTCTTCAGGGCGGCCTATCATTCTCCCTAACAGTAGTCATTTAGACATAAGCTATTCATTGTTACTTTGTGTTCCCATCCCGTCTTAGATTGTAAGCTCCTTCGAGCAGGGTCACCTTTATTTTTTGCCTTTTTATTGTATTTCCTACATTGATTCTATGTTTATTGTATGTACCTACTGTTCTGTATTACCTACCATTCTGTATTGTATATTTTTCTTATACTTACCATTGTACTGTAAAGCGCTGCGGAATATGTTGGCACTATACAAATAAAGTTTTATTATTATAGTTTTATTATTATTAATCTCTCCCATCTTAGGCTCCTTCCAGTAATAATATCCCCATCCTGGTTTAATGCCCCCTTCCTAGTCCCTTCCAATAATGTTTGTCCCCCATCCTGGACCCCTTTGCGCATAATTCTGCTGCAGTTCTCTAACACATAAAAAAACATATCCTTCTCATCTTTCCCACTCATGCAATGAGCAGCATCCTATTCTATAGCCAGCGCATAGCAGACAGCTGATGTCGGTCTGCCTGCTATAGGCAATACATGAATGACATCATTGTTATGTGCCACCTGTGATTGGCACGGTGACTCTGATTGGCCAGCAGCATGTATTGCGGTGCAGGAATTCGGAGGTCTCTGCACTGCAATGCTTATCAGCTGGAACGTGTCCTTGGACAGCACATCTTGATGAAATAGGTGCTGGCATTGTGGGCCCCCTTCATCCCCAGGCCTCTGCGACCATGATCCTTATGTGGCACCCCAGGGTCTAAGTGCCACTGTATCATCATTGCCCCGGGTGGTGGTGTCATGCTGAGAGCAACGAAAGGGTCTTCTCATCAGGCGAGAACCACACACACAACACCTGCCTCCAGGCCATAAGGGGGAGACCAAGCCCAGGTTCAGGGTGAGCTGCCCTATAAATTCTGGTCTGGGGCGGAGCCAGTTAATTCAGATTCTGAGAGGACTGTGAAGAGTACCTGGAGGATTGAGCTGTTATAAACTGATCCTAGGTACAGCTGATCAGTTCCTAGGAGGACTGAGGTAGGCATCTTGGTGGTCTAGAGGCTGCAGAGCTCATCCCAGGATCGCTGACCCGTGCCAGGCCTAAGGCTAGGGTCTGAGGAGAGTCGCAGGAACACACCTGGGAGGCCAAGCGACACTGTGCTCACCCCAGAGGAAGGTGCAGAGAACAGATACCGGGTCTGAGACTGTGCCTGGGTCTAACGTCCCGGCAGTTAATACTGGAAGGTGGGGAATTCCAGGTTTTCCAGCCACACTGTGCCCGGAGACACAGCAATGGAGAGAGTTAAAGAAGAGATACCCAAGACGAGGGTTAGAAGGGACTCGAGTTTCCTGTCATACCGGCACCTCGCAGGAAGAGACAGACCTGGCAACATAGCTGATACAGCGAAGGAGCCAACACAAAGAGCGCAGTGAGGGAGCCAAAGGCCTGGCCGAGTGAGAAAGATTGCAAGTTGCTCTAAGCAAGGACTCCATGGACAGCTACTCATAACCGTTATCATCAGTAAAGAACAAAGTGCTCAACAAAACAGAGTCTGCCTATTGCTTGAGCCCATCGTCCTGTACCCAACACCCAAACTACCTTCAGAGTCCTAGGAAAGCTGCTCTGCCCGTGGAGAGCTACTCCATCCCAGCTGCCAGTCCATCACTCCGGAGGTTCTGCAGCAGCGGTGGCCCACAATAGCCACTTACCACGGGGCATCACGAAATTCTCCCTTGTATAATACCTTTTTTTCAAAGCTGAATCCAAGGCCACAGAACCGGGTCACGACCCCTGTGACTCCCCCAGAGACAGTAATAGCCTGGTTCCGAGTACCCCATACCCTGGGGCCCCTCGGTTAATCCCCCGTCACACATACGAGATCGTTAGCGAGATCATGGTAACGTCACAGGTTTTGTGACATAACAGCAATCTCGCTACGTGTGACACTTAGCAGCGATCAGCCCCTGCTGTGAGATCGCTGATTGTTACAAAGTGCTCTGGGTCAATTTTCGGTCGTTGCACTTCCACTGGTCAGCACGCATCACTGCGTGTGACAGTGATGGCCGCTTTACACGTCCCAACATCAGTTCGATATTGGATCCAACGTCGCAGGAGCGCGCTTTTTCTGGGCAGAATTCCAAGATCGCATAGGAGATGTTACACAGCGCGATATCGGCAGGCAACGCAACAGCGATGTCTACGCCCCCTTGTACGGCCGACCCAGGAACGACCATTTAACATGGGGAGAATAGGGGACGTTGCACTTCACATCGTTGTTGGGCTTTTACACAGCCCGATCCGGCCATAACGTCCATCCAATATCGGCAGTTGTAGAGCAGGTTCATTTGAATCCCCGATATCGTTTTGCGATCGTTCGTGCATCGTATTGGACATTTAAACCATACAACGCACGAACGATATCGGGGCCAACGCACAAACCACGTGACTTTTTGTCAAGTTGGACGCCGATATCGGGACGTGTAAAGTGGCCATGAGAGACCAGCGATCAGTGATCTCACAGGCTGGTAAACATGGTAAACAGCGGGTATCTAGGCAGTGCACGCTGCCTAGATACCTGCTGTTTATCATAGTTGCCAGTGTCCTCCCGCTTCCAGCGATGTGGAGGTGGCTCCCTGGTCCCTGATCGCTGGGGAGATCTGCCTGTTTGACAGCTCCCTAGTGACCAGGTAGCGAAGCTCCAGCGATCCCGGCCAGGTTGTTATCGCTGTTGGAATCACTGAAGCGCCGCTCAGTGTGACGGGGCCCTTACGCCTCTGGTTGTTACAGCTGATGATAAAAAGTTGTTATCACGTACTGTGTAGTCGTAGCCCCAAGACGTTTTCAGAAAGCAGTAAATCAAATATTTTCCTACTTGTCACTTCCTGGTATACTGGTAAGAGAAATATACGGCTTCAGGTTTCCTTTGATGAAGCTCAGAAATGTCACGTTACATTACTTACGATATTCACGTGATTGCAGCACAGAATGAATAGGACTTTTTTTTCCAATTTTTCTGCTATTTGCTGTCCTGATCCTTTGCACTTGCTGATGGCCGAGAGTGCAGAAAAGATAATTGGTTTGGTAACGTGGTATACGCATTTATTTCAGTCTAGTTTACAGGGGCTTGTGTTATTACAGTGTAGCACGCCGCTGGTCAGGACGCCACAAAAAGGTGTCACGGGTGTGGTCCTCCAGTAGTCCAAAGGTGGGGGATGGTAAGGGTGAATCCTCAACACAACACACACTTAGGACCCAGGGGACTGTGGATGCAAACCCTGTGGGGAAGGGCCCAGAAGGACAACAAGGGTGAAGAAGTGTGGGTGGAACAACAACAGTGTGGAGTAGTTTCAGGGAACAGCTAGTGTGCAGAGCTGAGAGAAGTCAAGTCCAAAGAACCTAGAAACCCTGGGGGCACCGGCGAAGCTGAAGTTGCCCATGCACCCGAATCCGGGACTGATACCACCAGACGGAAGGGTTGTGGTCAGAAACAGGGACTGGCCATGAACACGGTGTAGAGATTCCTACCCGAACCATTGAAACCAGAGGCTACGAGCTTCAAAGGAGCTGTAGCTCACACACCTGGCGTATGTCCAGAGAAAGCAGCCGAACAAGGATCTGGGGACCAGATACCAGTCACCCACTATTACCCATGGCTGCAGGATCAGGGTTTTGCATGCAGAGCCACTTATAACAGGGCTGAGAGACAAACAGGACCAGGGAGAGGCTAAAGGACAGGCACACCACCGAGGTTCTCATACCTGCCATCCCCGTTCTACCAAAGACTGCACAGGCCGGAGCTTATCCAAGAGTGTGTAACATCGATGACCTGTTGTACTTGGAGCTTGCTGTGAGTAAAACCGGAACAGAATTACAGAACAGTGTGAGACTGTGTTATTCCTGTGGCGACAGCCTGCCAAAGAACAAGGGAACGAGGCCTACAGTAATCCTTGCCTGCCAGAGACTATTACTTATTTTATAATAATAATAATATTTATTCATTTATATAGCGCTATTAATTCCATAGCACCTTACATACATGGGTAATGCTGTCTCTCTTGGCGCTCACAATCTAAATATCCTATCAGTATGTCTTTACAATGTGGGAGGAAACCGGAGTGCCCGAGGAAACCCACACGAACACGGGAGAACATACAAATTCCTTGCAGATGTTGTCCTTAGTGTCCTTGGTGGGAATTGAAACCAGGACCTCAGGACCCCAGCGCTGCAAGGGCTACAGTGAGAACCACTTAAACCACCTTGCTGCCCTGGGGATCTGCTCCACCCATGGGGAGCCACTGCTTTCCAGCTGCGCATCCATCATCCCAGAGGTTCTGCAGCAGCAGGGCTACCTATAGCTACAAACCATGGGTGGCATCACGAATAACTCCCTTTTAAACCACCCTTTTACCTATATCAACCAAGAACTGCCTTTTACAACTGAACCCAGGGTCATGGAAGCCAAGTCTATACCCCTGTGACTCCCCAGCATTGCTGAACATTCCGGTTCCGAGTACCCCACGGCCCTAGGGTACATCAGCAGCATATGGTCCTTGTAGGTCATGCGCACACTTAGAGTATTTGTAGCAGTTTTTTCTGCAGAAAAAAGTGTTGGCAAAAAAAGCATTACATAAAGTATGCAAAAAAATACATGGAAAAAAGATGCAGAAAAATCGTGACAAAAATGTAGTGTGTGAACAAGTCCATAGAGGGAGATCTCCTACTTAGAACCTTTGTCTATAAGGCCTCATTCATATATCCATAATGTCTAGGCATACATGTTCTTGCTGTGGTTTTCACAGACAGAAGCAGGGTCGTAAGGATCACGGTTGTAGAGGTCGCAAGCGCTACTAGGCCAATAGTGGAGGGGGCCCATTGGCACCAGCGCTATTTCAGCTGGATGTGTGTTCTCGAATGCACGTTCTGCTGAAGTGTACCACTGTGTATGGGCTCGCTGGGTCCCTGCATAGCAATTTTATGCTGACAGCCAAAGAGAGGTCAGCAGTTGAAGTCGGCGCGCCTGTGACTGGGGACACATGACAGTGATGTCATTCGCTGCCGATTGCCGATTGCTTGCACGCAAAAGTCATTTGCCAGCTTTGGACAGATGAGGGATATACACCAGGATGGGCCTAGGATGAGCACGAATATACTAGGGTGGGGGACATATATACCAGGATGAGGACATATATGCCAGGATGGTGAACATATACTGTATACTAGAATAGGCCCAGGATAGAGGACATATGTACCAGGATTGGCCCAAGCTAGAGTCATTTACACCAGAATGGGCCAAGAACATATATACCAGGACGGGCCAAGGATGGAGGACATATATACCAGGATGAACCCAAGATGGAGGACATATAGGCACATCTCAATGAATTAGAATATCATCAAAAAGTTAATTTATTTTAGTAATTCAATACAAAAAGTGAAACACATATTATATAGAGTCATTTTACACAGAGGGTTTATTTCTGTTAATGTTGATGATTATGGCTTACAGCCAATAAAAACCCAAAGGTCATTATCTCAGAAAATTAAAGTAGGGAAGATGAAGAGTGAAAACCTGCGCTGCCGTATTACATGAGACATCAAAGGGTAAATTTAATATTGATTAGTAATTAAATAGGAAGATGAAGAGTGAAAAACCTGCGCTGCCGTATTACATGAGACATCAAAGGGTGAATATAATATTGATTAGTCAATGGCAATTGATTAGTCAGAATGGGCCAAGAACATATATACCAGGACGGGCCAAGGATGGAGGACATCAAAGGGTGAATATAATATTGATTAGTCAATGGCAATTGATTAGTCAGAATGGGCCAAGAACATATATACCAGGACGGGCCAATGATGGAGAACATATATACCAGGATGAACCCAAGATGGAGGACATATAGGCACATCTCAATGAATTAGAATATCATCAAAAAGGTAATTTATTTTAGTAATTCAATACATAAAGTGAAACGCATATTATATAGAGTCATTTCACACAGAGGGGTTTATTTCTGTTAATGTTGATGATTATGGCTTACAGCCAATAAAAACCCAAAGGTCATTATCTCAGAAAATTAAAGTAGGGAAGATGAAGAGTGAAAAACCTGCACTGCCGTATTACATGAGACATCAAAGGGTGAATGTAATATTGATTAGTCAACGCGTTTCAGGGCTCCCTGACGAATGGCAATATGATATTGATTTGTCCTGAGGAAAAGGCCAGGGAGCCTGAAACGCGTTGACTAATAAATCAATATTATATTCACACTTTAATGTCTCATGGAATACGGCAGCGCAGTTTTTAACCCTTCATCCTCCCTAATCTATATGCACCACACTGGGCACTGCAGCAGCCGTGATCTGCTTTTATAGTGGTTGCCATATATACCAGGACTGGCAACATATACCAGGATGGGGGACATATATACCAGGAAAGGAAACATATATAGTAGGATGGGGACCAATATACCAAAATGAGGACAGATATACCAGGATTTACAGGAGTTGTAGCAATCCAGCCAGGTTCGGAGCAGCATATACAAGTTTTATAACAATATGGCCAAGCTCAGAGCAGCACTTACAAGTTTAATAGCAATCCGGACCAGCTCAGACCAGAACTTATAAGTTCTATAGCAATTTGGCTATGCTCAGAGCAGCACTTACAAGTTCTATTGAAATCCAGCCAAGCTCAGTGCAGTGCTTACAAGTTTTATAGCAATCCAGCCAGGTTCAGAGCAGATCTTACAAATTCTATAGCAATCCAATGAGGTTCTCAGCAGAATTTACACGTTCTATAGCAATCCAGCCAACCTCAGAGCAGTGCTTATGTGGCGCCCCACCAAGCAGGCGTCACAGAGGGGTACTACACCCGTAAAAGAGGTGCAGATACTCCAGCTGCTGGTGGACCCCAGGAGGGTGGATGGGACCCATTCCCAGGACTCCCACATTAGTTTACACGGTGGGAGACATCAAAGTGGCAAGACCGGAAACTTTAAGCAATATGTCTCCAAAACAGGAAATGCACAACAAAACAAATGAGGAACGAATGGGAGGAAACTGGAGTCAATGTCTGTGACCGAACTGTAAGAAGTCATCTAAAGGTAATGGAATATACGTACAGAAAAACTAAACAAAGCCATCATTAACACCTAAATAGAAAAAAACAAAAGGTTGCAATGGGCTAAGAAAAAGCAATCGTGGACTGTGGATGACCAGATGAAAGTCATATTCCGTGATGAATCGTGATGAGGCTGGAACTTTTGTTTGGTGTCATTCCAATGAGATTTATAAAGATGACTGCCTGAAGAGAAGATGCAAATTTCATCAGTCATTGATGATATGGGACTGCATGCCAGGTAAAGGCACTGGGGAGATGGCTGTCATTACATCTTCAATAAATGCCCAAGTTTACATTGATATTTTGGACACTTTTCTTATTCCATCAATTGAAAGGATGTTTGGGGATGATGAAATCATTTATCAAGATGATAATGCATCCTGCCATAGAGCAAAAACTGTGAAAACATTCCTTGAAAGAACACGCATAAGGTCAATGTCATAGCCTGCAAATAGTCCGGATCTCAATCCAATTGAAAATCTTTGGTGGAAGTTGAAGAAAATGGTCCATAACAAGGCTCCAACCTGAAAAGCTGATCTGGCAACAGCAATCAGAGAAAGTTGGAGCCAGATTAATGATTAGTACTATTTGTCACTAAGTCCATGCCTCAGAGACTGTAAGCTGTTATAAAAGCCAGAGGTGGTGCAACGAAATACTAGTAATGTATTTGAGTGTTGCTTTCTTTGTTTGTTTGTCATGGTTCCATAATTATTTCCTCAGAACTGAGAGATTCTATAATTTATCCCCCTGTTTGGTCTACAAAAGTAACCGTTACTGGCTACCACATTTTTTATCTTGATTTCTTTTATTGTTTCTTCAAGCCATAAAGTTGCCATTTGAAATGACTTTAGTTTTGTGCCATGTCTGTGATCTGCTATTTTACTACAAAGTTAAACAACTGAATGAACATCCTCCGAGCCCGGTGATTCCATAATTTTTGCCAGGGGTTGTACAGCAAACATTACAGTGACTTCCAAGTGACATCTGCATCATACTCTTAGATCAGCATTGTGCCAAAAGTAATTTTCCAATACATTGAATTTCTTTTCTTACATTAGAAGACAAGGAAGTCAGAATGTCTTTCACACTTCTCAGAAGGAAAATAATTAAAATAAATAATAGTTGGAAAATACTGACTTTTTGCATGTAGCTGACAGTACACTAGAGCCTGGGGCCAGCCCTAAACTATCAACATTTAAGAGAAGAAAAGTGGTGAACCAACCCTACCCTTAGGGCGAGGGTGTGTGAGAACAAAACAATTGATCTCTGAATTGTGCAATTGCTGTACCTTGGGGGTTTCCTGATAAAGAAGGGTCTTGGGGAAGATGTTCTGTTCACCTGAGTTGAGTCTTATCAAGTACAGTCTACTATGTTCTTCTTGGAAATCAGCCTCCATCTACTCTATGAAAGCCTAGTCACAACAAAAAACACAGAGTGAAAAAGATGAAAATCGAGATTCTATAAAACTGAGTGTTACTGTAAAGAAAGAACAATGTGACCTCCTAAATGCCCTGTCCATAAAAGTAACCATGAAGATGACGGTTAATGATTAGCGCCATGTGTCATTAAATAACCCAATTCTACCTTTCAGCTATAATAGATTTCTTTGTTTGTTGGTAACTTGGTAACGATAGTTAAAGGGGACGACCAATACTTTTATAATGATAACCATAGTGTGGTGAAAAAAGCCAACAGACTCCTTTAATCTGCCGCGGATGGGACATTTTGACTTCTCATAGGTATTTTTGACTTGAAAAGACTTATAACAGGTTGAAACATCTATCAATGGCAAATTAAAGAAACTTATTTTTCACCTCATTTTGATGCCGTCTCCTTTATTTACTTACGACTTTTTGCAAGTGGACTCCTTGGGCTGCTTGACATGCATCCACTTGGGGCTTGCTGCTCTTACTTAAAGTCCTATGTTGAGTGCTGCCAACTTGTCTTTCTCTACCATTTTTAGGATAGGTCATCAATATCAGATCTTTGAGGGTCTGACACCCGACATCTTCACCAATCAGCTGTTATCACATTCGATGGTACTTTGCAAGACTGAATCATTAAAGATGGTCATTCACATTAAATAACTGTGGGCTGAATGACATCCCCAAGCCCACTACCCACAGGGTACAGGAATAACGGCAGCAAATTTTCTTCCCACTGAATAAAAGGATCAGTTGTTGAAATTCCAGGATCGGGAGGCTTCCATACACATTTCATGATTGGCCAATCCCACCAAATGTTTATCTAATGTCTAAAGTTTTAATGTATATAGAACATAAACTTTTAAAAGCCATTTCCATTTTTTCTGTGACCTGTTGCTTATGTGTCTCCCTGTAAAGAGCACTCCCAGGTTGACATCTGTTTATAGGCTTTTATGGTTTAAATAGCACCGGACTTTGAGGAATAGCGCTTCCTTAAGAGGCACAATAATTTCTTCCAAGAGTTCTTTAATTCATTTAAAAGTCAATCATTCCATATATTGCAGTACAGTACAACGCGTTTCGACTTACATATAAGTCTTCCTCAGGTACATGATCCCTCCGGAGAGGAAGGCTGCAAGCCTAAGAGAAAACCTTATACTATATGAACAAACGACACCAAAAAGGTGAGCATTTTTTGATCATTACCACCTAGACCAAGATCAAATAATCTCTACACTTAGATCTGCGCCGGCTCTTTTTCTCTATTATCCCCCTTTAGAGATTAACTGTTTATAGGCTTTTAGAGATAGCTGTCCCATGGGCGAGCTCTAGGCCAAGTAAAGACTGTAAGACAGAGTGTGCATTCTCAAGAGGAAGAATCCATTATTATTTACTGGCCTATGGTTGGATCTCGAGCCATGGTGACTTTTTGGATGAAGATTCCGCAGGAAGATTGATCTTGTGCAGCCTAGATAGGCCATCAGAGTCTTCTCCAAGCCTAGATAGGCCATCGGAGTCTTCTCCAAGCCTAGATAGGCCATCAGAGTCTTCTCCAAGCCTAGATAGGCCATCAGAGTCTTCTCCAAGCCTAGAAAGGCCATCAGAGTCTTCTCCAAGCCTAGATAGGCCATCAGAGTCTTCTCCAAGCCTAGAAAGGCCATCAGAGTCTTCTCCAAGCCTAGAAAGGCCATCAGAGTCTTCTCCAAGCCTAGAAAGGCCATCAGAGTCTTCTCCAAGCCTAGATAGGCCATCGGAGTCTTCTCCAAGCCTAGATAGGCCATCAGAGTCTTCTCCAAGCCTAGAAAGGCCATCAGAGTCTTCTCCAAGCCTAGATAGGCCATCAGAGTCTTCTCCAAGCCTAGAAAGGCCATCAGAGTCTTCTCCAAGCCTAGAAAGGCCATCAGAGTCTTCTCCAAGCCTAGATAGGCCATCAGAGTCTTCTCTAAGCCTAGAAAGGCCATCAGAGTCTTCTCCAAGCCTAGATAGGCCATTGGAGTCTTCTCCAAGCCTAGATAGGCCATCAGAGTCTTCTCCAAGCCTAGCTAGACCATCAGAGTCTTCTCTGCTGTTATCTTGATGGAATCAAGAGATCAGGTTGCTGTTCTTCAAGACAAGCAACCTGATGGCTTTATACTCTCAAGAAAATGGCAGAGAAGATCCTAGTGGACCTATCTAGGCTGCACAAGATTGATCTTTCTACAGTTCATTCATCCATCAAGTCGCCTCTCTCTTCTACGCATGTGACATCCATGAAAGAGCCACACTGAATCATCATTGTATGTCAACACAAACCGCCTCTGTTACTGGTCAGTAGGATACTTGTGACAGGTCTAGATCTGTCTATTTCTTTTGTACCAGCAATGGCTAATGTCAGTTTTCCTTACTGGTAGCTGTAAGCAAGTTTCATCTCAGCTTGCAGCAGTTTGTGAATACACCTTTTTCACTATAAATAGTTACATGACCTATCACCTGACACTGTTAATTTAGCTTTATTCCTATGCTGACCATCCTGGTGTGTTGAGGTCTACTGCGGTTGCTAGTTTTGTCTGCTGCTGGTGGTGTGTCTGGAGCAGATGTTGGCTGCAGCCTCTGCCCTCTGGTGCTTGACTGCAGCTTTCAAGTATGTTGTATCCTTTGTGTCATTGTTACCTTTTTGTTTACCTGTCCCATGTTTTATTAATGCTAGAGGTGGACGTCTACTGCACTCTCCAGCCTAAGCCCTAGCCAGGGTGAGTTGAGGTGACAGCCAGAGAGAGACTAGGCATGTGATGGCGGCAGGGGGAAGAACCCACTTTGGGCGATAGGACAGCTCAGGGACAGAGATAGGTTACTGTCAGGAGGTGTCCTATCCTCCGCTCCATACTGAATGGGCATTCCTCTCCCTATACTATCCCATTGTACCCTTTGTGTTGTACCATGCGCCGGTCATTCCCCCTGTCCATGCGTGACAGCCTCATCACGCAACACCCCGCCATGACACAGGTGGAGGAAGAAAGGGAACAGCAAATCGATCTATTAATTGAAGGTTGTCTGGAGATGTCCTCTTTCTGTAAATAGACAAAGTAGACACTCAGATCCAAAAAATATCAATTGTGAATTTACTGTTAAGTTGATCTGTGGTCAGTTATTCCAAGTCAAAATGGAAATCTTAAAGAGGTGGAACCCCTGTGCTCTGTTTTTGGATTGTGAATTGGGGCTCTGTCAAGCCAAACCACTTGAAACAGATCGGGATACATTGATAGCACACTGTAATAAGGCTCATGCAGTTGATTCTGGAAATGGTTGGCTTCATAGACAATGAAGGGTATGCCAGTGCATCCTTGCAGAAATGGCAGGATAACCCCCCCCCAACCCCCGTACCCAAAGTAAGGCCTAGGTGGGGTATGATGTTGCAGATACTAGTCTTTTTTGGACCCACAGCAGTATGTAGGTTTGGAATACAGCAAACCAAACGCATGGCAAGGGTGACAAGAGAAAATTGCATCCGTCGACGGGAGGATATATCACGATAGGAATCCAAAAAGCTGTTTATTTTGCCATAAAAATACTAATGCAGACATGGACCACCACAGGTGAAAATACCAACCACCACCCTATGGCCCGACAGGTTTCAGCATAGCCTTATTCATGAGTAACCACCATGAATAAGGCTACGCCGAAATGCATTGGGCAATAGGGGGGTGGGTGGGTATTGTTACCTGTGGTGGTCCATGTCTGCATTAGTATTTTTATGGCAAAATAAACAGTTTTTGTTTTCCTATTGTGATATTTCCTCTCGTTGCCGGATGCAACTTTCTCTTGTCTCCTGTGAATCTTATGGTGGGTTTACACGCTAGGATATCGTTAGCGGTATCCTTGGAACAATCACGCGACCGTGATCGTTCCGACATCGTTGGTATGCTGTCACACAAGGATATCGTTAGCGATATCCTATGCGGCAGCGCAACTGTTAAATAGGGGAGGAAGGAGCGAGAGATGTAATAAAGCAGTAGGAATAGGAGCTTTTTGAACGATATCGTTCATCATGGTGTCACACTGAACGATGCTGCTTCCTGAAACAGCGTTAATTGGACGACGAACGATAGATTTGAGGTCAGGATCTCAAATCTAGGATGAACAATCCAACGATCTTTTCATCCTATATTGTTCGTTTACACGCAATGACGCCTGAACGATATCTTTTCAATGATCACAAATCTGGGACATTTCAAGAATATCGTTCAGGATATCCTAGCGTGTAAACCCACCAATAGGCCCATGTCAGTGCAATTTCATGCTGATTTCTCAACTGTGAACACAGGAGAACGGTGAGCTTACCCACTTGTTTTGCTATGTCATAACAATGGTGGATGCCCAGTTGCAACCACTCCTGGACCCTGGATCCTAAAGTGACTGAAAGAGGTCATTATAGCCCATATGAAAAGAACCCATATTTCAAGCTATGCCATTAGCCACCAGACATATTGGAGCTAAGATTGATCCCATGCCTTGCTCAAAGAATATATTAAAAGGATTGTCCACTTTCAAAGGTTATTCCCGGGCCATCTCAGAGACTAAAACCAGATTGAACTTCTACTAACCATTACGTTCCCTGGTTCCAGCTCTGCCCACCACCGCCGCTGCTGACTTTATTATTCAGCTGCTACAGAGACATCAAGTCAACAACACTGCAGCCAATGATTGAGCTCAACAGCTCATGTCCTCTGTATAATCTATATTATTAGGGCTGCAGTGTTCAGTGATTGACAACAGCGCTCAGTAACTGGCAGCAGTGCTCAGTGGTTGACAGCAGCTCTCAGTGATTGGCAGCAGTGCTCAGTGATTGGCAGCAGTGTTCATTAATTGGTAGCAGTGCTCAGTGGTTGACAGCAGCACTCAGTGATTGGCAGCAGTGCTCAGTGGTTGGCAGCAGCGCTCAGTGATTGGCAGCAGTGCTCAGTGGTTGACAGCAGCGCTCAGTGATTGGCAGTAGTGTTCACAAATTGGCAGCAGTGCTCAGTGGTTGACAGCAGCGCTCAGTGATTGACAGCAGCTCTCAGTGATTGGCAGCAGTGTTAATTAATTGGCAGCAGTGCTCAGTGGTTGACAGTAGCACTCAGTGATTGGCAGCAGCGCTCAGTGGTTGGCAGCAGCGCTCAGTGATTGGCAGCAGCGCTCAGTGATTGGCAGCAGTGCTCAGTGGTTGACAGCACGCTCAGTGATTGACAGCAGCTCTCAGTGATTGGCAGCAGTGTTCATTAATTGGCAGCAGTGCTCAGTGGTTGACAGCAGCACTCAGTGATTGGCAGCAGTGCTCAGTGGTTGACAGCAGCACTCAGTGATTGACAGCAGTGCTCAGTGATTGACAGCAGCTCTCAGTGATTGGCAGCAGTGTTCATTAATTGGCAGCAGTGCTCAGTGGTTGACAGCAGCACTCAGTGATTGGGAGCAGTGCTCAGTGGTTGGCAGCAGCGCTCAGTGATTGGCAGCAGCGCTCAGTGATTGGCAGCAGTGCTCAGTGATTGGCAGCAGCGCTCAGAGATTGGCAGCAGTGCTCAGTGATTGGCAGCAGTGCTCAGTAACTGACAGCAGTGCTCAGTGATTGGCAGCAGCGCTCAGTGATTGACAGCAGCTCTCAGTGATTGGCAGCAGTGTTCACTAATTGGCAGCAGTGCTCAGTGGTTGACAGCAGCACTCAGTGATTGGCAGCAGTGCTCAGTGATTGGCAGCAGTGTTCATTAATTGGTAGCAGTGCTCAGTGGTTGACAGCAGCACTCAGTGATTGGCAGCAGTGCTCAGTGGTTGGCAGCAGCGCTCAGTGATTGGCAGCAGTGCTCAGTGGTTGACAGCAGCGCTCAGTGATTGGCAGTAGTGTTCACAAATTGGCAGCAGTGCTCAGTGGTTGACAGCAGCGCTCAGTGATTGACAGCAGCTCTCAGTGATTGGCAGCAGTGTTAATTAATTGGCAGCAGTGCTCAGTGGTTGACAGTAGCACTCAGTGATTGGCAGCAGCGCTCAGTGGTTGGCAGCAGCGCTCAGTGATTGGCAGCAGCGCTCAGTGATTGGCAGCAGTGCTCAGTGGTTGACAGCAGCGCTCAGTGATTGACAGCAGCTCTCAGTGATTGGCAGCAGTGTTCATTAATTGGCAGCAGTGCTCAGTGGTTGACAGCAGCACTCAGTGATTGGCAGCAGTGCTCAGTGGTTGACAGCAGCACTCAGTGATTGACAGCAGTGCTCAGTGATTGACAGCAGCTCTCATTGATTGGCAGCAGTGTTCATTAATTGGCAGCAGTGCTCAGTGGTTGACAGCAGCACTCAGTGATTGGGAGCAGTGCTCAGTGGTTGGCAGCAGCGCTCAGTGATTGGCAGCAGAGCTCAGTGATTGGCAGCAGTGCTCAGTGATTGGCAGCAGTGCTCAGTGATAGGCAGCAGCGCTCAGAGATTGGCAGCAGTGCTCAGTGATTGGCAGCAGCGCTCAGTGATTGGCAGCATCGCTCAGTGATTGGCAGCAGTGCTCAGTGATAGGCAGCAGCGCTCAGAGATTGGCAGCAGTGCTCAGTGATTGGCAGCAGTGCTCAGTGGTTGGCAGCAGTGCTCAGTAACTGGCAGCAGTGCTCAGTGATTGGCAGCAGCGTTCAGTGATTGGCAGCAGTGCTCAGTGGTTGACAGCAGTGCTCAGTGATTGACAGCAGCTCTCAGTGATTGGCAGCAGTGTTCATTAATTGGCAGCAGTGCTGAGTGGTTGACAGCAGCACTCAGTGATTGGCAGCAGTGCTCAGTGGTTGACAGCAGCGCTCAGTGATTGGCAGCAGTGTTCCCTAATTGGCAGCAGTGCTCAGTGATTGGCAGCAGCGCTCAGAGATTGGCAGCAGTGCTCAGTGGTTGGCAGCAGTGCTCAGTGATTGGCAGCAGTGCTCAGTGATTGGCAGCAGCACTCAGTGATTGGCAGCAGTGCTCAGTGATTGGCAGAAATGCTCAGTGATTGGCAGCAGTGATAAGTGATTGGCAGCAGTGCTCAGTGATTGGCAGTAGCTCTCAGTGATTGGCAGCAGTGCTCAGTGTTTGGCAGCAGCGCTCAGTGGTTGGCAGCAGTGCTCAGTGGTTTGCAGCAGTGCTCAGTGATTGGCAGCAGTGCTCAGTGATTGGCAGCAGCTCTCAGTGATTGCAGCAGTGCTCAGTGATTGGTAGTAGCGCTCAGTGATTGGCAGCAGTGCTCAGTGGTTGGCAGCAGCTCTCAGTCATTGGCAGCAGTGCTCAGTGATTGGCAGCAGTGCTCAGTGGTTGGCAGCAGCTCTCAGTCATTGGCAGCAGTGCTCAGTGATTGGCAGCAGTGCTCAGTGGTTGGCAGCAGCACTAAGTGATTTTTCAGCAGTAATCAGTGATTGGCAGCAGCGCTCAGTGATTGGCAGCAGCGCTCAGTGGTTGGCAGCAGCTCTCAGTGATTGGCAGCAGCGCTCAGTGGTTGGCAGCAGTGCTCAGTAATTGGCAGCAGCGCTCAGTGGTTGGCAGCAGCGCTCAGTGATTGGCAGCAGTGCTCAGTGATTGGCAGCAGTGCTCAGTGATTGGCAGCAGCGCTCAGTGATTGGCAGCAGTGCTCAGTGATTGGCAGCAGTGCTCAGTGATTGGCAGCAGCGCTCAGTGGTTGGCAGCAGTGCTCAGTGATTGGCAGCAGCGCTCAGTGATTGGCAGCAATGCTCAGTGACTGGCAGCAATGCTCAGTGATTGGCAGCAGCGCTCAGTGATTGGCAGCAATGCTCAGTGACTGGCAGCAATGCTCAGTGATTGGCAGCAGTGCTGTAACCATTCAATCTAGACTGTAGCAGCAGTGGAAACACTACACTTGATCCCAGACAGGTAAGAGCTGTTTGTTTTTTCAGCCCTGAGTCTATGCGGAAATATTCTTTGACATCTCTTTTACTGTTGACAGCGGCTGTGCCAAAGTTAGTGCTATGATATAAGAACTTTTTGAACACAAACATTTAACTTTGAAAAATAATGAAATAAAGAGGATAACTATATTGATTTATTGCACCAGTAGGGGGCAGCTTTGAACTAACATGAGAATGAACTTTATTTATTCGTAAAAAAACATTTATTTTAAGAAATAATTATTCAAAAATATATGTACAATTATTTTATTATTATTATTTTGGAGATTTGTAATATTACTGAAGTCGTTTATTTGGTAGGGCACAACAGGTTCTTACTAGAGAACAAATCGGTCTAAGGGCCGCTTTACACACACCAACTTTTGTGTCCAACTTATGAACAGATCTCTGGTTGCAGTGAAATCATGGACACATTGTTCCATTTGTACACAGCCACAACATGGTCCAATGTGTCCATGATTTCACTGCAACCAGTAAGTTGTTCAGAAGTTGGTGTGTGTAAAGCGGCCCTAATGGTACCTTTACACGCCGCTACTGGCGGGTGGCTACAACCAGATACATGAGAGAAATGTATCTTGCACCGCCAATTCAACCCGTGGTAGCGGCGTGTGAAGACGGTTGTAGCCACCCGCCAGTAGCGGCACCTGTTTCCGAGCACTGCCCTAAAACAGGTGGCTACCCAGGCGATTGTAGCGACCTGTATCGGCGTGTAAAGAAGGAACAGAAGGGGTGTGTGGACACCAGGCTATGTACCTGGTCTGTAGCTGGGGCGTGACACAGGCTCCGGGTTACCGCGCCCCATCAGCGAACATTGGTGGAAGATGCTGCGTACTGATTGGCTGTTCCTTCACACTCCGCCATGTCTCAAGCACTTATTCCGTGCCACAGTCCGATCACTACTACGCCATCCGCCCTTTGCGTCGTGCCCAATCAGAACTCTCTTGTGTTGGCCAATGGTTGTGTTTTGGGTTCGGCGTGATGGACTGTGGCACGCCTATATGTTTTACCTGCTGCCTTTGTTCCGCCCAGATTACCTGTGGTGGCGGCGTGTGAAGATGGTAGGCTAAGCTACAGATGGCTACTTGAGGCACCCGGCGGTGTATCCAGAGATAGATGTAACCTACTGTAGCGCACCTTGTTGCGGCGTGTAAAGGTGGTGCGATTACCGTTTGCAACCGTTTGTGCGTGCTCGTGCACGTGAAGCACCCGGTTGTTGCCACCATCCAGTAACGGCGTGTAAAGGTACCATAACAGTAACATCAGTGGTCTGTGACCATCAGACAGGAGCCACACATCCTAATTGCTAGAATCTGTGTTCTGTAGGTCCAGCAGGACGTCACATCTCAACGACGTAACGCTGAGTCTGCTCCTGGGATTCTTGCAGGTAGGTAGAGGTTTGTAGTTTGCAATCAATTGTGTAGAATTGTTTAAACTGTATTTAATGTAAATTACATGAGTCAGAATTCTGGCTTAATTTGCGCAAAAAAACCAACAACCTGTCTTACAAGATATATTTTTGAGGAAACGTGGGCAGGGACAATAGGTGACAGAAATTGAGATCTCATTCACAAAAATTGCGCTGAAATTGCACCACAATTCGGCTAACGTAGCCGGACAAATGATGCGTACTTAGACTAGTTAAATTGATGAAATATCACGAGACACAATGACCAGTCTGGAGCTTTGTATACTTTCTAGTTTAAAGGGTGTTTACGCTGAACGATGTGTTGCTGATCGGCTACATATTTGCAATTGGTGATCATTTAATGGCCTGCGGACAGAGCGACCCCCTCTCACACCTGCACAGAACAATCACTGTCATTTTTTTAAGAACGCTAAAAGATCATTTTGATAAAACAAGACAAAAGAAGAATGAACGCCTTTGTAATGTGGAGCTGGAGAAGGATGTTATCAATACCATGGATGGGTAGAAGAAAAGCAAATACATTTTGGAACAATTCAAGCCAGACATGTCACTGGAAACAAGGATCACCAAGCTACAACCTGATTAGACATCATGCGAAGAGAAAAATCACTGGAGAAGGACATCATGGTAGGTAGAATAGAAGGAACAAGGCGAAGAGGAAGACCAGCAACCTGATTGTGTCATACTGTCAAGATGACACCAGAGAAAAACCTGGTGGACTTATCTAGACTTGGAGAAGACCGTGGTGGACCTGTCTAGGTTTGGAGAAGACCCTGTGGGTCCTATCTAGGCATGGCGAAGACCCTGGTGGACCTATCAAGGCTTGGAGAAGACCCTGGTGGACCTATTTAGGTTTGGAGAAGACCCTGGTGGACCTACCGTATCTAGGCTTGGAGAAGACCTTTGTGTACCTATCTAGGCTTGGAGAAGACCTTGGTGTACCTATCTAGGCTTGGAGAAGATCTTGGTGGACCTATTTAGGCTTAGAGTAGACCCTAGTGGACCTATCTAGGCTTCGAGAAGACCTTGGTGGCCCTATCTAGGCTTGGAGAATACCTTGGTGAACCTGTGGGTCCTATCTAGGCATGGCGAAGACCCTAGTGGACCAATCAAGGCTTGGAGAAGACCCTGGTGGACCTATCTACGCTTGTCGAAGACACTGGTGGTGCTATCTAGGCTTGTATAAGACCCTGGTGGACCTATCTAGGCTCCACAAGATTGATCTTCCTATAGCGTGTTCATCCATCAAGTCGCCATGGCTCGAGACCCAGCTGAAGGCCAGCATATAATTATATCATGTCTCGAATTTACTGGTAAGCCAACTGTCTCGAATTTACTGGTACGCTCGTGATTTTTCAAAAAACAGTCACATTAAATTTGCAGAGTCCTGGCCTGTAGATGGGCAGGATCTATATGTGCCCTATTAAAAGTTTGTTTTCTTGTGGGAGTTTGGCAGTCCTGAGTGGGACCAGGGGTGTCCCTATAGTGTCGAAAACAATTTTGTTAATTGTGATATAATGTTGGACTTTATGTAAAATAGCTCATGGTTGAGTGGTCATTTGGCCATCAGCTAACTCCAACCAAGAGTCTAAAGGAACTAAAGGAATCTGTCAGCAGGTTTTTGCTGTGTAATCTGGGAGCAGAAAGATGTAGGGGCAGAAAGACACCCCATGAAAGCCCTTGACCGCTGGACTGTAGCTAGCATGCGGAACAGACCTAAAAAGTCTGAAAGAGACATGAAAGGGGGAGTCGCAGATAAACCACACCGGAGTTGCTGCTGAACCGCCGTAAAGTGTACCATCTGTCGAGAAAGGAGAGTAAAACAAGGTTAAAGCTTGACACTCTTTGTGACTGTGTTTCTTGCGCCTGAGAGGAGTCAGACTGATTTGGGAATCGGAAGTGGAGACTGCCTGTGACGGTAAATCCTGCATCCACTGATCCAAACTTATCACACGGCTGCCCTGGGGACCAGTCCTGCCCGTGGAGGGCTCAGCATCCTTGCTGCTATCCCCATCATCCCCAGAGGTCCTGACTGCAGCGGCGGCTACCCATAGCCGCGTACCATGGGTGACGTCACGTAACATCTCTAAACCTGTTTCTAAACCCCTTTTATTGACCGCCTGGGACCACGGAGCCGGGTCACGACACCGTGATATCCCGCAGCCCCCAGACGACGACAACAGGGCCCATTTCCGAGTACCCCATGGCCCCGGTGGGCAGATCATATATTGACAGGAAGTTGCTAATCAGCGCTGGGGGCGGGGATGGACCAGGAGGCACAAGACACCTAGTCCTGAAGTGATAATCTCATGCTGATACAAGATTGATGTTATATAAACAGCAAAACACAGACCAGCAAATTACATTCCTGGAATCAGGGTCTCTTCCCCTACATCACGATGCTCTCAGATTACATAGCAAAAACCTGCTGACAAATTATTTAACACAACCTCATCGATCAAGGATGACCTTTTTTCCCCATGTATCATCCCTTTTGCATCTGTTTTGAGTCACTTGTCTTCTCTTTTCAATTTAACATCTGAAGTTGGTAGAACAAACTTTTTTCTCAATTAACACTTTGCAAAGGATCAATTAAAAATGGATGAAAAATGGGTGAAAAACAGAATTACATTTTTCATTAGTTATAAAGGGAACCTGTCACCAGGTTTTTGCAACCTAATCTGAGAGTAGCATAATATAGGACCCGAGATCCTGATTCCAGCGATGTGTCCTTACTGGGCTGCTCAGTGTAGTTTTGATAAAGTCGCTATTTTATCATCTGGAGATTATCATTGGTCTGGTAGTCTGCCATATTCACAGACTGCTAAATCTGCAACAGAGAAAACACTAATTTTATCAAAATGACAGCAATCAGCTCAGTAATTGACACATCGCTGGAATCAGGGTCTCTTTCTCTACATTATGCTGCTCTCAGTTGGGATGGCAAAAATCTGGTGGCAGGTTCCCTTTAAACAGATCTCCATAGGCTTCAGGGGCCGAGTCTGATCTGCAAAAACAGATGGCAATAAAACATACACTGAGTTTAACTAAACAGACATATGGATTAAAAAAAAACTATGCATGGACAGTTTAATCTATTACATACTTGTGTGGCGCCCCGCACCGAGTGCGTCACAGGAGGGTATTGCAGCCAAGACAGCAGCAGCAATATTCTCTGACTCAGCAGTCACACAGTTAACTCAGAGATCCATACCCTACATGCATCACCTAGCATAGAGGGCCAATCAGGTCCTGGTGGGTGGAGTGTAAGGGTAGTGTGTAG
Source organism: Allobates femoralis (assembly GCA_033576535.1). Classification (NCBI taxonomy): domain Eukaryota; kingdom Metazoa; phylum Chordata; class Amphibia; order Anura; family Aromobatidae; genus Allobates; species Allobates femoralis. Next base: position 87,573,426 of record JARQOC010000009.1, read on the forward strand.
TGGAAAACTTAGTACAATTAGGCAGTCTGCAGAAAAGAACTCTCCGAGCAATGTAGGAGAAGGAGCAAATCCAACCAGCTCTGCAACCTAGGAGAGGGGTCTGCACAGTCCCGTGCGGCTCTCTCCCTGGCCACCACCCCCGGTTGGGCGCCGTTACTCCGGTGCCTTAACAACCGATCAACGGCATCAAAATGCGGGTCCAAAATCATCCCGTGCCCATCTACAGCCGGTCTGCTGGTACCGAAGCTAGGAATCGTTTATCACTTCTATGCGAACCAGAGGAGTGGAGGACAGCTTTATAGGGGACCCCACCACCGCCACACACAGTCGTCTAGCCAGCGGTGTACCCACCAAAGGACCCAAGGCTCCCCAAAGCATCCGGAACATATACCCCAGATAGGGCATTCAAGCAGCCTCCCTGTACCCGATCTGGCATTCCTGGGCGACAACGGCAACACAAGTAGTTAGAATGGAGGAACACCGCGGATCTCTGAGAAACACTGGTCATTGCTGAGTCCACCCGGTCCACTACCCTTAACTGTATGCCATGTACTGCTTGCTGGTTACAGTAAAGAACCTATTACAGAGACTTACAGTGTCCGTGCCTTCTTATGAACTGTCTATCCGCATACTAAGGTACTCGCAGCTGCCTCAGAACATCTTGTGCAGCTCCTGGCTTCGGGATCACCGCTCAGCCTGTGGGGAGCGTTCCATCTTGCTGCATTCCATCCCCCGGAGGCCCCACAGCGCCGTTACAGTTACTGGAACTCTCATAGGTGGCGTCACGACAAATTAACCCCTTAATCTGTTCAGCCATGACGTCTCTCTCTTTTGAATCTGGACCACCGGCGCCCCACTACCCGCAGGCGCGGTCCATCCGTGACAAGGAGAAAGAAGAAAACGCCTGTCTACCGGAGTCCCGGCCACGGTGAGTCAGAAAATGGAGTCACGAACAGGATACGAGCAGGCCCATTCCCTAACGGGTATAATGTGCTTAAAAGACTTTATTTCAACAAAAAGGACGTCGTTCGTCCCAAAAAGAACTTTTCCCGCCTTTTCACCGTTGGGCCAAGATGGCGTCCCCGTCATGAGGATCCGCCACGTGCAAGCCCAGGGGTGAGCCACCACCCCTCTTCGTGGGAGGGCCAAAGGCAAAGGCGCCAAAATCATTGTCAGCCCTGATTGCTCGAAACAACCATGTGGGCGGACCAAAGACTTTTTCCCACAATTGGACTACAAAAGCCCCCAAGGAAGTGGGAGTGTCAGAGTCTTCTTCACCAGCTCTCGGACAAGGCGGTTACCGGTTGAGACGGTGTGGTTTCTCCAAGAAAATGACCAGCGCAAGATCCATGACCTGATGCAACAGGTGGAAGCTGAGGCCAGAGCAGCCATAGGCCATCCTGGTCCGGGTCCCGTATTCACTATCGACGGCAGCCCCGACTTCTGGCAGGAGGCTCTGCAAGACCTCAGGGTGCGGCTCCTAGAAACCGTTGAGTGGACGATTCGCAGTTGGAGCGCGAGCTTGGGCAGCAGACTACATCGTGCGATGCAGCAGAGCCGCTCGGGTGCAACCACTCCAGGACCGGACGACATCTCTAGTTTCACCGCCTCACCAACGCCCACCACCTGTCCTGCTTCGTCGCCAGAGCCGATAGATTGCGTCATCCCGGTGGAGACCGACAGCTACCCCATTCCAGTGCCTGAAGTCGAATCCATTTTAGAGCCGGAGCTTGTAACCAGCTCCCCTGGAGAAGTAAATACTCACCAGGTTCCTATTGCGGAACCCACAGCCAGTTTCTATACCACATTAGAGACTGTTACCCGTTTCTCCCATGAACCGGAGGCCTCCTCTTCTACTTCAGGAGCCTATCTGGTCACCGGGATTGAAACACAACTGCCCGATATAACAGATGAAGAGGCAGGCAGCCTGGAAGCCCTGCAGGACGACCACTAGGAGAATTCTGCAGCACAGCCGCCCATCGACCCTGAGGAATTTCATTCAACATCTCTACCCGCCGAGTAGCCCGATGTGATCGTTGAGGGAGAGAGGATGATGACGACGATGAGACCCACAGCACCGCTGAGGACCTCTACACCGGATTTGCCTGGGGAGATACCGTGGATCCTTCGGCCGAGCGACCAGCTCGGGTGTGTTGGTCGGGTGTTGCTGCTTCACAGGAGGGTATTGCAGCCAAGACAGCAGCAGCAATATTCTCTGACTCAGCAGTCACGCAGTTAACTCAGAGATCCATACCCTACATGCATCACCTAGCATAGAGGGCCAATCAGGTCCTGGTGGGGGGAGTGTAAGGGTAGTGTGTAGTGGAAGACTTAGTACAATTAGGCGGTCTGCAGAAAAGAACTCTCCGAGCAACGTAGGAGAAGGAGCAAATCCAACCAGCTCTGCAACCTAGGAGAGGGGGCTGCACAGTCCCGTGCAGCCCCTGGCCGTTTCCCTGGCCACCACCCCCGGTTGTGCGCCGTTACTCCAGTGCCTTAACAACCGATCAACGGGCATCAAAATGCGGGTCCAAAATCATCCCATGCCCATCTACAGCGGTCTGCTGGTACCGAAGCTAGGAGTCGTTTATCACTTCTATGCGAACCAGAGGAGTGGAGGGACCGCTTTATAGGAGCACCCCTTGTACCCCCAAGCAGCCTCCTTGTACCCGATCTGGCATTCCTGGGCGACAATGGCAACACAAGTAGTTAGAATGGAGGAACACCGCAGATCTCTGAGAAACACTGGTCATTGCTGAGTCCACCCAGTCCACTACCCTTAACTGTATGCCATGTACTGCTTGCTGGTTACAGTAAAGAACCCGTTACAGACACTTACAGTGTCCGTGCCTTCTTATGAACTGTCTATCCGCATACTAAGGTAACTGCAGCAGCCTCAGAACATCTTGTGCAGCTCCTGGCTCCGGGGATCACCGCTCAGCCTGTGGGGAGCATTCCATCTTGCTGAATTCCATCCCCCGGAGGCCCCGCAGCGCTGGTACAGTTACCGGAACTCTCATAGGTGGCGTCACGACAAATTAACCCCTTCATCTGTTCAGCCATGACGTCTCTCTCTTTTGAATGTGGACCACCGGGCCCCACTACCGGCAGGCGCGGTCCATCCGTGACAAGGAGGAAGAAGAAAACGCCTGTCTACCGGAGTCCCGGCCACGGTGAGTCACTTACCCAGTCCCATCCGTGATCAATTCCTGCATCAGGGTGTCCACAAATCCCAGAAATCACTGCACTGCCAGAAGCCACTCCATATTAGCACACCCAAATGATGGGTGTATTAATATGGAGCCCGCTGGCGGCGGCACAGGCAGCCGACGCTACACCCATCACACATTTCCGCCACACACAGCACCCAACACCCCGTGCGCAGCCTCCCGCCTCCCTCTGACTTTCCAGATGGCTAAAGGACCTGTGGTGATGTCACGGTCATGTGATCAGTCACGTGACTGGCCAGAGCAAGATGCACGTGACTGATCACAATGTCCTGGCATTGCACAGCGTAGGAGAGGGAGCAGGGAGGGAGTGGGGTGAGCGCACAGGAATGGGTGAGAGACACTCACAAAGAAGAGAGACAGGCACGGGGGACAGAAAGAGCACAGAAAGGAAAGACAGGTACAGGGGGGAGACAAAGCACAGAGAGGAGAGACAGGCACAGGGAAGGAAACAGGCACAGAGAGGAGAGAGCGCACGGCGGGGTGACAGGCACAGAGTAGAGAGAGCACATGTGGGGAGACATGCACAGAGAGGAGAGAGCATGCACAGGGGGGAGACAGGCACAGAGAGGATAGAGTACACAGGGTGAAGACAGGCACAGAGAAGAAAGACAGTGCACAGAGAGGAGAGACATGCACAGAGAGGAGAGACAGCGCACTGGGGGGAGACAGGCACAGAGAGGAGAGAGTGACTCACCGTAGGCTGGGTTCTTAAGTCTCAGGCGCTGGTTATCAGTCACGGTTCTGGTGCCTGAGGCTGTAGGCCCGGTAGTCAATAAAGGGTTAAAGTAAAATGATAAAAGAAAATAAAGTTATTGATTCGTGACGCCACCTGTAGGGTCCGGTGATGGCACCGGCGCTGCTTGGACCTCCGGGGGATGGGCGGCAGCAAGGATGGATCCGCTCCCTACAGGACAAGCGGGGGTCCCCGGGGTCAGGAGCTGCAGTTGAAGAATATGGCAGCTCGGTTAGTTCTGTAGATAAAGAGATTAGTAATAGTCCTGAAATAATGCTCGGACACAATGCTCCTCTGAACGGGTCTTTACTTAGTTGTCACACAGTACACAGGGATAACGGTTCCCACTTCTAGGTAACGGACCGGGCGGTCCCTGTGATGAACAGTGTCCTTCCAAGGCTCCACAGTGTCTTTCTCTATACTGACTGTCCCTTTCTCTTCGCGGCTTTTAACGTACCAGGTCGGGATACAGAGGATCTTCTGTTGGGAACCCGAGCCGTTGGCCTGCGACTCCCGATAGTCCCCTGAACCTCAATGGTGGGTACCCCTCCTGATACAGCTGCGGTGATGGTAAGCTGTGTATTGCGCTCCTGTGAAGCTGTCAACCACTCCGGGTCTGTGGTACAGCGGTAAAGCATCTGCGCCACCTCGGAGACGGTGCTCCGGGTTTGGACTGGGCTCGGGTCGTCTAATTCCCGTTACTGGTTCTCTTGGCCCCTTTCACTTCTGGGTCACCACTGCTCGGTGCCCTCCCTGTTAGCTGTTCTGTCACAACTTTGGTTCTTGTTCCCGTCTCTACAACTTTCTAAGGGTGCTTTCACATCAGCGTTTTTCGTAATTCGCGGCAGATGCGGTGAAAAAACCGCATCTGCCGCGTTTGCCGCATAACCGTTCCACTTGCGGCACGGTTGCGGTTTTTCCCATCGGAAGTATAGGGGGACTTGCGGCAGATGCGGCAAGTGCGGTTTTGCACTTGCGGCAGGTGCGGCAGCGAAAAAAAACGCGGTCAGCCGCGGTTTTTTTCGCTGCCGCACCTGCCGCAAGTGCAAAACCGCACTTGCCGCATCTGCCGCAAGTCCCCCTATACTTCCGATGGGAAAAACGCAACCGTGCCGCAAGTGGAGCGGTTATGCGGCAAACGCGGCAGATGCAGTTTTTTCACCGCATCTGCCGCGAATTACGAAAAACGCTGATGTGAAAGGGCCCTAACTCTGTTCTTCTCTTCCCCACAGCTATACATCTAACTCTCCTCCCACCAGGACCGGTTGCCCGGGAAACGGGTATCTAATTGGTCCTCTGCCTCTAAGTGTTGCATGTGGTACATGGAGCCTTGGGTTTAAGCTGTTCATCACTGAGATGGAGAATACTGCACCTTCAGTCAGGGGTGCAGTACCCTCCTGTGACGCACTCGTTGCGGGGCGCCACAAGAGCACACAGGGGGGAGACAGGCACAGTGAAGAGAGACAGTGCACAGGGGGTTGACATGCACAGAGAGGAAAGACAGCGCACAGGGGAGACAGGCACAGAGAAGAGAGACAGTGCACAGGGGGAGACAGACACAGAGAAGAGAGACAGTGCACAGGGGGGAGACAGGCACAGAGAAGAGAGACAGCTCACAGGGGGAGACAGACACAGAGAGGAGAGGCAGCGCACAGGGGAGAGACAAGCACAGAGAGGAGAGAGCACACAGGGGGAAGACAAGCACAGAGAGGATAGAGAGCACACAGGGGGGAGACAGGCACAGAGAAGAGAGACAGTGCACAGGGGGGAGACAGGCACAGAGAAGAGAGACAGCTCACAGGGGAGAGACAGGCACAGAGAGGAGAGAGCACACAGGGGGAAGACAAGCACAGAGAGGATAGAGAGCACACAGGGGGAAGACAAGCACAGAGAGGATAGAGAGCACACAGGGGGGAGACATGTTCAAAATGGTCAAAAATGTTTTGTCTGCACAACTTTTTTGCCAATGGATCTCTGCACGATCTCTTCTAGCGGATGATTACTGGACGCGTGAACTCAGACTCAAGTGTATGGATCAGTGAGTGCTCAGTTTATAAAGCATTCAGATGAGGCTCATCATTGTGTAAGTGCAGCCTTCATTATAAGGAATACTTTCCAGGGAGTTGTGTAAAAATCTAGAACTTTTCCAATATCAGGCTGAGAATTTGCTCCTTGTCGGAGACTTAGCAAATCTTTGTGAGTTTTGCAATCCTAAATGTGTCTGAATCCCTCCTACTTAGGAATAAAAAGAAAAGCCTCAAGTTGAATGCTGCGGGTCCGGGCAGATGTCTGAGTGACCGTTGGTGTGGGCGACACATCTGCCTGTTCCAGCTGCCGGTGCCAGCTGTGTCCCTTGTGTGATCACATTCTGCATTGTGAATACTCGTGTCATCTACATAATCACTATATTCAGATCATCCTACGGAAAGCTGAGCAGGAGGTAAAGATGGTGACATCGTATAGACACCGCTGTGGGTTTTCCACGCTCCAGTCTCTACGGTTGTAGGATCAGGCTCAGCCGGTCGGACCTGACGCTCCGGTGCTGGATTGGGAAGGTCACAGCATGAGGCAAGATGATAACATCTATGGGCGGGGCATGTGTATAATTACAATTTTAGTATCATCACCTCTGACGTATCACAATTATGGTTGCTCATATTCCTGGGTTTCTACAGTCAGTGAATAAAGTTTCAGGCTTTCATTCGTCATTGACTCTATTAATGCAAATTTCATATTTTCATCAACTAAAAAAAAAATCTATAGAAATTAATTGGATGTCACATTGTAAAAAGTTCCTAAACCAATAAAATAAATAATAATAATAATTATTATTATTATTATTATTATTATTATTATTAATAGAAAATATTGTGAAAAGGTCTGGACATCTTCTGATTTTTTGTTGGGCAAGCTACTAAATGGACGTCTTGGCTAGTTTCGTAGGGAAATTGGACCACTCTGTTGGAAAATTGGGACAAGGATGTATGTTGATATCTATGTAGCAACATAAAACTTGTATCAATGTCTAGGATTATATAAGAATCCAGATAAGGGTGAAAAGAGCTGGGATGAGATGCCGCGCTGACCACAAAGATAAACACAGCGTTAATCACACACTCTGTTTATTTATGCCTACATGTGTTTCATGGCTCATACGCCACTTCATCAGGGCATTCTGTAAAATAGAGGTACTACCAGGGGCGTAACTACAGTAGGTGCAGGGGTTGCGATCGCACCCGGGCCCTGCAGCCTAGGGGGGCCCCAAAAGTCCTTTTGGCCTATAGAAAAAGACTAATACTATTAAAGATTTGCAATAATTGGGGGCCCCGTCGGAGCTTTCGCATCGGGGCCCCTGGGCCTGAAGTTACGCCACTGGGTACTACTCTATGTGCGCTTCCTTTTAATTTATATAGGATTACCATATATAAAAATTACAAAATTTACCTTATGGGCTTTCTTGCAATCCAGAAATCCAGAAATAAGGTCAAGCTCACCCAGAGGGTCGGATATATCAATGGTGCAACCGTGTGTAGCCAAAAAAGAATTCTAAGAGATAAGGGGGCGACAGCTATCTCCAAGACGGGGAAAATGTGCATTATGATGAGCTACTGGACTACAAAGGGTCCATATGTTGCTCTTGCACAGAGACCCCTTTCTGTTTGCCCTCACCCACACAGCTCAGGTAGCAATCTGCTCCTTCTGCCAACAGCTTCTCCCAAATCACATATGTACACTCAATTCAGCTGAGCAGGCATGTATTTTTAGTGGTGAGAATAATAGTAATAATCTTTATTTATATAGCGCCAACATATTCCGCAGCGCTTCACAATACAGAAGATCATATTTAACAATCATAAGAAACAGTCATCAGAAAATACAATACAACAAAGTACAATAAACAACACAATACAAAGCACAATACAACAACTAGAGCAAAACAATGACAGCCCCGCTCACAAGAGCCCACAATCCAACAATGAGGTGGGGGCGACAAAGCACAGGTGCCCATCCACAGTCAACCTAAGGAGATGGGGACAACAATGTCAGATACCTCTGGGGGGAAAGTTCTCCCAAGGGAATAAAAGGTTCATCCTTGTTCAATTTCTGGCATGATCTGTGGGAGTAAAGGTCCCCAAACATACTATTTGACTGGACCATCCTGGTAACTTTTGGGGAGTCGCATGCTATTATTTTAATGCTTAGGGGCTTTAAAGGGAATGTGTCTGTAGGTAAGCTGAGGGTAGCATGCTGTAATGGTTAAAAAACAAAAAGCATCTATGTCTGTCTTATCAGTGTGTGTGTTAATGTTTATGTAAACTAATTGCTTTATCACCTGGTGGTTACAATTACAGGACTACTTTGTCACGCACAAGGCAGTCGGACGCAGATATTAGATTTTCTTAATCGACATCTCTTCCTGGTCACAGACGCCATTGGAGCGGCAGAGCAGGGGTCGAAGGCAGATTCCTAGCTTTCTTTTTAGGGGGGTGATGGGGTCATGTTTGTCTACTTTTTGTAACTTTTTTGGCTAATTAAATGACAAGTTTTTACATAGGTCTGTAACATTCCCTTCCTTGCTCATTGGAAGTCTTTCTTCTTCTGCATTCTTTTTTAAGAATGGCCTCTCAATGTCAAGTCTTAAACAAGAGCAGAATATCCCTTTAAGGGGGAGGAGGGGAAGGTTACATGATACAACATTGCACAAATGTCAGCCAGCCTTATAGACTTATGAAGGACAAAAATGGCAAGTTATTTGATAGATCAGAGTAGGGAATGTATCAGTTCAATAATTCTTTGTAACAACAATATACCCACGTCTAGCCTTATATAATGAATAATAAAATTATGGGATTTCCTATAATTCAGTAAAATGGGGGTCTCCTCTGACCTTTGGAAGGGAATCTGTCAGCAGGTTTTTGCTACGTCATCTGAGAGCAGCATGATGTAGGCAAAGAGACCCTAAAGATAAGGGTGGATCACTTAGCTTACTGGGTGCAGCGATTCTGACACAATCAGAGTTTTTAGATTTAGCAATGCATTAGAGTGGAGAGATCTGCCCCTGCCCTCATCAGGCTCTGTATATACAATGTCTATAGACAGTGAACTGCTAATCACAGCAGATATAATATTTATTAATTCTACAGCAGTTTACATACATCAGTAACACTGTCCCCATTGAGGCTCACAATCTAAACATCTTATCAGTATGTCTTTGAAATATAGGAGGAAACCCACGCAAACACAGGGAGAACATGCAAACTCCTTGTAGATGTTTTGCTTGCTGGGATTTGAACCCAGGACCCCAGCATTGCAAGACTGCAGTGCTAACCACTGAGCCACCATGACACCCATGCGGATGGCATGTCGAGCTACCAGGCATGAGTAAATGTAGTTCGATCAATGATAATCTCCTGGTGCTAAAACAATCATTACAAGTAAACAACAGCAGGCAGCCTGATAAGAGAGGCATTGCTGAAATCTGTATGTTAACCCTTAAAGCATGCTGTCTTTAGATTACATAGCAAAAACCTGCTGACAGATTCCCTTTCAGGCTGGATTAAAAGTGTTGAACATTATATCAATGTATGTAGTTTCCCAGAGTCTAAAAAGAATTACACTCCTCAAAAATGTATTAATAAAAAATAATAATAAAATAAATAAAATATTTTTTTATTGCACCAAGAAGGAAAATTGTGAAATTATGGAACACAGAATACATAGACAGGTTACTGATCTGCAAATGGTGGAAATGTGGAACAATATTTTCCAAACATCTCTATTTTTCATTATGGGGTGTGAGTGTCACATCCAAAAATCCCAAAAGTACAGCTGGCTGCTATCAGGAAGGTTACTCATGATCATCTGAGGAATGTTCTGCCGCACTGAAGGCACTTGAACAAATCAAGATCATCTGCTGGCAGTTACCTATGCATTTGCCAGTCCCAGATGTGGTCGATGGAAACAAGTCCAGTGACGCTGCAGGCTATGGTAACACGTTTAGGTTATGTTGTCTGTTCACAGCAGCATGAGCAATATGGTGTTGTGTTGAGAAAAGGCTGAGGGGAAACTCTGAAGAAATGGACATCCCACTGGTTTCTCGAATGTTTCAATCTGTATGGCAAGTCAAAATGGACATTACATACTGAGCCTTGCACCCCAGAGTCATAGTGCCACAATGTCACCATTGTTAGGTGTCACCAGAGAGCAGTAAGGAGTTTTCCACTCAGGCAACACCCAAACAACACCAATACCTCCCAGACAGAAACGGAGACCAAGCCCGACTTCAGGGTGAGCTCCCCTATATATTCTGGTCTGAGGAGTAACAAGTTCAGTGCAGTTCCTGTGAGGACTGTGAAGAGGACAGGTTCAGTTCAGTTTCTGTGAAGAGCACAGTGTGAGTGTGTGGCGCCACCGATGGTCAGGCATCACACCGGGGTATTACACTCATAAAAGCAGTGTAATTTTTCCCCAACTGCAAGTGGATGCTGGGCTGGTGGGTGGGACCCATTTTCTGTACTCCCACACTAGACTAGTGGTGGGAGGTTACCCTGGGAGGGATATAGTCACCTCTAGGGGGAGTAGTAAAAAAAAGGAGAGTCGAGAGGGAGTCGAGGAGGAATGTGGAGCGAGTCGGAAGGTCTAACAGGACAGCTCCAGGCTGATCCTGAGGAAAGATGAAAGGGGATCCTGAGGGGATCCTGAGAGAGGGTGCCTGATTCGTGAGTCTGGACCCGAGAGAGAAAGGGGTAACCCCAGCATGGAGCAACCATACTACAGGGAGCTTCCCCAGTCCACCACGGGAACGCCGGAACCGAGGACACGGCCAGAGTCCAGCTCTAAAGTCGTCAACCCGCTGCTGCGGTCTGTTCAACGGCTGCAGCACTCTGCCACATGGAGCGGTCCACGTGCTTCTTCACTGTGAGGGAGGGGAGCCCCAAAATTATCTTCAAGGAATAATTGGGTACGGACTAATCCCAGGCGGGGAAGGAAAGACACGGGTTCATCAACTAAGGCATACCACGGGTACCTCCATACCGCCTGGCAGGGCCGGGACGACCACTAGGCGAACCTAGGCGGTCGCCTAGGGCGCCATCTTGGGCAGGGCGCATTCCCGCCTGACCGGAGTCCGGTCACCGCCGCCCGGCCCTGGAGTTGCGGGGAGAAGCTGCGGCAGGGAGCGGTGGGCGCCGCCATGTTCTTTGTAGCTGACGCCCACTAACAGTACAGCCGGTCAATAGAGGTTGAGACCTCTACACAATGGCCGCGGTCTCCAATTAGCCGCGGCCATTTTGTTGAAGTCTCAGCTTCCACCGACCGGCTGTACTGTTAGTGGGCGCCGGCCACAAAGAACATGGCGGCGCCCACCGCTAGCTGCCGCAGGCCCGCAGCTATTCCTCGGCTCGCAGGCAGCGTCCTGCTGATGTGCGCCCTCCGGGCTCCGGCACCCCTGCTCCGCATCCACAGCTTCCCCCAATGGTAAGGTATGCTGGAGGCTGTGGGGGAGACAGGGGGGCTGTGGGGGAGACAGGGGGGCTGTGGGGGAGACAGGGGGCTGTGGGGGAGACAGGGGGCTGTGGGGGAGACAGGGGGCTGTGGGTGAGACAGTGAGGCTGTGGGTGAGACAGTGAGGCTGTGGGTGAGACAGGGGGGCTGTGGGGGAGACTGTGGGAGACAGGGGGGCTGTGGGTGAGACAGGGGGGCTGTGGGGGAGACTGTGGGGAGACAGGGGGGCTGTGGGTGAGACAGGGGGGCTGTGGGGGAGACTGTGGGGAGACAGGGGGGCTGTGGGGAGACAGGGAGGCTGTGGGGGAGACAGGGAGGCTGTGGGGGAGACAGGGGGCTGTGGGGGAGACAGGGGGACTGTGGGGGAGACAGGGAGGCTGTGGGGGAGACTGTGGGGGAGACAGGGGGGCTGTGGGGGAGACAGGGAGGCTGTGGGGGAGACAGGGGGCTGTGGGGGAGACAGGGGGGCTATGAGGGAGACAGGGGGGCTGTGGGGGAGACGGGGGGCTGTGGGGGAGACGGGGGCTGTGGGGGAGACAGGGGGGCTATGAGGGAGACAGGGGGGCTGTGGGGGAGACGGGGGCTGTGGGGAGACAGGGATGCAGTCAGGATGGAGGGAGGCTGTTGGTATGGAGTCAGGATGGAGGGATGCAGTCAGGATGGAGGGAGGCTGTTGGTATGGAGGAAGGATGGAGAGAGGCTGTCAGGATGGAATAGGCTATTGGGATAGAGGGAGGCTGTCAGGATGGAGGACCGCTGTTGGGATGGAGGAAGTATGGAGGGAGGCTGTCGGGATGGAAGGAGGGAGGCCGTCAGGATGGAGGGAGGCTGTCGGGATGGAGGAACGCTGTTGGGATGGAGGAAGTATGGAGGGAGGCGGTCAGGATGGAGGGACATTGTTGGGATGGAGAGAGGCTATCGCGATGAAGTGAGGCTGTTGGGATGGAGGAAGGATGAAGTGAGGCTGTCGGGATGGAGGGAGGCTGTCGGAATAAAGGGAAGCTGTTGGGATGTTGTCTATATGGCTGGCAGCCATCTCTATTGCGTACGGCCAGCAGTAGTCTCTATCGTGTATTCTCTATTGCGTACGGCCAGCAGTAGTCTCTATTGTGTATTCTCTATTGTGTATGGCCAGCAGCAGTTTCTATTGTGTATTCTCTATTGTATGTATAGCCAGCAGCATTCTCCATTGTGTATACGGTCCGCAGCCATCTCTATTGTGTATACAGGTAGCAGCTGTCTCTATTCTGTATTCTCTATTGTATATACAGCTATTGTGTTTAGATTTATAGAAAAGAAGTTGCAACACACAATCAGCGGTGTTTATTCACTCTTTGTGGGGTGGCGCTTCAACAGGCATATAGTCAACAGGCATATGGTGGACTATATGCCTGTTGAAGCGCCACTTGCGGTGTGAAACGGCCATCGCCTTTGAGAACCCCCCCGTCCTCCCACCCGCACCATGTAAGACCACACGAAGAGGGAATAAACACCGTTGATCCTACGATGTTGCAACTTCACTTCTATAACGCTAACCGGAAGTGATGAACCGCTAACTGGAAGTGTGGACTGGGTTGTTTGAGTGCTCAGCAGGCTGAATGCCGGAGCGCTGGTGATCAGGAAAGGGGCACCCTGAAGCGATCTGCAAGCTGCAGCTCTCCAGAAACACCGTGGACAGATTGGTGCTGGCACCAAGAATCGTCAGAACCGTGACTGATACAGCTATTGTGTATTCAGCCCACAGCAGTCTCAAGTGTGTGTGTGTGTGTAATATATAATAGAGAGTGTAAAAAAAGGAAAAACAGCACAAAAAATAGAAAAAAGTGGACTTTATTGCCCAATGCGTGGCCACGGGGGGCGCCGTTTGCCTTACCTGCCTAGGGCACCAAAATGCCTTGTCCCGCCACTGCCGCCTGGCATCCACTTGCAGCTCCCATAGGGCTACCTGTTTGTTTAACATCTTGCTGAACAGTGGACATTGTATTCTGCTGCTGACTGTTTACAGTAAAGTACCCGGGAGAGAGTGACTGTGCCTCCGTGTCTTTGTGCTGGCATCATCAATCTTTTTGCTTACAGTAACGCTGCCCCGGAGGATCAGCTCCACCTGTAGGGAGCTTTGCCATTCTTGCTGCAATACCATCACCCTCCGGAGGACTTTGGCAGCACTGATGATCCTTCACCATGTACTACAGGTGGCGTCACAAGACAACAACTCTTTTCCCTTATACATAACCCCTCTTAGAAGTGTTACCCAGGCCACGGGCTCAGGCACCGCCACCAGTGACATCCCCATGAACCCCTCTGAGCCTGATACCTGAGTACCGTCCGGGTCTGGGGCTTGACAAGTGCAGTTCCTGTGAGGACTGAGAACCAGACCTGGGTGTAAACGAGCTGTGTCAGGCTCATCCCAAGGTCCACTGCTGAGCACCAGGCCTAAGGCTAGGGTCTGAAGAAAGAGGAGAGAAAGAAACCTACCGGGAGGTTGCACTACCCTGTGCTTCCCCTCCGCGAGAAGAACAACGCAAGAACGGACACCGGAGTCCGAGACTGTGCAGGTTCACACACACCGACAGTCAACACCGGAGAGTGGGGGACTCCAGATTCTCCAGCTACACGGTACCAGAGACACAGCAACGTATAGAATCCATTAACACTGACTTCCCAGGGTGGGGTAGAGAAGTAACATAGTAACATAGTTTTTAAGATTGAAGTTAGTTCAACCCATAGCCTAACATGTTGATCCAGAGGAAGGCAAAAAAAAACCCATGTGGCAACACTAAGCTCCACATTGGGGGAAAAAATTCCTTCCTGACTCCACATACGGCAATTAGACTAGTTCCCTGGATCAACGCCCTATCAGAGAATCTAGTATATATAACTGGTAATATTATAGTTTTCAAGAAAGTCATCAAGTCTTTAAACATTAAATGTTAGTAGTGACTCACTCATTACAACATCATGTGGCAGAGAGTTCCATAGTCTCACTGCTCTTACAGTAAAGAATCCACGTCTGTGATTATGATTAAACCTTCTTTCCTCCAGACGTAGAGGATGCCCCCTTGTCCCAGTCTCAGGCCTAAGAGTAAAGAGATCATTAGAAAGGTCTCTGTACTGTCCCCTCATATATTTATACATTATTATAAGATCACCCCTAAGCCTTTGTTTTTCAAAGCTAAATAACCCCAAGTGTAATAACCTGTCTTGGTATTGCAGACCCCTCAGTCCTCTAATGACTTTGTCGCTCTTCTCTGGACCAGCTCTAGTTCAGCTATGTCTTTCTTATACACCGGAGACCAGAATTGTACACAGTATTCTAAGTGTGGTCGCACTTGTGACTTGTATAGAGGTAAAATTATGTTCTCCTCATGAGCATCTATGCCTCTTTTAATGCTTCCCATTATTGTATTTGCCTTTGCAGCAGCTGCCTGACACTGGCCAGTAAAGTGAGTTTGTCATCTACGCATACACCCAGGTCTTTTTCAGTGACAGTTTTGCCCAGTGTTTTACAATTAAGCACATAATTATACCTTTTGTTTCCTCTGCCCAAGTGCATGACTTTACATTTATCCCCATTAAAGCTCATTTGCCATTTATCAGCCCAAACTTCTAGTTTACATAAATCCTCCTGTAATATAAAATTGTCCTCCTCTGTATTGATTACCCTGCAGAGTTTAGTGTCATCTGCAAACATTGAGATTCTACTCTGTATGCCCCCTACAAGGTCATTAATAAATATATTAAAAAGAAGAGGGCGCAACACTGACCCCTGTGGTACCCACTGTTAACTGTGACCCATTCTGAGTGTGTTCCATTAATGACCACCCTTTGTTTCCTATCACTAAGCCAGTTCTTAACCCACTTACACATATTTTCCCCTATCCCCATTGCTCTCATTTTATGTATCAACCTTTTGTGTGGCACCGTATCAAAGGCTTTTGAAAAGTTCATATACACCACATCCACTGCATTTCTTTGGTCCAGTTCAGAATTTACTTCTTCATAAAAGGACTCGAGTTGCCTGTCATACTGGTAGACGCAGACAGGAACAGGGCCGGCAGCCTAGCTTAAGCAACTGCAGGGACCGAACACAAGCAAAGTGAGGAAGCCAATACGACCCAGCTGGGTGAGAATTACCTCAAACTGCTCTCCAGACTCCGTGGACAGTTTATAACATCTGCCTTAACTCCAGTAAAGGGACTGAGAAAACGCATATTAGTGAGTCTGACTGTTGATTGCACCTGTTGCCCTGTGCACTATAACGGACCCTTAAACCTGCAGAGCCGCCGACTACCAGCACCGTGGAGAGCTGCAGCAAAGTAAGTGACTGTGTGAATCACGATCCATCACAAAGCCCCATCCAATACCACTTCACCTGCCCTGGGGACCCTCAGCCCTACTTGAGGAGGGCTTACCATGCACGCTGCCCCAAGTCACCGTCCCCAACAGGAATATGGCAGCGGTGGTTCTACTAACCACATACCCCAGGTGGTGTCACAACAAATCCCTGGTAAATAACCCCCTTTTGTACTGATCCCAGGCCACAGGACCGGGTCACAACTACCATGATACCCCAGAGAGACAGCACTGTCCTGATTCCTGAGTACCCCATTGCCTGGGGGTGCATCACATCAAACAGCGTCTATACAAACCATCAGAAGCATGACATTGGACTACAGGTGTTCTACTGACTTCACAACTCCAATCTCAAAGACTATCATCGTGCAGATAAAGATTGCAATGGTTTGGTTTGGAAGGCTATCCTCAGTGGTGAGTCCTGCTGTTATCCAGGATCTAATATATAATTGCCGTAGCGCACGTC